>JAGSMR010000014.1:3952500-4552500 GCA_029286605.1 Sericinus montela
AAGAAGGGTTATTATAATATAAGTGAATATATAAATAACAATGACAGACAGTAACCCCTGGGAATGAGGTGATCGCTCCCAAGCCATTTCTAGAAAGTATCACATCACATTTTTTATAATACATTATATTATGAAAAAAAAAAATACCAAAAAAACCTCATTACGAAACAGTGGTATATTCAAAATTGACTATCGATAAACACATTCTTATGTCGGTGGATAAATTATTTGATTTGATTTGATAACAGTATTCTTTGTCCACTGCAAGTCAAGACGATGGTAATTACTATGACAAATATTTTTGATTCGTCATGTAATTTTCTTTTTTGATCGCTGTTATGAAGAGGCCTGTATCGTTCGCTTGGACATAAAGACGGCGACGGGCTCACCACCTGTCACGTCGTCCCGCCAATATCTTCGGTGGAAGGTGGGTCGAAGGGACTTAATTGTGTAGACTAGACCTCTGTCTACCCCTGTATTGGGAATTGCGTGAAGATATTTATTTATTTATTTTACAATATAGTTAACAACAGTACAACACTGATAATTTAAGAGAAAAAGAACTCTGACTGATTCCTGTAACACAAGCTAGCGTAGAGTTAGAGATCATAGTTTGAATTTTGTTTTCCGACATATTTGATTTGTGTTTTGTTTGATGTTTGTTATTTTGACGGAGTAGGTAGAGGTCTATATAATTAAGTCCTTCCGAACCAGCTTTCACCGAACACATTTTTTGGTCCAAGCCAACGTTATATCCGTATATAAGTTTAAAAATTACTCCATTGGTACAAGCCTGCTACCGAATAATCGAACTTTGGCCTGAAGTTATGAAATTTTTATACAAAACTGTACTATGTAGGCTTGCTGTTAACTTACTTCGATCACAAATTAATATATATTTATTTATTTATCTTCACGCACAGTCCTTGACGGGGTAACCAGAGAGAAGGGATCGCCAAGTGTCACTATCCTTTCACACCTCTTTCGCTTCTTTAACATTTATCATTTTGAGCATAACACCGTCACAAAGTAATGCTCTTATATAACCTAAACCAATCAGCTAAAGAAAGTTTACTCAAGAACTTGATAAGAACTTTTCAGACCGTATGAATTCTTATCGTGTTAAATTCGTCCTATTTTCTTTTGACGTCTGTGTAAAATAAAATTATGTCATGTTAGCAACGCTTTTTTCTTACCTATAATTTCATAATTCTTTATTTGCAATAATGTGCTACAGAGGTGTTAATACAATTATACTATCCATTAGACACATTAGCCATTGCTGGCGTGCAAATATATAGTTTATATAGTTATATAGTTTATATCTTGAGAGTAATATATCTTGAGAGAGATGGTCCTTCAAAATTATTTTTTATTCACGCATTTCCCTAATACTGGTGTAGGCAGAGGTCTGGACAATGAAGTCCTTCGGCACACCTTTCACTAAAGCTCATTTGGGACAATGTAGTCTGATAGATCGCCGTCTTAGTGTTCATGCCAATGGTACAAAATACTTATACACATACCAAAAATTATAAGGTTTCATGATTCGCGTACAAACTATATTATTCATCACACACGTTTACTCCTTGCGGGATTCAGCATCTCTTAGCATTGACGGTGCCACCAGTAACAAACATTATTTATTGTGATTCGTCGAAAAAAAAAACAAACATATCAATCTTTTTATTATAAAAGAATACAATGTCAAATAACATCTCTATTATTCTCATACGTTTTAACTAAACCAACTAAGCTGCAATGCATGTGTTTGGAGTGGTTCACGACAATATGCTGTCGAGTCGAATGGCGGGCTTGAACCTGCTACCTCATGTTTCCCAGTCCGCATCCTAAAGGTTTAGGTTATCATATAAAAGTATTAAAATCGCGATAGCCGAATGGTTATGTGATCGGAATTCGTGTCAATAGACCCAATAGAGTCAATAGCCCTCCAAAGCTCGTAGCAATGGGTTTTTCGTAGAATTAGTACTATTAATATCCTTGGCTTGGGCATAAAAATGGCGACGGGCTCACCGCCTGTCACGCTGTCCCAAAAATGTCTTCGGTGGAAGGTGGGACGAAAGAACTTATTTGTCTAGACCTCTGTCTACCCCTGTATTGGGAAAGGCGTGAAAATATTTTTTCATTGTATAAAATGTGGGTAATATTTACTCAAATAAACTAAATAAACATAAACAATCAAGACCAAAATCACGTTTATTAACTAACACTCCTGCCAACACGAGTTTCTTATTAACAAGTTTAAGAATTGGTGTTCGGCTTGGAAATAAGAAAGTGCTGAAGTTACATCATTAAACTTACGCAGAACCAACTTAATGTAGGCCTAATCTTTTCCTCAAGTTACAAGTAAATTAGGCAACGTTAAGTAAGTCGAACGACTGGTGACGTCCAGTTAAAAATAGAAAGCTTTTCTGATTCTCTTTTAAAATTTATATTTAGCGTTCTTGATTTTACGGTTGGCAGTACTTGCTTATTTATATGTGCCATGTTAAGCTTTTTATTTATTAATACTTTTCAATTACCTTACCTACGCCATGATGATGTATTGCCTTACTTACACCATGATGAACATCATGATCAACGCAAAATCCTCCCCCGTAAGGAGGTTTGCCATAATTGCCACGCTTATATCGCCATACCTAACACCTCGTACCTTAAACGCTCGCTATGCTTAATTTACAGAAACAAAATAACATTAATATATACAACACCTACCTATAACTTAAAATATTAGAATTACCGTATAGTAATAGTCCTCTTAGAACAGAGATGCTAAGTACGCTGGCTGCATTTACATCATCGCAGAGAGAGAAACCAGCTCTTGTCACCAACAGACGCGGATTCAATTTCTTTAGAAACTTCATCATACAAGGACTCTACGACATTGTGCATTGGAATTATTTTTTTAATGTAAAAGCTAGTTGCGAGAACTATAGTTTTTTATTATTTAGAAACTATTAATATTTCATATGCATCATGTTTTTATTTAATTCTTAAAAAATGATCTCAAATGATTGATTGGTAGATATTCAAATTTAACAAGCGCAACATGGCTAAAAATTTCTAATATAGTCATAGCTAGCTGCGTACGGTGGTATTGCACGCTGGCTTAACAAATGTCAACAGGCAAAAGGCTTTGGAATCTATTCTGTGTGCCAAATGTCTTTCAACCCTGTTCAGTTGTTTTTGCGTGACTCAATAACAAATATCTAATCTACGACGACATAAACTCACATTTATAGTATTAAAAGAATAACTAATGGCTTATTTTAACAACTACAATTAACAATAGCTATAACAATAACTTACCTAAGATCTTCGAAGATAAACATTTTATAACGTACCGTTGAAAAGCAAATATTTGATATTTTTACAAAAAAAAAACACATTCCTAAACATTTGAGTAAATTTTATTTTTCCTTTGTAATCTGATGCTAGTAGCGTGTTTCTTGGAATCGTGCTTACAAAAATTTTACCAGACATAACCGGTATATTAATAAGAGTATATTCATCATCACGTTAATGCTCATTTATTTTATCAACGGCGACGGGCTCATCACCTGTCACGTTGTCCCAAAATGATCTTTGGTGGAAGGTGGGTCAATTGACTTAATTGTCTAGACTAGACCTCTGTCTACCCCTGTATTGGACATGGCTGTAGATAAATAATAACATTGATTTGATTTCTTTAACAGATAAATAAATAGATACAGGACAAAATCACATACATTCTATGTGTGATTCCAAAGTAAGTAGCTTGTGTCATGTATATTTTATGATCCGTTAACACTGGCTATGTTTAAAGATAAATAAGGAAGATATAAATTACATAGACAAATAAAAATATTAATTCTTTCTTTTAACAGACAAATAAACAGAGATAAGACAACAGCACATACATTTATTTTGTTATTCCAAAGTAGCTACAGCACTTATGTCCTGTGTATTTTTTACCGTTAACACAGGTTATGTTTAAAGATAAATAAGATATAATTTACATAGAAAAATATAAAAATTTGATCCATTCTTCTAACAGATAAATAAATAGATACAGGTCAACATTGCATACATTTATTATTTTTTCCAAAGTAAGTAGCTACAGCACCTGTGTCGGGATTCAGAAACATCGAAATTACCACAAACAGCGAGGCAATAGAAAAATTTGGGAGAGGTTTTCTACAACGATCCGTCCAGATATCGGAACTCGGGACCATATAGCTGGCAACATCATAAATTCCGATGTGCATGCCGCCCAAAACACGAAGGCCGTCAGAGATATGTGAAAATATTTTTAAACCAACAAAAAAGAAAAAGAGTAACTTTATATGAATCGTTCACTCATTGATTTTCATAGAAAAAATACTTGTAGTATTTTGTGCCAGTATTAATACACTTTTTATTGAAATCTACCATTAATTGAACCGCGTGTACTTTATTCTAAATTCAAATGTAACTGTTCAACGCAATTAAAAAAAAGTTCATTGAACCAAAAGTACGCAACCACGTATGCATCGAGCGCGGTTTCAATATCTGACTTAAAAAGTATTTTTCACTACGTGCCTTTCGTCGGGCACCAGGACTGGCCATTGCTGGTTGAATTAAGCCATAATTATTTGTATTTTACGTTTAGTTGCGTGCGACTTATTTCTAATAATTTCAAACGTTGTTTATAAAATTTACGTCATGACAATATATAAAGTGGTATACAATTAACTGCCTCTAATTGAGCTCCTCGTAATGCTCTTTTGGTAGTCACGATAGCCGAGTGTCATTATCGGAATTCGAGAAGATACCGGATTTCGACCCCAAAGGTCATAACTAATGGTTTTTTTCAAAAAATCTACGTCTGATTTATATCGTGGTTTGGACATGCAGTGACGGGCTCACCACCTGTCACGTTAACCCAAAATGTCTTTCAGTGAAGCTGGGTCAAAAGGACTTAATTGTCTAGACCTCTGTCTACCCCTGTATTGGGAAAGGCGTGAAAATATTTTTTCATTGTATAAAATGTGGGTAATATTTACTCAAATAAACTAAATAAACATAAACAATCAAGACCAAAATCACGTTTATTAACTAACACTCCTGCCAACACGAGTTTTCTTATTAACAAGTTTAAGAATTGGTGTTCGGCTTGGAAATAAGAAAGTGCTGAAGTTACATCATTAAACTTACGCAGAACCAACTTAATGTAGGCCTAATCTTTTCCTCAAGTTACAAGTAAATTAGGCAACGTTAAGTAAGTCGAACTGACTGGTGACGTCCAGTTAAAAATAGAAAGCTTTTCTGATTCTCTTTTTAAAAATTTATATTTAGCGTTCTTGATTTTTACGGTTGGCAGTACTTGCTTATTTATATGTGCCATGTTAAGCTTTTTTTTATTTATTAATACTTTTTCAATTACCTTACCTACGCCATGATGATGTATTGCCTTACTTACACCATGATGAACATCATGATCAACGCAAAATCCTCCCCCCGTAAGGAGGTTTGCCATAATTGCCACGCTTATATCGCCATACCTAACACCTCGTACCTTAAACGCTCGCTATGCTTAATTTACAGAAACAAAATAACATTAATATATACAACACCTACCTATAACTTAAAATATTAGAATTACCGTATAGTAATAGTCCTCTTAGAACAGAGATGCTAAGTACGCTGGCTGCATTTACATCATCGCAGAGAGAGAAACCAGCTCTTGTCACCAACAGACGCGGATTCAATTTCTTTAGAAACTTCATCATACAAGGACTCTACGACATTGTGCATTGGAATTATTTTTTTAATGTAAAAGCTAGTTGCGAGAACTATAGTTTTTTATTATTTAGAAACTATTAATATTTCATATGCATCATGTTTTATTTAATTCTTAAAAATGATCTCAAATGATTGATTGGTAGATATTCAAATTTAACAAGCGCAACATGGCTAAAAATTTCTAATATAGTCATAGCTAGCTGCGTACGGTGGTATTGCACGCTGGCTTAACAAATGTCAACAGGCAAAAGGCTTTGGAATCTATTCTGTGTGCCAAATGTCTTTCAACCCTGTTCAGTTGTTTTGCGTGACTCAATAACAAATATCTAATCTACGACGACATAAACTCACATTTATAGTATTAAAAGAATAACTAATGGCTTATTTTAACAACTACAATTAACAATTGCTATAACAATAACTTACCTAAGATCTTCGAAGATAAACATTTTATAACGTACCGTTGAAAAGCAAATATTTGATATTTTACAAAAAAAAAAAACAAACATATCAATCTTTTTATTATAAAAGAATACAATGTCAAATAACATCTCTATTATTCTCATACGTTTTAACTAAACCAACTAAGCTGCAATGCATGTGTTTGGAGTGGTTCACGACAATATGCTGTCGAGTCGAATGGCGGGCTTGAACCTGCTACCTCATGTTTCCCAGTCCGCATCCTAAAGGTTTAGGTTATCATATAAAAGTATTAAAATCGCGATAGCCGAATGGTTATGTGATCGGAATTCGTGTCAATAGACCCAATAGAGTCAATAGCCCTCCAAAGCTCGTAGCAATGGGTTTTTCGTAGAATTAGTACTATTAATATCCTTGGCTTGGGCATAAAAATGGCGACGGGCTCACCGCCTGTCACGCTGTCCCAAAAATGTCTTCGGTGGAAGGTGGGACGAAAGAACTTATTTGTCTAGACCTCTGTCTACCCCTGTATTGGGAAAGGCGTGAAAATATTTTTTCATTGTATAAAATGTGGGTAATATTTACTCAAATAAACTAAATAAACATAAACAATCAAGACCAAAATCACGTTTATTAACTAACACTCCTGCCAACACGAGTTTTCTTATTAACAAGTTTAAGAATTGGTGTTCGGCTTGGAAATAAGAAAGTGCTGAAGTTACATCATTAAACTTACGCAGAACCAACTTAATGTAGGCCTAATCTTTTCCTCAAGTTACAAGTAAATTAGGCAACGTTAAGTAAGTCGAACTGACTGGTGACGTCCAGTTAAAAATAGAAAGCTTTTCTGATTCTCTTTTTAAAAATTTATATTTAGCGTTCTTGATTTTTACGGTTGGCAGTACTTGCTTATTTATCTGTGCCATGTTAAGCTTTTTTTTATTTATTAATACTTTTTCAATTACCTTACCTACGCCATGATGATGTATTGCCTTACTTACACCATGATGAACATCATGATCAACGCAAAATCCTCCCCCGTAAGGAGGTTTGCCATAATTGCCACGCTTATATCGCCATACCTAACACCTCGTACCTTAAACGCTCGCTATGCTTAATTTACAGAAACAAAATAACATTAATATATACAACACCTACCTATAACTTAAAATATTAGAATTACCGTATAGTAATAGTCCTCTTAGAACAGAGATGCTAAGTACGCTGGCTGCATTTACATCATCGCAGAGAGAGAAACCAGCTCTTGTCACCAACAGACGCGGATTCAATTTCTTTAGAAACTTCATCATACAAGGACTCTACGACATTGTGCATTGGAATTATTTTTTTAATGTAAAAGCTAGTTGCGAGAACTATAGTTTTTATTATTTAGAAACTATTAATATTTCATATGCATCATGTTTTATTTAATTCTTAAAAATGATCTCAAATGATTGATTGGTAGATATTCAAATTTAACAAGCGCAACATGGCTAAAAATTTCTAATATAGTCATAGCTAGCTGCGTACGGTGGTATTGCACGCTGGCTTAACAAATGTCAACAGGCAAAAGGCTTTGGAATCTATTCTGTGTGCCAAATGTCTTTCAACCCTGTTCAGTTGTTTTTGCGTGACTCAATAACAAATATCTAATCTACGACGACATAAACTCACATTTATAGTATTAAAAGAATAACTAATGGCTTATTTTAACAACTACAATGAACAATTGCTATAACAATAACTTACCTAAGATCTTCGAAGATAAACATTTTATAACGTACCGTTGAAAAGCAAATATTTGATATTTTTACAAAAAAAAAACACATTCCTAAACATTTGAGTAAATTTTATTTTTCCTTTGTAATCTGATGCTAGTAGCGTGTTTCTTGGAATCGTGCTTACAAAAATTTTACCAGACATAACTTATATATTAATAAGAGTATATCTATCAATAATGTTAATGCTCATTTATTTTATCAACGGCGACGGGCTCATCACCTGTCACGTTGTCCCAAAATGATCTTTGGTGGAAGGTGGGTCGAATTGACTTAATTGTCTAGACTAGACCTCTGTCTACCCCTGTATTGGACATGGCTGTAGATAAATAATAACATTGATTTGATTTCTTTAACAGATAAATAAATAGATACAGGACAAAATCACATACATTCTATGTGTGATTCCAAAGTAAGTAGCTTGTGTCATGTATATTTTGCGATCCGTTAACACTGGCTATGTTTAAAGATAAATAAGGAAGATATAAATTACATAGACAAATAAAAATATTAATTCTTTCTTTTAACAGACAAATAAACAGAGATAAGACAACAGCACATACATTTATTTTGTTATTCCAAAGTAACTACAGCACTTATGTCCTGTGTATTTTTTACCGTTAACACAGGTTATGTTTAAAGATAAATAAGATATAATTTACATAGAAAAATATAAAAATTTGATCCATTCTTCTAACAGATAAATAAATAGATACAGGTCAACATTGCATACATTTATTTTTTCCAAAGTAAGTAGCTACAGCACCTGTGTCAGGGATTCAGAAACATCGAAATTACCACAAACAGCGAGGCAATAGAAAAATTTGGGAGAGGTTTTCTACAACGATCCGTCCAGATATCGGAACTCGGGACCATATAGCTGGCAACATCATAAATTCCGATGTGTACGCCGCTCAAACACGAAGGCCGTCAGAGATATGTGAAAATATTTTTTAAACCAACAAAAAGAAAAGAGTAACTTTATATGAATCGTTCACTCATTGATTTTCATAGAAAAAATACTTGTAGTATTTTGTGCCAGTATTAATACACTTTTTATTGAAATCTACCATTAATTGAAACTTCGCGTGTACTTTATTCTAAATTCAAATGCACCGTTCAACGCAATTACGAAAAAAAAGTCTGGCTGAATCCAAAGTACACGCAACCACGTATGCATCGAGCGCGGTTTCAACGACCCGATTTAAAAAAAAGTATTTTTCACTACGTGCCTTTCGTCGGGCACTAGGATCAATATTGGTTGGCTGAATTGGAGCGACAATTATTTGTATTTTACGTTTAGTTGCGTGCGACTTATTTCTAATAATTTCCAAACGTTGTTTATAAAATTTACGTCATGACAACAGTATAAAGTGGTATACAATTAAATTGCCCTAATTGAGTTCTCGTAATGTTTTGGTAGTCACGATAGCCGAGTGTTTGGGTTATCGGAATTCGAGTAAAGATACCGGATTTCGACCCCCAAAGGGTCATAACTAATGGTTTTTTTTTCTTTCAAAAAACTTACGTCTGATTTATATCGTGGTTTGGACATAAAAACGGTGACGGGCTCACCACCTGTCACGTTAACCCAAAAATGTCTTCTGTGGAAGCTGGGTCAAAAGGACTTAATTGTCTAGACCTCTCCGTGTAATGGCGTGAAGTAATGTTTTGGTTAGCATATTTTGTCAACTTAGCTAGATCTGAGTAAGGAATGGTATGAATGTATAACGACTTATCAAAATGTATTACATTAATAATTTATTATTGTAAACTATGGCCTCTGATGAACATAGATTAAATACTGCTTCTAAACTTACTACACCTAAACTTTATAATCTTTAATAAAAATTTACTTTACACTAATAGTTTTAATCCCAATACTGGCGAATGAGTGAAGATAAAAAAAACACATTCATTGGAATTATATTCTTTTTCTAACAAGCTACAATGGTTTAAAAAAAAAAACTAAATGTTATTTATTCCTTGATCATCAATTAAAACAAAGACGTTAACCTAGTTTCAGAGGTTTCTTCTTTACATACTCAGTGGAATACTCTGCACTAGTACAATAAAATGTTCCTTTGTTTTATTAAATTTTAATCAACACTACAACTTTTTCTTGTATTGTTGCAGCTTCATATTTTATTGTCTTTTAATTTGCCTCCATCTAGTTCTATTGTAACTTGTGTCCCAACAGAATGTAGAGCAAGTAAATATATATTTGTTTTGAAAAAACAAACCTTACGCTTATATTATTTTGTTATTTTGTTAATTTTAAGTTTTTGTGTTAAGGTATAAATGAAGGGAAGACTCTCCCGTAAGGATTTGCCACATTTACCATACTTTACAAGCGATTTTTGAAAATTTACATTTTGCATTGGTTTTTATCGACTTATACCCCTAAATCTGTTATCAGCCTTGGCAATTTTCTAAGATTTTTCGTAGTTGTCTTTATGACACCACATGTAGTAAAGGAATATTCATAACAAGATACAAGATAACAATATATTACTGTTTTGGAACGAAATTTCTTATCGCACGGTACAGGTTTGGGGGATGGGGGCTATGCGACATAAGTGTCGGACGTCCGTCACGACGCTTTACGTAGTGTAGACGGTATTAACATAGCGTTAAAAAAGAGTATATAGTCACTAAGTCGAGGTGCGCTCTTGTTTTTGTATGTTTTAATGTAATTAAATTTCAAATATTTGAAGCAACTAGAGGTGCTCAACTCTCACTAGAAAAAAATTACATTAAACTTATTTCAAAGCTAAAACAACGTTCTACAAATAAATTAGGTTTTTTTTTTATATTAATGTCGTCTGAAACAACATGGCGGCATTTTTAAATTGGATTGCAGATGAAGTAATGTAATAGGAGCGTATGCTTTCATCGAAAAGATCGAAACATTTGGAATACAATTCAAAGAAACAGAGAAACCGTTCTTACCAAATCTTATTTATTGTTAAAATGGATTAGGAAATTTGATGAAGAAAATCTTATTCAAATTGAAAGGATTTGCTTCTAGAAAATTATTTATGTTTGGCATAATTTACAAATTTCATATGTTTTTTGGGACATTTAGTTCACGTTTAAGAATATTTTTTATTGCTTCTCCATCTTTCAAGGCACGATAGCCAAGTGGTTGAGTAGTCGGAATTCGAGTCAATAGATTCGAATTCCCCCCAGGAGGTAGGCTAGATATTCAAAACCTGTCTACATCTTGTCTTACAAAAAAGACCGCGGCAGGCTCACCACTTGTTACGTTTTGTAACAAATAAGCTCCGTTCAAATGTGGGTCGAAAGGACTACATTGTCCAGACCTTCCTGACCTTGTCCCGACCTTTAGTCAATAATTCACGACCACGATGGTTTAGATTGCGTTGGCAACGCAATCTGATCAAATAACGTCAAAGCAGGTTTTGACGTTATTTCAGACGACTAAGACATATTTTTCCTTTTTAATTTAGTGACTAACTGATTCTCTGAATAACTAATACAAGAGCAAAAAAGAAATAAAGGACAAATCGACAAAAAACATATTTTTTGTACTAGATTAATATAAGTAAGTCACGATAGCCGAGTAGTAGGGTTATCGGAATTTCGAGTCATGAGACCCGAGTTCGATCCCCAGTTGGCAGGCTCGTACTAAGGGTTTTTCAAAAACTTATATACGAATTATATCGTTGGCTTGGACATAAAGACGGCGACGGGTTCACCACCTGTCACGTTGTCCCGAAAATATCTTCGATGGGTCGAGGGGATTTAATTGTCTAGACTAGCCCTCTGTCTACCCCTGTATAGGGAATTGCATGAAGATAACTCTAACTCTATTAATATTACAATGGTAGCAGTAGTAGTAGTTAAATTCAACTGCGTTTTCACCTTTCACCGAAGCTTGTTTGGGACAACGTGACAGGTGGTTAGCTCATCGCAGTCTAAGTCTTCAAGCGAAATGCACCTTTCAACAAAAGGTTTGATTAAAAGAGCTTAATTGTCTAGAACTCTGTTTATCCCAGTTCAGGATAGAACAAAGTAAAAACTGCGTCGTAAGAGTTCTTTGTGGTGGATCTTTGAAAGAATACCATGTATCTTACACTATGTACATTAAACTATGCTACATTAATGAATGAAATTAAAAACGTCTGAGTCTCAAAAATCGGAATTTAAAATCTCTGGCCACCTAAGGGTTGATAGGTACCTACATAATATCCTGTAAAAGTCCATTGCAGGACAAAGGAGGGTTTGTCATAATCGCCACGCTTAGCAAGTGGATTGGCGAGTAACAGTCACCACCTTAGACTCTGATGCCTGTCAACTCTCTGGTGATTTTTGGTCTGGATTTTTTGTTATTTTGAAAATTGTCACAAAATTTTACGACGTATTCATAATCTTAATAAGTTTCTGTGTGTGTGTGTGTACACCTCATTCAGCGGACACGCTCATGTGACCTTGAGAGGGTTTCGAGTTGGTTATTCCGCCATCTATCGGTAATCAATGGTATTTACAAAGCTTATCCCTTAGTCGCCTCTTACGAGACCTACGGGAAGAAAGGGGGTGGTATATTACCGTACCTAACCACACGGAATAACTCCGCCATCCTGCTGGCTACTCCACCAGTGGCGATTTGATTATCATTTTTAATTTAATCCAATAAAAGCTAGATATTTATTCAGTTTCTATTTTATTTATGGGGTTAAAATGTTAAAAATTACTATTTTTTACATTAATTGTTATATTTTAATAGAAATACTGTATGATAACATTTATTAAAACTTTTATAGATACGATGTTTAACTATAATTAATTGAAACACTAGCACAGATATTTAGTACTCTAATAAATTGAGGTAAGTCTCGGATTTCGTGGTATGGTCCGTATAGTTTGACAGTCAGTCATAAATCAAAAAAATCCAAATCCGGCCCGCTCCACTGATACGGCCTTCGCGGTTTCTAAACGTCCTCATAAAATTCTTTTATTTGCAAGTTTTTAAAACAACCCTGTACATGCGTTTTCAGACATTATTGTTGTTTCTTTAGCCATAGATTATAGAGGTTTGTGAGTTTATTGTGTACCATCGATCGAGTACCATCTTTGCGATTTCAAATATATTTGTTTTAAATGAGCTTATCTCGTATATATATGTATATTTAAATGTATATATTGGTATCTCAGAAATTACTTGAAGGATTTGGAAAGTATTTAGTATGTAGACGGCGTTTCATATTCAAAGTTAATCGACATAGATGATATCACATACAAAATCGTTTACTTGCGAAAAAAAATTTTAACAAAGAAAAAGATTCAGCTTAGCTACGTTAGAAAAACGGCGACGGGCTCACCACCTGTCACGTTGTCCCGAAAATATCTTCGGGGGAAGGTTGGTCGAAGGGACTTACTTGTTTAGACTAGACTTCTTTCTGCCCCTGTATTGGGAAATGCGTGAAGATATAAGAAAGATGCAAGGTATCTCGTACTGCGATTGCCAATGCGCGTACCAAGCGGCAATTATTGCGAACATACCACAGGAGATGCTTTACTCCTGCAAATAAATTTGTCAGGCAGTTAATACTATGATGCATGCTTCACTGTTGAAACAGGTCCTTGAATATTGCATCCTGACTTTTCTGGTATTCGCGCCAAAGCCAAACTTAAAAAGAATAATCATTAGTTATGTTACATAGACAATAGTGTATGGACATATTTTCACAAATCGTCCCTAACTGTGTGTCCAGAGACAACAGATTTCCAAGTATTAGGTTACCTCTTTCACTTCTGTCAGATTCATCATTGTCTTCAAACGCACACGTAGGTGTATGAATACCCTTAAATTTGCCTTCCATGAGAATGCTCACGTCGTTTTCAAAAATTTGTAACGGCTTTTTCCACATTTATTGGTCACTTTCTCACTGCTTTACTTCGCCATTTATTACTCAATCGTTGGTCTGGAGATGCTTTTTCTTCGCGCCGGTATGAAAGACCGTGGCCTTAACCCAGTCGAGTCGGCGCACTGGTGTAGAAGAAAAGGCTGTAACTTGTTTCCACGTGAAAGCCCGTGATAATCCTGTAGGCGATGAGCCCGTCGCCGTCTTTATGTCCAAGCCAACGATATAATCCATACTTAAGCTTTTAAAACACCCATTGGTACGAGCCTGCCACTGAACTCTGGTCTCTTGACTCGAATTCCGATCACCCAACCACTCGGTTATCGTGTCTAAGGAAATAGGGCCTTAAAAAGGCCTTAAAAATCATGGGTTATGACTAATGGCGGGATAAACAAAGCGAAAAATTCCAGACCTAAAATTGCAGAGATCTTAAAAACGCGTCTACGATGCATGCGTGCGATCGCCAAATCACTTGCTAAGCGTGGCGTTTATGGCGAATCCTACCTATTCTCGGGTTGACGTTTCTATTCCATATACATTAATAACTTGGGTTTGATACACAGCACAAATGAGCAAAGCGGTGCAATTTATATTGAAACCAATGTTGATAAGTCTAAGATTGACAGGCCACAAAATATGACAGATGACATGTTCTGATTCCCGCGTCTAATGTAAACTAAACGACACAATAATGTCTCCGATGGCGCAGCAACGAAAACTAATGATATTGCACAAGTTTTGGCTCCAAATTACGCATCAGAAAGATATAAACGGATATTACTTTCTGATAGTTTATTGTGTAACTTTAGTAGTTACGGTAATTTCGATATGTTACGTTTTGGCCTTATCACATTGTAGACTTAATTTAAAAGATAATTAATATTAAAACAATCTAGATAACTAGAAAACGTAGAATAAAAAAAAAACAGATATTCCATGAACTGAACTGATTAAATGTACTGAAACGGGCAGGATTCGACCCGCGATCTCTGACATATCATGGCAAACCTCTTACCATTCTTGCATCCATTATAATTCTAAATCTCTCTTTTACCTTAGAACGCCTCTTTGGACATTAGCGTCGACTGCCGAAACTAATCTATCTTCTAGCCTTCTAGATGTGAAACATTAGTACGACAACGTCGTATACACCTTAATCCATTTCCTGTGAACTGGTAACTGGACAAAAATATGGTGTCCGTGAATACATAATACAAATATAAACATCTAAACCTATGATGTCGCGGATATTATGCAAATAATACAAACATAATTGTGCTGTCATGCTCGTTTTTTTGGTATAATTACGTGTTTTATTTTGCGAAGTGCCAAATTCTGTGCTGACGATTGAAGATTTAAGGCCATCGCATATTATAGGAAGTACTCTTAAATTTGTTGTTACAAAATAGTCATTGACCTTATTTTTATAGGATTGGTAAATTTTAAAATGTTTAATAAAATTTGCTGCATATTTTATTTTTATATTCATCCTATAAGATATAGTTAATGTGTAGAGGAGATAGCTTGAGAAAAAGAAGACAGGAGCAACAAATTTGATGTTACGAGCAACAAATTTTTTCACTCAATGATTACGTAAATTGAAAAAAGACAGCGACTAAATCCTTTTTCAATCAACGTAATAATTGAGTGAAGTAGGGGGGGTTTACCACAATCCGCTTGCCAAAGCATCACCACGCCACGGATTGGCGATCGCATCACCAGACACCTCGCACCTTAGACGCTGGTGCCCATCGCCGTTCTGCTGAATTTTGGTCTGGTATTTTGTTAGATGACAATCCCGCCATCTGTCGTTTTTTGCGTTTTAAGTCCGTTCCCTTAGTCGCCTCTTTCGACATCCACGGCAAGAAAAGGAGTGGTATTTTATTACGCCGTAATTATACGGCAAAATCGTCCTGCAATAACTGATTCTTTTGTTTCTTTACAGAAACAAGCAATGCTGGTGAGGCAGTTGGAAGAAGAACTTAGATTACGAATGCGCCAACCTGCACCCGAATTGCAACAACAACTTGAAGCTTTGTACGCGGAAAATGAACACCTGCAGAGAGAGATAGCAATATTGAGGGATACAATAAAAGTAAGTAAAACAGGTATAGATGTTCAATCTAAAGCCACTCTTCGTTTCTTGTCTACACATTACACAAAACTCTATATTTGTATAAAAGTCACGATAACCGAGTGGTTGGGTGGTTGAAATATCGAGTCAAGAGACCCGAGTTCGATCCCCAGTTGGCAGGCTTGGACATAAAGACGGCGACGGGGCTCACCAGCGGTCACGTTGTCCCGAAAATATCTTCGATGGAAAGCGGGTCCTGGGGACTTAATTTATTTTTTAGGTTTTCATTTTAAATTTATATTTTTTTATTTATTTTCTAGACTAGTTTACCCCTGTATTGGGAATTGCGTGAAGATATATACATTTATTTATTTATCTATATTTGTATAGGCAATTGTGCTTTCGATGGAATTTCGAAAACAGACACATTTCTTGAACGAGAATCGACGATTTGGATAGACTTAGATAATTATTCTTGTAAATGTTTTTGTGTAATGTGTAGGAATAGGTTTTGCAATGATATTACGGCTTACAAGAATGAGATGTAATATTCAATAAAAATAATAGATTAAACTAAAGTTCTTCTACGTAGAAAATTTACGTTATTCTTTTTTTATCTGGCCGGCTGCGTACACTTACCTTTTTACTTATCAAATCTACTTTTTTAAGCCAAAGCACTTTACTTTACGCTCAGTATAAATTGTTGGCGTGGTTTAAATGAGATTTTATAACGATAGCTGGGATCAAAGATCTCTCAAGTAACTTTATTTCGTCGTATATTATGCCGGCTTTTTCTTTTTGTTAATTTTTGATGAAAGTTATAATAAAATGAAGTCTCTTTTTATAATAACATGAACATAAATTACAAATAATCGTGAATTGAGAAAAAATTTCTAATTGCTGCAAGAACATACTAATCAGGTTTGAAAGATGAAATTATCACAAAAATTGATAAGGACGTGCTTCGATGGTTTGGGTACGTTGAGCGAATGAGTGAAGACCGAATGGTAAAGAAAATATATAGCGTGAAATTTAATACTAAAAGGTGTCGAGGTAGACCGAGACTAACTTTCGAAGACCATGTGAGCAAATTGCTCGAAGAGGGGAGGGTGAAGAGTACTCGGATACCTAGACGTGCATGTATGAAGAAGATGATGAATCTGAAAGAAGCGAAAGAGGTATGCAGGGATCGTGACACTTGGCGATCTGTTCTCTTCTCTGGCTGCGTCAGGGATTATCCGTGAAGATAAACTAAACGAAACGAACATACTACTCAAATATCCAAGATAAGCACATTAGACGTCTCTGAGAAGGTATGTGTGGTAAAAAGTTGACAAACAGCAGACTGCCCAAATAATGTGTAAAAAGGTATAATCAATGGATTAAAATACACTGAATGATATTAAAAATAGTGATTAAGATAACCAGAGGACGGGAAAAATGGTTTAAGTTTTATTTTTGCATTCTATTTAGCATAAATAATACACTGCTGTACTATCCAAACTATCTAATTTTTCAGTACTTGATTCCTTGGTGGTAAAACATGTAGCTAAGAATTGGATTTCTTTGTCGGAACACTCAGCAAGCGGGCGTGGTTTCTATAACAGTGGAAATTGTTTTTTTAAGCATTTCTGTATATTCTGAATCAGAGGGGTCCGTTTTTGTGAGTTAGGTTAGGTTACAGTAGATTGATATGTACAGTGGATTGATAGTCACGATAGCCGAGTGGTTGGGTGGTCGGAATTTCGAGTCAAGAGACCCGAGTTCGATTTCCAGGTGTCAGGCTCGTACCAATGGATTTTTTATAAACTTATGTACGAATTATATCGTTGGCTTGGACATAGAAAAGGCGACAGGCTCACCACCCGTCACGTTGTCCCGAAAATATCTTCGGTGGAAAGTGGGTCGAAGGGACTTAATTGTCTAGATTAGACCTCTGTCTACCCTGTATTGGGAATTGTGTGAAGATATTTATTTATTTACTATTTATTTTTTGGGTTACAGTAGTATATATTCGCTAGGGCATTGACGTCTCCATGCTTCTCTTGCCTTGGAGTCAGCTCAATTTTTTATTGATTTTAAAGCATATAACTTTTTGTTATTAAATTAAAGAGAAAAAATGCTTTAAAATTTCAACTTACACGGGCGGGATTCGAGCCCTGTGTGGCCACGGTATAGCAAAGTCGCGGGTTCGAATCCCGTGTCAGTTGAAATTTTAAAACATTTTTTCTCTTTAATTTAATGGCAAAGCTCAAGTTCAAAATCTTGAACATACGATCAATTTAACAGTTTTTGTTTGTATGCTTGGGTTAAGCAGTCAATAGTAGTTAAGTAATAATAGTAAAGTTATGTTAAGTAATAGTAGTAAAGAAGTTAAAGTTGTTAAAAAGTTAATAACAAAAATGTCTAACTGTTGACAAAATAGATATTAATTATTACCAAAAATTATTTCCAACGTAGGAGTTACGATCTCTTTGGCAATTGGATATCGAATATTGGCTTATGACAATTTTGTATTGTAATTTTTTAAAGATTAAGTAATTTATTCTAGAGAGTAGATTTATTATAATAAGGTAAATTATCAAAGATGGGCAAAAATTAGCTTTCTAGGAAATGTCTCGTATAAATTCACTAAGCAACTACTAGACTGTAACCCAACATTTTACAACAGAAAGACTTTGGGGACTTTGCTATGCAATAACAAAGACAGAATACCTATTCAAAAACGCAGTGGAGTGTACCAACTATGCTGCCATGACTGCAATAAAAAATATATAGGACAAACAGGCAGATCTTTTAATATTAGAATAAAAGAACACATCAGATGTTGGACTCAAAAGAAAAATGATTCCACATTCGCATTACATTTAAATGACCACCAGCACCACTTGGATGCTAAACGTGACTTTAGGGTTTTTCACTTATGCCAGAAAAGTTTGAAATTAAATGCTCTAGAGGCAATTGAAATAAATAAGTTAAATCATTTTAGACATGACTTAATTCTCAACGACCAAAGGACATAAATCGATCACCATTGCTGACATAATTCACATCAATATGACATTTATAAACAATTAAAGTCAATCTTTTAATTTTGACATATAACAATATAATGACATATAACTACAATGAAACTGTAATACTAATACATATAAAAAATATCTTCACGCAATTCCCAATACAGGGGTAGACAGAGGTCAAGTCTAGACAATTAAGTCCCTTTGACCCACCTTCCACCGAAGATATTTTTTTCGGGACAACGTGACAGGTGGTGAGCCCGTCGCCGCCTTTATGTCCAAGCCAACGACGAAATTCGTACATAAGTTTTTGAAAAACTCATTGGTACTGCCATCTGGGGATCGAACTCGGGTCTCTCGACTCGAAATTCCGACCACCCAACAACTCGGCTATCGTGACTTATACATATAATTGTTAATTTAATATTAAAAGCTGACATGTCTAATTTATTTAATTTATATTTATAATAAATTATAACTTAATTATTTATTCACATTTTAATTTCGTAATTTACTCTAATTTATAATACTTAATTACTTATTTACTCACATTTTAATTTATTATTTTACCCGAAATCAGTGGCAATGCTTTTGGTATGTTATCCCTAAATTTCTACCTACCGTCTACTAACTTATAATTTTTGATTTAAACGATGTTGCTCATTTATTGTGGGTAGTATAAACATAAAAAATTTAATATTAGTAATAAGCTCTGTCAATACCCTGATGATTCCGTAAGGCGAAACCGGTCGGTTAACTAATAAATAATCGAAATAAAGTGAATTGTGTACAAGTGTTGAACAATGAATTTTAATGTAAATTATTTCATTATAAAACATGCATTATTATTAACATGCACTATTATTGAATTAATTTTTTTCTCTTTAATTTGGTGCACTTGGGCCTCGAGATACATTCACGATGACGCTAAATTCTCCTTTTGGAAAATGGATTTTTCAATATGGGAATAGAAGATAAGATGAAGAATTAATGTTCTGTTTATTAAAATAGTAGTAGTAGTATATACTTTATTGTACACCACACAACATAATCAAATAGAAAACTTAATAGCTACGTATGTACAATGTGGCGGCCTTGTCGCTAAAGAGCGTTATCTTCCAGACAACCTTAATGCTAAAGAGAAACTGGAATTAAGATCAGTTGGAAGTGGTGTGTTTTATGATAAACTTACATACAAATATCTAAATATACTATTACATATTTATAATATAGCATAATAATGTAAAAAGTGAAAATAATAATAAATACATAGTATATATACATACTTAAAAATAAATAAATACTTACAAAACAGAGCTGAAAATTTTTTAATAACTAGTTGTTGCTAATAATGATCATTAATTATTACATAGGGTTAGATAATGCTGACGTCACTTTTAAATTTTTCTAAGGTTAGTGCCCGTTGAATTTCAAGAAATATTAAAAATAGTAATGTTTATTAGGAACTGGAGCTACGTATCGAGACACAAAAGCAAACCTTGCAAGCAAGAGATGAAAGCATCAAAAAGTTACTCGAAATGCTGCAGAATAAAGGAATGGGTACGTTATAGCAATAAGAAAAATGGAAACTAGGATTTACGCTGAATTAAATTTGTTTTTAAACGAAGTACAATTTGAAACAATTTCAGGTAAAGAAGAAGAGAGACAAATGTTCCAACAAATGCAAGCAATGGCTCAGAAACAGGTAATTATCAGCTTACCGTTAGATGTTGGATGGTTAGTCTGGTATTGCATGTTGTGTAATGTGGTGCGAGCTTTCCTACTTTGATTAAATAACATGAACAGTCTGGAAAGTTTGCTATAACTAGTTCTGTTTCGTACACTTCTATAGCCGTATATATACGTAATGCACGTCACACAGCTTCCTCATATTTATGTATTTCTAGTTACGAACCATATGGGCGTTTTATTTTGTGATACCTTTATCAAAGTCATTGTTTCTGTTAGAGTTGCTCTTGATAGTTTCATTTTCATTCATTTGTTAACACTCAGCCGAATGTCATTGACGCGTCGCCTGTTTATGTATCTTAAAATCGACCGTTCTCTCCTTTTGGCTTCATTTAACTTTGATCAACTCTCGCTTACTCTTCACACTTGCGGTCTAAAAGCCTTTTCAGTGGCACTTCGAGCTTCCTCCCCGAGCACTACTTACCCATTTTTTTTATTCTCCTCCACTATATTCACACCACGACGTTACAAACTAAGTTCCTGCCGAGGCGTTACTCATTCGACCCGAAACACAACATAAAACCCCTTTCAATACCGACACGTACATGATCACGACATTGCATGTTTAGCGAGCTCATCATGTCCCCGTCACGCGCCTTAGAGAAGACCGTCTCGTAATTGCCACTGGGCGTACAAATGGATCATTGTTTAGCAAAGTAACATTTGTAACGCCTGCGACCGGTGGGGCCGCCGGGGAGCGGGGTTGGGGGGGGGGGGCGCCGCCCCGGCGGGGGGGACGCGAGGCGGCGGCGGCTGACCGAGTGCGTCCCGCAGGAGCTCAAGGCGACGGCGGACACCCTGCGGGCGCTGCAGACGCAGCTGGAGCGCGCGCTGGCCGCGGCCGGGCTGCCCGGCGGCAGCGCGGGCGCCACCCTCACCGCCGTCCTCGAGACCAAGGAAGCGCGCATCGCCACGCTGGAGCGCCAGGTGGCGCTGCTCGAGAGCGAGCTGGCCGCGTACGTCTCGCCGCCGCCGCCCTCGCTCGCGCCTTCCCACGCCTCGCTTTACGATAAGGCCGACCCTCCCTTCAAGAGACAAGTAAGTTTTCTGCTCAACGACGTGCGCGTGAGCGGCGACGGGCGCACGGCCGCGCCGCCGCGCCCCGCGCCGCGCGCCGCCCGCACGCCCCGCGCGCCCCGCTATAGCGCCACCACCCTGTGACGGACGGACGACGTACCGTGTCAATTTCCCGCTTTAATTCCGAACTTAGACGCCGACTGTGTTGATTCGAAATATTTTTGTGTGAACTTGTTCATTGTTAAAGCTGTATTATATTAATGTAAGAGAAATATTTTATATTCTTGAATGACTTGTCGAACGTTTATATTTTTGTTAATTAGGGCTTTAGGCAGATCGTTATAAATATTATAGATTGTATATTGTAAAGTTAGAAAAGCATATGTGAGATTTGATTACGTTGACAACAAAACGTTCTTTTAGAATTAGACCGTTTTCGAATAAA
This sequence comes from Sericinus montela, assembly GCA_029286605.1. Lineage (NCBI taxonomy): Eukaryota > Metazoa > Arthropoda > Insecta > Lepidoptera > Papilionidae > Sericinus > Sericinus montela. Next base: position 3,974,673 of record JAGSMR010000014.1, read on the forward strand.
GACTGCTGAGGTCGAATGAATCTTGGAGTGCGTTTTTTTTGGATGATTTTTGATTTAATCACGTTACGCTTTCGGTGTTGATCGCAACTCATCGTCTAGTGTAGCTTTGGTCCCGCGTCACTCGCCGTCAATAGACTAGTTCACCAGACCCGGCCTCTCATGTAGTGGTCATATTTCATCAATCTCTGTCACAGTACCGTTAGATAAATGTATCACAACGTAGGCGCCCGTGCATTCTGATTTATGTCGATACCTTCGTACTGTTTGTAAGTGTCTGGAAAGCTTTCTACCGCGGATTTTAACGTTTCCTCACCATGATATTAATGGTTAGTTAGCTTAGAAAGTTTTCCAGCGATAAATGTCCATTTTTCTATTGTTGGATTTACCTTGATGATTCTATGACGAATTTTTGATATTTATTGTTGCGTGAAGGTTGGAGTGCATGTCGTTTAAAGTTTTATTGAGAAAATGCTGAAATGTCTTCCACAGCACGTTGTTATTGTGACATATTTTAATTATGTGCTGGAAGCATTTCTTTAAGGATATAGTTTTGAAGCTTGCGCCGCTTTTCATACATCGACTTGAACTCACCGATTGATCTTTACCTCTGGATATTATATCAGTATTATGTAGATTATATCTTCTGACATCAATATCATTTTCGCCATCACTATTGCCTTAGTAGATAGTTTTATTTATATAATAATTCCAATATCCTACTGTCCTGCTTACACTAATCAAAGATTTGGATTTATTTAATTCTATACCGGCTTTCGGGTGGAATGATGAGCAGTTGGATGAGTTCCGGTTGGAGATCCAGAGAAGGGACCAGGAGATCTTGGCGATGGCAGCGAAGATGAAAGCGCTTGAGGAGCAGCACCAAGATTACCAACGCCATATCGCCGTTCTGAAGGAATCCCTCTGCGCTAAGGAAGAACACTACAGCATGTTGCAAACTGATGTAAGCTTGGTATAAGTATGTTTTTATATATAAGTACGCATAAATACATACATTATGGCCTGTTAAAGTCCACTGCAGGACATAGGCCTCTCCCAAGGGGAGGATTTGCCAACAAAAAATATAAATAAACATTATTCAATAATATCGGAAGATCAATTTCAGAAGTATTGTGCAATATATAAATATTATTCATTTAATAAGCACATATTATTCAATACTTAAATTTACAATTAGTATATTAATTTAAATTAAATTACAAAAAAATTAAAAACAGAATATTTAAAGTAACAAACAAAAAAAACTTTCTGTAAATAAAATTACACACAGTCAAAGTGTCAGCAAAGAAATTATTTATTTCTTGCTTTTCTAGTTGCCTAAATCAAAATAATACAAAATTGAATTTGTGTTACACGAATATTTAGTTTATAATTCATACGACATTGAAGCAATTTTTGTACCTTAGGTGGAAGAGCTTAAAGCACGCCTTGACGAAAAGAGTAGACTAGTGGAGAAGAAGACTGCAGCAGCTCTTGCCGCTGCTCACGAGCTCGCTGAACTCAGGGACCACTCCGAAATCAAGGACCGGAAGATCAACGTTTTACAGAGAAAGGTAAAAAGGAAATCTAAATTGAGACTGTGTTGCTAGCATTTATTTGGTAGAAATCCTTCCTATTATTTGGCACATGAGGAAATAAAGTTAAAATTATTTATTTTTATAGTATTATATATGTAAAAAGATATTTTATAAATAGTGACCATGGTATATTGTATGTAACATGATTATTAAATATAATAAAAAATTTTCCATATATTTCTTAAAGTACTAAATGTTTTGAGTTAAGTATGACATATGATTTAAAAAAGATAGAAATACAAAAAGAAAAGCCCAAAAGATTACATCAGTCTTAAAAAGTACGCGTAGAGTAATTTTTTTAAGTCTAGACAGATTATCGTTGACTTGGACATAAAGACTGCGACGGGCTCACCACCTGTCACGTTGTCCCGAAAATATCTTCGGTAGAAGGTGAGTCGAAGGGACTTAATTCTCTAGACTAGACCTCTGTCTACCCCTGTATTGGGAATTGCGTGAAGATATTTATTTTAATTTATAGACAGTTCTCAAAAAATATATATAAATGTAGCCAATTCAAACATAAGTTTTTGAATTGGTTCAAATTTATTGTTATAAAACAATAAATTTGAGCCACCGTGTCTTACACGCATCAGTTGAAATTTTAAATCTGTATTCTCTTTCTTTATTTATGCCTGTTTTTGGCATCGGCGCCATCTACTGTCCCTTTTGCAAGTGACAGTTTGACATTCCTGACTTTTTCAGTTAGAAATTATCTATAAGATAACGCCAACTAATTTCTTACGCAATGTTGCCACGGTCCAACAATAAATTTGTTATAAACAATAAATTTGTTAAAATATTTGGTATTCAAGTATTGACTATATAATAATCTTTTAATTTTCAATAGTTCTAGTCTATTGCGATTGAAAGATTATTAATTGTATGTGTCATATTGTATTATTTTTTATTATTAAAACACGATAGCCTAGTGATAGGGTGATCGGAATTCGAGTCAATAGACTCGAGTTCGATCCTCAATGCTCATATCAATGGGTTTTTTCAAAACTTATATTGAATCTAATATTTATATTGTTGGCTTGGTAATAAAAGAAGGCGACTGACTCACCACCTATCACGTTGTCCCAAAAAAAGGTATTCGGTATAAGGACCGTCGAAAGGACTTAATTGTCTAGACCTATGTCTTTCCCAGTATTTGTAATGGCGAGATGTAATTATTTATTTTTATTAAAACCTACAAAAAGTTCTTTAAAGTACACTTTAAGAGTAATCCTACAATGACACGTTTCTGATAATGACAAATTTAACAGAACCAAACGCATCCCATCGGTGGTGATAAATTAAACTCTGTTGACGTTAATAATAATAGTCTATTCTAGTTTGTTGGAATTCACAAACTTTAATAAGTTCCTTGTTAACTTCCTGTTAATTGTTAGTGGTTCTTGAAATTTAGGTGCTAGGTCATCGAGTCTTTAGTAATTATAGTTTTTATTTACTGCCAGTATTATTTTTAGAATAAATTTAGACTTATATACAGATAATTTATTATACATTTTTTATTTAATTTTGTAAAACTTGTTGTATTAAAATAAACGTATTTTTTTTTACTCAGCTGTAACTTATTATTGCCGCTTGTTTATTTTATAAATGTTAAAAAATATATTATAAACTTATATATTAAATAAATTATTTATAAATATTAATTATAGTATACAAGGTTCATTTATTATTAGAATTTTTTGCTTTTATTTTATTAATCTTCACTTTTGTACGTAACGTAATGAGTGTATTAAGATTACTTTCATTATAATCAACTTGTAACTTAAAATATCTTAGACACAGATTTCAGTTGGAAATAATTTGAATAATATACTGTAAAAAGATCTATCAAAAGTTAAAATCAGATAATATATTCTGAGTTATATATTTTTAAAGAGCCATTGATTTAGTTAAAATAATCTCTATTTCAATATATTACAATATTTTTAGAAATAAAATGGATTAAAAATTAAATATTTATTGTAAATATTTTAATATATTATAAAATTCCACGTTTTACTTTAAGCGGCCTCTTACGAAACCCACGGGAAGACAGGGACAGTTTATTCAACGTCATCTTATTATATATTAAGTATTTGAAAACATCAAATATAAAGACAAACCTGTGGACGAGTGGTGTTAACACCGGTTTTCAAGGTGGCGTTATCTCGAGGTCCCGGGTTCGATTCCCGGTCGGGTCAATGTAGATAAACCACTTTTTCTAAATTTTTTCGGGTCTGGGTGTTTGAGGCACCTTCGTTGTTTCCGATTGCCATACCTCAAGTGCTTTAGCATCTTACTTTGGGATCGGAGCAAAGTATGTGATGTTATCCCTATCTATATATGTATTTATTTATATATTTAATGAAACATAACTTCAAAAACCAAAACATTTGGTTAAATATGCTAATTAGTATTAACTGCACGATAGTTTAGCGCATAAAATATCATTGGTCCAACTTCACATAGTAATATAATACATATAATAATTCGTATGTATGTCTGACATAACTAATCAGGTAAAAATGAAATGTATATTCATATAAAGGAATTTAAAACTCCAAAGTGTTGAATAAATACTTATTTACACCTATGAATGAAGCCGAGAGGATTATATAACTGTATAAAGATAAACCAACGTATTTGTTCAATGGAAAAGTAGATCGCGTAAATAAGATTACGTGTATTTAATAATTAAAGAGTTATTACTATACACCTTTCGTAAATAATACCAAAAAAATATCAAACAATATTCTTAGTATGAAAGTAAGTAGCCGCAAAAAACTTTTCCGCATATTACAACCCAGAACAATTCATCATTTTCAAACGTAAACGTGCACCACAATTTGCGCCTATTTCCTTTGATAGGTTATTTGTTTCTAATTGACAATCTTTAATGTTTAATATTTGAATTTAATACTATTCTAAATCTCTACATATTATAAGATAATTATAAAAAATATAAAAAATCGATTAATTAAAAAAATCCTCAATGCGTCTCTGCCTAATGGCTATAAAGTCAAAAGCAAATTAAACGGATTTCCCGATATTTTGTTTTTACTAATGGACACTCATTCCAGAGCTTAAGTTTAGCTGTTTAGGTTTTGTACAAATAAGAATTCTTCTTCTTATTCTTACTGCCCTTATCCCATGCTATTTGGGGTCGGCACAACATGTCTTATTCTTCCCTCTCCTCTATTCCCCGTCATCTCTAACTCACTCCTTTCTTTCTCTTTTCTTCTTTCACACAAACCATCCATCGTTTTTTTTTGGTCTCCCCATAGCTCTTCGTCCATCCACATTCATCTGTAACATTCTTTTGTCTATATTACATTCTTCCTTCCTCATTACATGCCCGAACCATGCTAACCTACCAGTCTTCACTTTCTCTGTCAGTGGTGCTACTTTCAAGGTTCCCCTTATACAAATATGAATTAAATAAAAAAAAGTTAAATATGACGTTGAATACTATGTTCTTTTTTAATCTAATATATAGAACGACAGAAACAAAATGTCGTCATATATGTTCTGCTAATCTTCTAAAGCACGGGGTTAGTAAAAGTGTTATAAAAGCTTTTAATTTGTTAAAATTTTTCAAAAGCCTTTAAATTATCAGAAGTCACGATAGCCGAGTGGTCGGAATTTCGAGTCAAGAGACCCGAGTTCGATCCCCAGGTGGCAGGCTCGTACCAATGGGCTTTTCAAAAACTTATGTACGAATTATATCGTTGGCTTAGACATAAAGACGGCAACGGGCTCACCACCTGCCTCGTCCCGAAATTATTTTCGATGGAAGATGGGTCGAAGGGACTTAATTGTCTAGACTAGATCTCTATCTACCCCTGTATTGGGAATTACGTAAAGATTTAATTTATCTCTTATTTAGTTCAAATAAAACACCATACTAACATATTCTGATAAACTTATCTATGCTACAGCTAAATCAATTCTAGCTTAATAAGCGTATCAGCTATGTTACTTCAAAGGGAATCAATCAGTCTTTGATCCTTTCATCACGTAATTTATGAAGTTGAATCAAGCGTCACGACGCGTATTTCTAGTAGATCCTTGAATTCATTTACGATTCTCGGAGTATTTTGTCTGCGATCGTATAACTCAAATAGGTGACCTCCGTAGACGAGTTACGTAAACCCTGATTTTCATGGTGTCGCCATCTCGAGGTCCCGGGTTCGATTCGCGGCCGGGTCAATGTAGAAAAACGACTTTTTCTACATTTTCTCGGGTCCGGGTGATTGTGGTGCCTTCGTTGTTACCGATTCCTATACCACAAGTGCTTTCTTAGCGCCTTACATTGGGCAATATATAATGATGTCCCTATCTGTATATGTATTTATTTATTAAAAAAATTAAAAGGAATAAATTGCCAGACCTAACTAACAAACTATTCGTGAAGGTAAAAAAAATACTTTACCATCCTCACCGAAGAAAACGCAGAAGCTTAAGACGCCTTAATTTCATTTCTAACTCTGTCTAGTGAGTTCTTTTTATAAATAAAAAAAAACAATATTACACTATAACAACTGACACACCTTTATTAGTAACATTGCGAAATGAAACAAGCTGCTATATGGTTCAATCCGACGCGTCTCTTGCTACTTTTATTAAACTATTGACCTTTTTCCCTCTGAACATTCGTATTGTCTACGTGACTTTCTTTTTACTTAAGATTCCACAATTTTAGAAAAAAGAAACAAAATCGTGTTTTAAATTTTGTCAATTTCAACATATTGCCAGCTGAGTAAAATATAAAACATTAGAAGCGCAGCAGAACAACCCAAAGGCATGTCAATAAAATCGTGATTTCGTATTTATAGAGTCCACAAGTTAATGGTTGTTGTGATTGTGACAAAACGAGGTCTTATTATTATAAAATAAAAAACAATCTTTTTTATTATTATAGTGTATTATAATGAAAATTTTATCTATCATTTATCATGTACAAACGAAATATATACTTAAAAGGATTACTTAATAATCTTTGTCTTAGACATGTAATTATTATTTTATTTATTGATTTTAATTTTGTCTATTGTATTGCTATTGAACATTTTCGTCAATATTGTTTTCGTTGTCGTTTTTTATTTTTGAATTTTCATTTTTACGCTCTTGTTTTGTATTTTGTGTCAGTTTTCAACGCTCATTTTGTTTCAAGGTATGTTTTCATTTATTTTATCGCTTCTTATTTTATTACATTTATTTTGTAATTTCACGTTTCAACGCAATGGTAGCACAATTAAAATAATTAATCAATTTCAGATTGAAAATTTGGAGGATCTTCTGAAAGAGAAAGATAATCAAGTTGACATGGCAAGAGCCAGATTGAACGCTATGCAAGCACACCATTGCTCTTCTGAAGGTGCTTTATCATCCCTGGAAGAAGTGATTGGTGACAAAGAAAAACAAATTCAACAACTGAGAGAACAAAGAGATAGGGCTGAACACGAGAAAAATGAAGAACGAGAATTACATGAGAGAGAAATAGCGGAATACAAAATGAAGTTGCACGCGTTAGAGAGCGAAGTGGAAAAGCTCGGAGCTAGACTTGAACGAGCTCAAGCTGAGAAGGATCGTCTGGAAGCTAAACTTGAAAGCTCTCAATCTGAGCTAGGAAAGTCTAAAGCGGAGCTGGATAAAGCTGCGAGTGAAGTAGGTCGATCGGGAGCAGACTGGGAGGCTGCAAAACAACGCTTAGCGAGACTTGAACTTGAAAACGAAAGACTCAAGCATGAACTGGAACGATCCCAAACAACATTTGGTAGGAGCACATTGACTACCTCTCAGGAATTGGACAGGGTTCAAGAAAAAGCTGATAAATCTGCTGCTGAGTTAAGACGAACTCTCGCAGAGCTGAGAGTGACACAAGCCGACGCGGAGAGAGCTAGATCTGAGGCTAGTGCGTTGCAGGATAAACTAGAAAAGTCTCAAGGCGAAGTGTACCGTCTGAAAGCTAAATTAGAAAATGCACAAACAGAACAAGACAGCCTGAAAGAGGAGTACGATCGGTAAGTTTTAATTTAAAACGTTTTGTTATTATGAAATGATAAATGCCGCGTAATAATAATAATATATCTTTTCTGCCCATGGGGGTGGGAAGCGGCGGTTTGGAGAAACCCTTGCAAGAAAAATACTTGAGGCTACCATCTTGAAAAATACCTAGTCCAAATATTAAAATATCGGTGACGGGGAGCAGCGTCTAAGGTGCAAGGTGTACTGCGATCGCCAATCCGCTTGCCAAGCGTGGCCAATATGGCACACCTTTCTATACGTTAGAGGCCTACATCATGCAGTGAGCTTTTACAGGCCGTAATGGTAATTTAAGGCTAAAATACATAATTTTGTTTACACGATCATAAAAAAGCAGTATAAAATCATTAAATAGTAAAATCGATTAAGTTGCTTTGCCTACTATGACATTTCCGAACGAAAACTCATTAAAAATTATTATATTTAAGTATGAGGTAGTAACGATTCTCAGCATTTCTAAAAACGTAAAGTAATAAAATACATTTATTTCGTAAAACAGGGTACAGTCATCCATAAGTCGTCTGCATTCAGAGAGAGATAAGGCAATAGCAGAGTTGGAAAAAGCTAGAGAGGAACTGGAAAGAACTCAAGCGACACTCGGAAAGGCACAATTGCAGCAGGACAAATTGCAGGCTTCCCTGGACGCCGCTCATTCGGAAATCGATAAACTGCAAGAAAAGCTTGACAAGGCTGCCGTTGAAGTTCGCAAGGTAACAATAACATTTGTGTTATATCAATATTACTTACAACATTACGTATATTTACATTTATTTGTTAAGGCTTCGATAGCCTAATGGTTTTGCGCGGGCTGCGAAACATAGCGTCACAGGTTCGGATCCGATATTTGACTACGGTCGTGAATCACTCCAGACACAAGCATTGCAGCTTAGCTGGAGTGGTCAACAGGAATACTAGTAATGTTATTTGACATTGCTTGTATTCTTTTAAAAAATATTCATTTATTATGAAAACAAAACAGGATAACACTACTTTATAGTTTAAAGTGTTAATACATTTCAGGTTGATTAATTACTTTATTTTATAATAAAGTTATTAATAGATTGCATTGCACGTACAACTCCTAGCGGGGCCTTGATAGAGTCTAAATATTCCAATACGAAAATACTATCTGTTTGATCATTCCTATCAATCCTTACAGCTCCAAGTGGACCGCGAGAAACAAGCGTATGACTTCGAATCCATACAGTCGCAGCTCGATAAGGCATTGGGGCAGGCGGCGCGGTTGCAGAAAGAGAGGGACACCGCCCAGCTAGACGCAGACAGATTCCGAGACAAGCATGACAAGGCGCAGGTAAGAGATGGTGTATATATATATCTTCACGCAATTCCCAATACAGGGGTAGACAGAGGTCGAGTCTAGACAATTAAGTCTCTTTGACCCATCTTCCACCGAAGATATTTTCGGTACAACAGGTGGTGAGCCCCTCGCCGTCTCAATGTGTAAGCCGATAATAAATTCGTATATAATTTTTTGAAAAATCCATTGGTACGAGCCTGCCATCTGGGATCGAACTCGGGTCTCTCGACTCGAAATTCCGACCACCCAACCACTCGGCTACCATGACTCTATATCGAGTAGTGTGAGTGAGATATATATAGAGTATATACATGTATATTTCGAGTGGCAACCTCCTATTTTTTTTTATAGAAAAGGCCGGCAAACGAGCCGGTGGCTCACGTGATGGTAAGTGATTACCGCCGCCCATGAACACCTGCAATACCAGAGGCTTCTATAGTGCGTACCGCCGAATCGGCTTGCTCGACGGTTACGTAGAAGCTACGCCCTACTAAGAACGATTCTACTAATCGTACGTAGCCAGGCGGTATGTTTTCTTCTTGTAGTAACTTATATATTAGACCCGTATGCCACACTCTGTCGAAGGCCTTCTCCATGTCTAGTAAGACCCCCAGACAGCAGCGGTCGCGATGTTGTTCGGCCGCTAAATAGTGTAACACACGGGCCAGTTGCGTCGTTGTAGAATGACCGCTACGGAAGCCGTGTTGTTCTACGCGAGGCTCTACGAGCGGGCGGAGCCTCCGTAGCAGTAACTTCTCGAATAACTTTGCTACGTACGATAGCAATGTTATAGGGCGATAGCTTGCCGGAGACTTCCTGTCTTTTCCGGGTTTCGGCAGTACGACTATTCTTCCTTTTTTCCACTCCGTGGGGTAGTGTAGGGTGCGCAATAGTTGTAAAGACGGGATAGCGCAACAAATCCTTTTCTCGGCAGTTGTCTTAACGCGACGGTCGTTATAGCGTCGTGCCCCGGCGCTTTGCGCAGTGGCAAGCGCAATGCCACTTTTCTCACTTCCGCGGGGGAAATAAAATCATCCCCGCTTAGTGGCGGCACCGGAGCTTCCATAAACTCCTGTACGCGTAGCTCGACTTGTTTGTGGAATTCTGCGGCGACAGCTGCAGCAGTGTTAGGCTTAAATTGCCCCTCGAGATGTTGTGCCAAGATCTCTGCCCGGTCCTTGGCTCCGTAGTACCGGTTGCCCACGTTGTCCACTAGTGGGCAAATCGGAGGTGGTTTCCGTAGAAGCTGTCGGTTAAGTTGGTGTAAAGATGGGGGATAGTCAGCGCTCTCTACTATACGACTATCCCATGTGTGTCTGCGGTGAGCTTGAATCCCTTCCGACAGCTCCTCCGTTAGCCGATTTAGCTTGGTTTTAACTAGTGGGCAACGTGTGCGCGCCCAGAGTTTCCTGGCTTCTCTTTTCTTTCTTATTAACGTTCTCAGCCGAAGTGGTAGTTCATCCTTACGGCGCGCTACAGGTACCGTCTTAGTGGCCGACAGATACACTTGATGTATCTTATCTCTAATATATTTGTCGGCCACTTCTACGTCGTCTGCTGTCATTATCGGCGCGCCGTATCCGATATTCGCTAGTCCACTTCGGTAGGTGTCCCAGTCGGTTCTTCTTTTAGTTCCTCTGGGCGCTACGGAGTCCACTGTTTGTGAGATTGTGAAGTAGACCGGTAGGTGCTGCGTATCCAGGTCGTACAGCACCTCCGTTTGGACCGGGTGAGTGATACCGTGACACAGTACGACATCTATAACATCCGGTCGGTGTTTCCTGTTTGTGGGGATATGTGTTGGCGATTCTGTGCCTAACACTTCATATCCCCATTTCTCTGCATCTTCGTATAATGTCTTGCCATTGGGGATATGGTGTTCGACCCCATGCCGTATGTTTAGCGTTTAGATCCCCGGCAATTATGGCAGGCGATGTCCCATCGAAGATGCAGTGGATGTCCGAGGGGCTTAGGGGGGGGAACCGGGAGGGCGATAAGCTGCATATATCCTATGCTCCTCTCCGGCTATCCGTAGGCGTACACCTATTGTTCTAGTTGAGACATACGGCTGCAGCTCTAATTCTTCGTGTATTAGATCTCTCCTTACTAACACAGCTACGCCTCTATAAGCTATGCTTTCGGGGGATATCTCATCGCGTCGATACACGAAGAAATTAGGGAGTTTGAATGGCTGAGTTGGCCTTAGCTTTGTTTCTCCCAACAGTACCACCTGGATATCGTACTGCTGGACAAGCGTTCTTAGTCCGGCGGTGTGGATCTTAATACCGCCGGCGTTCCAGTATAGTACTTTCAACTCAGCCATTTTTAGCCGTGGTCAGACGGGCCAGAGCGGTAACTACCGCTGTTAGGGGGTCAGCTCCCGTGGTCATCGCCGTGACGACGTCTCCCAGGATCTTGATTACGACGGTGACCAATTGCGCAAGTGCTTCCTCAATCGTCGTCGGTGGCGTGTGTTGTGGGGGGGGGGAGGCCTCGGTTCTCCCCCTTACGGTGTGTGCGATCTGTGCTTGTTGCACTTGCGCATGCTGAGGTTTCCTGGCCCGTTTTTTGGTCCTAGGCCCTTCAGCGGTGGCAACGATGGGGAGGGGGTGGGGTGTGGAGGTTATTACAGCCTCGGACGTGGCTGTCCCCTTATTTTTCTTCTTACCCCTCCTCTTCTTTTTCTTTTTCTGAGAGGGTTGTACACCTCTCTCAGTGGCATTGTTTGCCGGTGGTGCCAAAGTTGTCACCGCGGCGAACGTGGGGGGGGCGGCTATTTGTGTGGGTGCTCTCTCCATTCGCCGCTCTTGCGGCTGGGGCACCCGTGGCGCTGCCTGGCGTATTTGGTGTTGTGGCCTTTCTCGGCTTTTGGCCTTGGGCGGTTGCGCCGTCGAGCCTCGGGTGGGTACCGGAGGGGGTATTCTGATACCCCTCTTCCTTGCAATGCGCTGCAGTACCGGGCAGCGCCTGTCATTTGCTGTGTGCGCCTTTGCACAATTGGCGCACTTAGGCGGACTATCCCTGGATTTAGTGCAGTCCGCCGCCGGGTGATCCCCTGCGCATCGAACGCACTTGAAGGGCCTATAGCAGTTGTACGAGGAGTGTCCGAACCCCTGGCACCTGTGACATTGGGCTGGTCCTTCCCTGCCCTGCCAGGCTTCTATAATTATAGAACATCATATAGGGCCTCCTCGATGTCCTCCGGATTGGTCTCGGCAGGCAATCCTCGCAAACCCACCTTTGTTGGTTGCTCTGTCGACGGCGCATAGCAATACCACGCTAGCGTAGCATCGACCTTGCTACGCTCAACAAGGTATTTTTGCACCGTCCTATATTCTTCCTCGGTTTGGGGAAGGAATCGAACCCCCTTCCCAAACGGGCGTGCACTCGGCGCATGCCCTAACCGGCTATGCAACACTTTAAAGTGTTTCGCCCAGTCAGGCATGCACTCTACCACGATTGGGGGATATGATTTTGTTTCCGTTTTGGCTTTGGTTTCACGTTGTTGTTGTGATATTGGTGGGCTGCGCGGTCGTCGAGGCGTTGCTGCCATATTCGCGTAGGTCGTCGTCATTGGCGCATTTGACGGCCCCGGAATTGGACAACGCCCCGCCTGCGCATCATAGGTCTGTGCGACCGGTAGCATGGGAGGCGGGGGTAGGCGTGGCCCTATCTCCTTCTTGGACTCTACGCATCTCTTTCCGGATGCGTGGAGACGGGGTTGGGGACATTTCTTCGCTTATATAGTCGCCGGGTGTGCGGTCAGGTTGAGTTGCACAACTCGCGGCGTCTAGAGCGCGCTTTTCTTGCGTATCTGTTTTCTTAGTGTCCCCCGTTCCAATGTCGGGGGCAAGTCTAAATATGTTGTTGAGGTGCCGACGCTGGTTCTCTCCCTAGGCAGCGGTACTTCTTGCGCGGGAGAGTACTCTGACGACGACGACGATGTCGAGGACGGAGATTGTGGTGGCTGTAGGTGGATTCTTACAGGGGCTACGCATACGCGTTTGTCCTCCTGTAGATACATCTCGTCTATTTCTGGTGGTGTGCGTTGTCGAGCCGCTCGCCGAGCTGAGTTGGGACCCGGTTCCCCCGAAGTGGGAAACTCAGTTCCCAATTCTTGGGAGAGCGCGGGTGCGGTGCCCGGCGAAATTGCGCTTCGTGGCAACGGTTGCGGAACTCGCGGCGGTTGCGTTGCTCGTTCGCGCTGGGGTAGGATCCGTGATTGACCCGGGTCAAATATGTTCCGCTCCATTAATGGGCGGTCCACTACCGCGAGTCTTCTTTGGTGGTGTTGCTGTTGTTGTTGCATTTGGTAGCGAGCGGTCAGGGTTCGGTGTTCGGTTTCCTGAGACTCTGTTCCGTCTCGCGGGTTCATCGGTGTCTCCGACATCGCGGTGATTTTACTTGCGCGTGGGGACCTGCGTGCCTCTTGCAACTCCCCCGCCCCTCGTCGCTGTTAGCCTCACCGAGTGACCCCGGTGGCGCTCCCAGCGGTTTGGGGTGGGTTCGTAGGCTGAAGTACTGGTTTGCTAGTCCAGCTGAGAATTCGCCACTCATATGTGTGGGCTGACCAGCCACGCATGTGAGGTGCACGACCTTTGCCCTTTCCAATGAAAGGGATGGGGTGTGCGTGAGCAGACAGTTACTTTCCGCCGGTTACATTGCGCACACAGGGATGTGTGGACGGAAAGTAACTGTTTTAGAAGGGGTGAGGTCACCCAAAGCCTCTTGCTTCAAAGCGTCTAGGGAGTAAAACTCAACCTTTCTGCCTATCCACCGAGCTCTTCGAAGTGACGGCTGCCGAGGTGACTTGTACTGGTCGAAACTTTCCAAAGTCCACCGATGCAACGCTACTCAAAGCCCTTCTTGCAGGCGTTCCACAGGGCAGTTGTCTTTCTCCTTCCCTGTACGCAATCTACACCAACGACATCCCCACGCTCGAGGGTCGCGTCCGAGAATGGGAAGACGATGTCATGCTCGCATTCTACGCGGACGACAGCGCGTACTTTACGTCGTCCGTCGGGCAAACATCGCTGCCAAGAAGATGCAGCGACTGTTGGACCTATTACCTGAATGTTTAGATAAATGGCGGATGACTATTAATGTCGGGAAGACATCCGCCATAATCACCAATCGCCGTGGGCGCGTGCCACCACAACTCAAACTAAGAGGACAAAAGATCAAGTGGCAGAGCGCCGCCACCTATCTTGGTTGCCGGATAGATAAATCGCTACGCCTCACCGCGCAGGTGGACTACGCTATAAGTAGCGCGAGAGCAGCGAGGGCGGTTCTCTATCCGGTACTTTCAACAAAAAAGCTACCTGTAAAAACCAAGATAGGTATATATAAAACATACATAAGATCCAGATTAACTTACGCGGCGCCTGCGTGGTACGCGTTCACCTCAACATACCAACGTCGGCGACTACAGGTCCAACAGAATATAGTACTACGTACTATAGTTGGAGCGGGTCGCTTTGTACGCAATGATGTCATCGCCAGGGACCTAAAAATGGAAACTGTTGAAGAATTCGTGGTCCGGGTGTCGCGCGGAATGTACGACCGCGCTGACAACGGGCCACATGAACACCTACATCGCCTGGCGATCCAGGAACGACTACCGCTACACGCTCGACCACCGGAGTGGCGACCCCTCCCGAGAGATATTCTCTCATTGCCACCCGGCCCGGGGGGGACCGGGGAAGTGCAATAAAGTCCCGACATAAGACGTAAAGTGCGTAACACGCCTACACAACGCCGCTGAAAGGCGGTACCCAGGACCGGGGGAGCAGCAGCCCCCTGAGAAGACGCCCGAGTCATGAGGCAATGCCTCGAAACTCGCAACCCATAAAGGGGGGCCTTTTACACCCCCCTGATATGGATGACCCAAACGTCACGTCCAGAGGCATAGCAGATGCGTTGCCGGCCTTAGAGTGCCCCCCCCCCCCAAATTGGGGAAGGGTGTGTGTGAAACGCAGAAGTCCCCGGTCGAGCCGGCCCATTCATGCAACAGCAAAAGCTGATGCGTGGCTCTACCACTGTAAAAAACGTGTAGCACTGTATAGGCAAACGCAGTGTAGGACGACCGCCCACGAGATGGAATGGCGACGTGCAGAATGTTGCGAGAAGTTGATGGATGCAGGTGGCCAATGTTCAGCATGGACTCTTGATTTGGACTCTAGATAGAGTGAAAGAAGAAGAGATGGTGGTCACTTTCACGTTTCAGTGTTAGGGAATCCCATAGCATCAGTATAGGATCGTTCTATCTGCTAATTTCCTGCGGATATCTTAAGCGGTGCTTCAGGGAAAAGGTTTAGGACCTTCCTGGACTCCATAGAGTAAGTAACTCGTTCATAGGGCGGTGTATACGCTTCTACAACAAAGTCCCGGTAAATATGCAAAGCCTTTCTATTAACAGGTTTAAGAAATTTATTAAAGAAAAGCTTTATAGGAAGGGTTATTATAATATAAATGAATATATTAATGACAGTAACCCCTAGGAATGAGGTGATCGCTCCCAAGCTATTTCTAGAAAAAATCACATAATATGTTTGTATATTGTATACGATTGACCGAAAAGAGGATAACACCGGAGTTTCTTTCGCCTGTTTCTTCCCCGTAGAGGAACCTCATTACGAAACGGTGGTAGATTAAAAATGACGATCGATAAACGAATGTATGTTCTTAAGTCGATGAATAAATGATTTGATTTGATTTGATTTGGACGAGTGGCGTAATACCGGTCGGTGTGTCGCCAGCCAAGGTCCCGGGTACGGGGTCGTTACTAACTCTGCTATAGTTTCGTAAAGTTTCATGTATTGAAGCATTTTTTTTTCACTCACTTTTTATATGCACTTTTTCTACTTTACCTCTTGTCTGGGTGTTTGTGGTAACTTATTTGGTTTTTTGTAAAACATGTGCTGTAGATACTTTGTTATTCGAGCGAAATTAGTGATGTTGTTCGTATCTATGTATATATGTATTTAAAAAAAAATGTTTGTGTTACATGGTCAGATATTCTTCTACAATAATAGAGGTTTTCTCTTGCTTTAAATTTAATGATTTAATGATTGTGCTGAACTTTTTGTTATTAAATTAAAGAGAAAAAATTTAATTACCTTTACCGGACCGTGGCTACGATCGCGGGTTCGAATCTCGCCTTTGTCAGTTGAAATATTAAACATTTTCTTCTGTTTAATTTAATAACGAAAACGATTTCTTGTGGCATAATCGCCACGCAAGCGGTTTGATGATCAAATCATCAGACACTTATTAGGTCTATGCCCAGTAGTGGATTTTCACAGGCCGTAGAGTGTGAAATGAATGTAGTAAAACGTAAAAAAGTTTTTAGGTCGTCATAAAGTTATGAAAAGGTCGACAATACGAAGTGGCCCTTCAAACCTTCAGGCCAGTAGAAATCGGTTCGTGAAAAGAATAAGGATAACGGTTGTTAGGAAATTCTTCGGAGTTTTCAAGTACTTTGGAAAAAGGGTGCGGATATTAAATTAAGGAATAGAGAGTGTTCTTTGTGAAAAGGATGAAAATATTAAAATATTATTTTATAATTAATTAGTCATGAAAGAATTAGTCACGATAGCCGAGTGGGTGGGTGGTCGTTATTTCGGGGCAAAGCACACGAGTTCGATCCCCAGATGGCAGGCTCGAACCAAAGGATTTTTCATAAACTTATGTAGGAAATATATCGTTGGCTTGGACATAAAGACGGCGACGGGCTCACCACCTGTCACGCAGTCTCGAAAATATCTTCGGTAGAACGTGGGTCAAAGGGACTTGATTGTCTCTCCCAGTATTGGGAATTGCGTGAAGATATTTATTAATTTAATTTATCCTTTCTGAAGGGTATTCTATCTTTAAGGAACCGTCCCCTATGTTAATGCTGTACGTTTAGATTTTACATGCATCCATTTTGTGACCTGAGGTCGATGTTAAAAAGTCACGTTAGCTTAGTGGTTGGGCGATCAGAATTGGCGTTTAGAGATCCCGAGCTCAATCCCCAGGTGGTAGGCTCGTACCAGTGGGATTTTTGAATCTTTATATATGATTTATATCTTAGCTTCAAGAAGGCGACTGGCTCACCACCTGTCACGTTGTCCCAAAACATGTCTCTGGTCCATGACTGACTTGTCTAGATCACGATCTACCCAAGTATTGGGAATGGTGGGAAGATACTATGTATATTAAAGAACTCAACGTTCCCGAAATGGTTCTTGTCAAGTTTTTTGGCAGCGGAACAGGGAGATAAGGACGCGATATAACATATAAAGGAAACTTAACGAGGACAGACGATTTTAAGAGCAGCCGTTACTGCTCTTTCTATTTTAGCACGGCGACGAGTTGTCTGCGCTTTGAAGTTATGAGACGTTATTGACAAAATACGAGTAAAAATTTTATTACGGCGAATCGTTGGACTTTTATTATCAATAAATGTTATGATACATTAAAATCTATGGGATATAATTTGAGTTGGAACGACTGTTATGATGTATCCCTAACAGAAAGCTGTTTTTGTTTTTTTTTTTATATATATAGGTATTATTTTACAGTACGAGATTTAACAGTTGCTGTTTAAATGTCCGAAAAATGGGCAAAGTCTTATGTTGTAATCATTTAAGGACTTTATTCAAGTTTTGTTAAATAAATATCCTCACACATAATCGCACACGGGGTTGCAAGAGAAACCAGATCGTCAAGTGCCACGATACTTACATATCTTGTTCACTTCTTTCAATTTCATGATTTTATTTATAAACGCACGTAGATCCGAGAATTCTTGACCATCTTCGAGCTGTCTGTTCACGTGGTCGTCGATGGTGAGTCTGAGCCTACCTCGTCACCTTTAATGTTAAATTTCGGTCGTCACTCATTTGCTCAAAGTGCCCATATTATTGAAGAACGCCCTTATCCATTTTAGTGTTACCTAAGAATTCTACTAAGAATTCAACTTAAAATATATTTGTATGTATTGTTGTAAGTTTAGTTTGGAAAATGATTCGGTAGATATGTTAGAAGCAGACGAACGGTTATGCGATAGCCTTTTGATAACCTGGTTTACCAATATGTTAAAATAAAAGTCAAAGAAAAATAGCCACGATAGTCCAGTGGTTGGGTAATCGGAATTCGAGTGAAGAGACCCCAGTTGGTGACCCGAGACCCCACATGGGTGGTAGGCTTAGCAATGGGTATTTTTCGAAAACTTATGCACGATTTCTACCGTTGGCTTGGGCATAAAGACGGTGACGGGCTCATCATCTGTTACGTTGTTGAACAGGTCTTCGGTAGAAGATGGGTCGAAAGGACTTCACTGTCTATAATTTTTGCTTACGCCAATATGGGAAATTTCGTGAAAATAAAAAGTTTTATATGGTTGTTGTTATTGGGCTCTCAGAGTAAATTAGGTAAGAATATGTATAACTTTCTAAGGATTCTACTCTTTAGTTTTATAACTTAATTTATAACCCTGAAAATGTAAAAGAAATGTTTAATTATTATCAGTGCGTTTGATTATTTTATGTTTTTTTCCAAGTTCCTGTTTTTTTCGGTCTATAGTTTTCAAATTTTGCTTAAGGGTATTTGTAAAGGGACTATTTAACCTCTTTTGGTTTGTAACACCTTGTTTGCATAAAGTTATAAACATTTTTATGTTTATTTATTAATAATCAAAATAAAGCGTCGAAACATTCGTAATGAATCATCTAACGCCGTCAGCTCGGCTCGGCGACTTAGTATGCGGACAGGAACATGGGGCAAGGGCTTCGTAGATCTAGAAAACTGTTATGCAAGTATATATACAAGATTTTTTTTATAAACACATAGATAATAAATACGTACATACATAGGGACATCAAATACAGTACTCTGATCCTGAAGTAAGCAACTTAAGTATGTGTATTATAAAATCAGAAACAACGAAGATATCACAAACACCCAGAACCGTTTTTTTTTTTTTGAAAATGTAGTTTTTCTACATTGACCCCACCGGGATTCGAGCTGGGAACCTCAGAGCTGGCGACGCCTTGAAACCCGGTCTAAACGTCACTTGACCACAGAGATCGTCAATTCTTCAACACATACATTATCAGATGTTATTCCGAATAACTTCACTATAACGTTTCGCCTGTTTCTTCTCCGTTAGAGGAACCTCATACTAATGAGGTTTTAACCTTTTTATAACCTCCCTTATATAACCCTTTTTTAATCTTGGTGGATGTTTAAAAAATGCATGTTACTTATATCGATCAATAAATGATTTGATTTGATTTGACAAGGATAAAATTGAGGCTATTTTTTTAACAGGAAAGAGTAGATTTTGGTCAAAAATTATATTTGATAGAGACACGGCACACCATTGGAAAACATACTAATTCCATGTTGAAGTATGTGTGTGTATAATTATTGCTTATTCTTGCTATAATGACCTAACCCAAAATACGTAGTGAGTATTACAAGATATGGAGATGGATTTATATACTGTAACAAAGGCTACATATGTCATGAAAAATTGGCTATCCCCGCGAGATATCCCACGTCACTAAAGCGTCGCATCATTATTGATTGTCTACAACACTAACATTTGATGGAGGAAATTGAAATTAAAACACTATCCCCGGAGGATAGTGTTTTAATTTCAATTTACTTTGCTGCAGCTATGTCCATACCAACCTGTTAGTTCACTGCAAACTTGGCCCCTTTTCTTGTACGGGAAAATACAAAGTAGGCAACAAATAAAAAATGGGGCAAGGACTGGTGATGTCGGGCTCATACATATACATACATAGTGGCCTGATAAAGGTCCTCTGTCCACTGCAGGACATTGGCCTCTCCCATTAGGGAGGATTTACCGTAATCACCACGCTTGGCAAGCGGATTGGCGATCGCAGTACCAGACCACTCGCACCTCAGACGTTGCTGCCCATCTTCGGTCTGATAATTTTGGTCTGATATTTTAGAGATGATTTTCCCGCCATCTATCGGTTGCCATAACTATGAAAGGGAAGAAAGGGAGTGGCAATATTCTTACGCCGTTACCACACGGAACGGCTTACACCGACTTAAAACCCACGGTATTCCGCCGTTGCCACGGGAACTCTCGCATTCATCCATGATACCACCCGTGCTGGCCGCCATAGGCAGCCCCTCCTCGGGAGAAAACCAATCCTCTCCCAGTACTTAGACAGTCACATTGGAAGTATTTGCCATAATTGACACGATAAACAGTCAGAATGAACGCTTAGTCGCCTTTTATGACACCCACGGAGAGAATAAATAAATAATGAAAGGGCGTGGTAAGTTCTTACGCAGACACCATACGATTATTTGATGTAGCAACACTAATCGAATAAAAGTTTCAGTGTTCCTAAATATTATGAAAAAGTATTCATTCATAATAATTAAGTACGTTATGTTAAGCCAATTTTTCTGTACGTTATGTAATATAAATAAAATAATAAATAAATATCTTTATGCAATATCCAATACAGGGGTAGAGAGAGGTCTAGTCTAGACAATTAATTCCCTACGACCCACCTTTCACCGAAGACCTATTTAGGAGAACATGATATGTGGCCAGCCTGTCGCCGTCTTTATGTCTAAGCCAACGATATAAATCGTACATAGGTTTAAAAATAAAACCTCACACAAAAATATCTTTCGGGCCAACGTGACAGATGGTGAGCCCGTCGCCGTCTTATGTCCAAGCCAACGATATGAGTCGTGCGTAAGTTTTTGAGGAAACCTGATGGTAAGAGTCGGCCACCAGAGGATCGAACGGATCTTTTGACTCGAATTCCGATCACCCAACCAGATTAGAGATTTCGATTACGAAATCTCTAAACTAGTTATTAAACAAAGCAATTATTTCTTATTTCTTTATTATGTCCCTCTTTCAAATATCGATTTTCTTACGCTTCCATGACCTGATTCTGTAACATCTCCTGCACAATAGATTAATGATTTCTTATATAATTTAATAACACTATGGTGTCTTTCAAAATTGTAGACGAAAAAAGTTTATTACATTATACTTACATATTGCAATGTGCTAACTTTTGAATTATTGTTTATTTTACCACCCTCTTTCTTCCTTTTTCATAAGTAGGTTCTTGAGAATTATAATGAATACTAACAGTTAGCAGAAGATAAGGTGCGAAGTGTTTGACTTCGATCAGCTTTAGATCCAACATCCAAGCCAACGATTTATATCGTTGACTTGGACATAAAGAACGCGGCGGGCTCACCACCTGTCACGATGTCCCAAATGTATCCGGTGGCAGGTGAAAAGGGCTTAATTGTCTAGACCTCTGTCTACCCCTGTATTGGGAATGGCGTAATGATATAAACTCGTATATAGATACCAATCAGCTTGCCAAGCGTTGCGGTGGGAAGTCATCCTTCGTCTCGCAATGAATTTTTGAAGGTTGTTAAGGTATATTTTTTAGGATATTGTAAGCTACTATAGGTAGTAAGTAGGTATATTTTTCTAGCCCTAGAATTTTCTTCTACCTCAATTTGCACTCTTCGAGACATTGTGGAACTCTTGCGGAGTAATCATTAAACTTTTTCAGGCATTGGTTGCACGCATACAGAAGGAGCGTGATACAGCTCTAGCAGAAGCTGCCAGCTGTCGTGAAAGAGCGGAGGCGGCCGCGGCTGCAGCCAACAGAGCTGCCAGAGATAGGGACAGCGCTGCAACGGAACTAGACGTGCTCAGAGAGAGATGGGAGAAGGCACATCAGCAACATCAGAAGTTGACGGTATAATTCTCTCGTTCTCTATTTTTCTTTTACAACCTATGAAACATCCACTGCTGACTCTAGGCTTCCTAATTTATATATTAAATATATTTAATCAATTCCTTGTTTTATTCGTAAAAAAGTTTAATTAAACAATAATTTAGTGTGCGGACAAATTAATTTTATGAGCTAGCATAAAGTTACTAAGGATTTACTAGGGACATATGTACAAAGCTTTCCTCTCTAAATAAAATTGTTTTTTTTTTTTTGGAAATAGTCACTACTCTTGCAATTCTCATACTATTGCTTCGAATAGATAGTTTAGTGTCCAGACAACTTTCTGTGTTTCTGTTTGTCTTCGACTATAAATGCCATTTTCATGAGTAAAATTAGAACTTGTGGTAAGAATAATGTTAACGTACATATATTTATTACATAATATACTTACTACTAAAGTTTTATATATTGTTTGTTTCAGATGGAGCGAGACGATGCACTTACAGAACTTGAAATTTTGAAGGAAAAACTTGACAAGGCCTTGTACTCTACACAAAAAACTATAGAAGAAAAAGAAACAGCGCACAAAGAATATGAAAAAATGCTCGAGAAATATGATAGGTACGTTACGTTTATTTATCCTGGACACTATGATTATTTGAAAAAAAAAAAACATATTAAATAATGCTATTTTGTCTCTTTTTCCAGATCGCAGAATGAAATTTACAGATTGCAGAACAAAATAGACATTTTAGAGGCCGATAAAGATCGTATTGAGCTTGAACTAGAAAAGCAAGTGCATTTAGCAACAAAGTCAAGAGAAGAACAAAGGAAGTTGCAAGATGAGTTAGCACGATTGCAGGAAATGTATGACAGAGCATCTTTGCAACTTGGCAGAACAAAAGAGTTAGAAGAAAAGGCCAAAGAAGACATGGATAGAATGAGTGTTGACATTGAAATGGTACGAGAACGGTATGAAAAAGGACAAATTGAATTGCGAAGGCTTCAGGCAGAGAAAGAAAAGTTGATAGCGGATAATGAAAGACTTCAATTTGAATATGACCGTGCAATGACGCAGTGTGGTAAAGCGCAAGCATCAAACGAGAAAACTCAAGAAGAAATGGCAAGGGTGCAAATAGAACTCGAAAAAATGTACGATAAGAACGACAAAGTATCAGCTGAGCTAAGGCGAGTACAGGCCGAATTGGACAAAGTAAAGCAGGATGCCAGTGGGGCCAGAGAAGAAGCTGAGAGATACGCTTCCCGCTATGGCAAGTACCATGACAGTAAGGAAGAGCATGAAAGGACTAAGCTGGAGGTGGAACGTCTACGCACGCGGTTAGAGAAGACAACGCTAGAGTTAGAGCGGGCACGAAAAGCTGAGGAAGAGGTGGCCCGTCTGCGATCGGAGCTCGAACGCGTCGAAGGCCTCCGAGGTAAATACCAATTCGAACAGGATAAATGGAGTAACGAAATAAATAGACTGCAGGCTGAACTGGACAAGCACCGCGAACGGTACGAGGCATCGCAAGCTGACATACAACGGCTACAAGCCGAAAAGGAGCAAGCGGAGACTAAGTTACACGAGTCTAATATACAGTTGGAACTTTCAAAGGGAGAGGTCTCAAAACTAAGCGCGGCGTTGGAAAAACAGAGAACAGATCTTGAACGTGCTCACATTGAGTGCGAGAAGTTTAGAGACCGATGCGAAAAGCTCAAACTGCGTACAGATCAATTGGACAAGGAGAATGAGAGACTTAAAGGGGAATTACAGCAAATAGAACGAATGAAGTTGCAAGCTGTTGCAGGCGACAAAGCAAGAACTGAAGATAGGCTTGAAATAGAACGTCTTCGAGATAAATTAGAAAAAGCTATTCAGGCAAGGGATGCTACAGAGATGGAAGCTGGTCGCTTAGCAAAGGAACTCGAGAAGTCGCAGATGCATCTTGCTAAATACCAAGAAACAAATGAAACGACACGAGTGGAATATGATAGAATGACGAATGAGTTAGGTCGTATGCATGAGAGGCTCGAAAGGACGATTCTCGAAATGCGCCAAATAGAACAGGAAAGGGATGCACTTAGAGCTGAGATACAAAATACACGCCGTAATATTGAACAACAGCAGAGAACTCTAGACCATCGTACTCAAGAAACTTTAGTGAAGTTACAACAAGAGTTAGCGCAGTCAGTGCGAGATCGAGAGAAGATGGCGTCAATATTAGAGCAAAGAGACAAGCAAGCGGATGCTATAGAAAAACAAATAGTGAAACTAGAGGCCGACACGAAGCAATTAACTATCGAACGAGATCAGTTAGTAGCACAGCTAGAAAAGTCCCAAGACATGCTAGTGAATTTCCAGCGAGAGCTAAACGCATCAGAGGCGGAGTTGCAGAAACAGCGTGAAGAAGTGCGCAGATTGAAGGAGGAACGGAGAAAGGTTGTCCAGGATTCCGAACGTGGCACGAAAACCGTCCTTGAAAGTCGCGACCGAGAAATCGCGAAACTGCAACAGCAAATCGCAACAGTCAACAAAGAAAAGGAAACTTTCAAACAGAGAGCCGAAAGGGCTGAAAAAGAGGCCCAAAAGGCGGGCGAGATTGAGAAATGGCGAGCGGCGGTTGAGGCGGAAAAGACTAAGGCGATTGCGGCGGAGAGGGCTTACACGGAATGTCACCAGCGGCTGCAAACCCTGGAGAAGCAGTTCCAGCAGCAGCAGCAGCAGCTGCAGCAGCTGCAGGCCCGTGGCCCGGCCGACGTGCGAGAAGTGCAGAGGCAATTGGAAGCGGCTCAAGCGGAGGCGCGCTCGCTCGCGCTGGAAAGGGAGCGCTGCCAGTCGCAGCTGGAGATGCTCGTGCAGGAGTTGGAGAGAAGCCAGGTCAGTTGGAGGATCGCCCGGCGTGGAGAGGCTGGTTGAATCGAGCTTGACAGGTTCTATCATCCAAATCGGATGTACAACTGCAGGAAATTCACTAATGAAACAATCTCGATTGAACCAATTACAACGTACGTTGTCTGCTTATCATTGCACCGGTGTCATCGTGTAGATTATGATTTTGATGTGCATACATTTTTTTTTATTTGAGATCATCATCGCCGGACGTCATGTACATTGTTGTTGTATAGTAGCATGTCATCCACAGCCCGCTGGGCATCCTCCAACCCCTCATTGCAATTAATCGTATTCATTTTATTATTTTTGTCATCGCAAATTATTGGACGTTGAGTATCATGATACGCCATATTCGAAAGACTTTGCACCAAACATTTCATATCGCGATGCACTAATTCAAACTAGTCAAATGGCGTCGGGTAAAATGTTCGGTGCATTGCAAATGACTTGAATATCGATTTGCATTAATTTGTATTGTCTCTTTCAGCCGTACCTGCTATTTGTACTGTTATGTGTATATGCGATATTGTTCAATGTGCAAATTAAAAATATTTTAAGAAAAAAATATAATTTTTGTCATTAAATATTTTGCTGCGCAGATATAGTTTGCAGTGTTACGTGTATAAAGTTTGCTTAAAACGAGCTTAAAAAATTATATAAACAAAGTTGTACTTGCAAATATTATCTTAAAGCTTTTCGATTATTATGCCGTATGAAAACAACTGCAAATACAGAGCAAAGAATTCACTATTATGCAATTTCTGTGTAATTTCTTTGATAATAATGTATTGTTTTTTGTTATTAAATGTGTAATTAAATATAAAAATAATACTTTCAAGTAAATTCTTAGCTCTGTACCCAAAAAAACTGTATTTTTTAATACTTTAATAATAAAACTCCCTACAGCTGGATCTTCGCGAAGCGAACAAGAAATTACAAACGGTTGGCGCTCAGAACGCCAAAGCTGGGGAAGATTCAGCGCAAGCTAGGAAGCAACTGCAAGAAGAGATGAAGAAGTTAGAAGATATGAAGAAGCAGTTCGACGAACAGAGAAGAGCATTTGAGAATAAGAGGAAAGATGTGGAAGAGAAGGAGAAATCGCTGACGGAACTGGATCGACAGTTAAAGAAGAGAAAAGAACAAATGGACCAAATGGAGGCATCTTTGAGGAAGGTAATTTAAAAGTTTGTTTTAGGGTTTTATTACGTACCATTAAAATATTAGAGAGGAGAGGGTCAAGAGTACTCGGATATCTCGACGTGCATGCACGAAGAAAATTATGAATCTGAATGCAGCGAAAGAGCTATGTAAAGATCGTGACACTTGACGAACTGTTCTCTCTGGCTACCCCGTCAGGGATTGTGCGTGAAGATAAATAAATAAATAAAATATTATGAATATCTGAAGATCATCAAATCTTACTGTTATAAAAGTGGAATTTTAGATATTTTTTATCATACATACTTTTATTTACATTGGCTGACAAATTTTAAAACATTATGTTAAAGAGCCACGATAGCCGAGTGGTTGGGTGGTCGGAATTTTGAGTCAAGAGACCCGAGTTCGATCCGCAGCTGGCAGGCTCGTACCTATGGGTTTTTTAAAAACTTACGTACGAATTATATCGTTGGCTTGGACATAAAGACGGCGACAGGCTAACCACCTGTCACGTTGTCCCGTAAACATCTTCGGCGGAAGGAAATTAAAAAAATAGCCACAAAGGAAATTCGAAGGGACTAGATCTCATGGAAATTGCGTGAATATATTTATTTATTTGTTTATTTTATTATGTTAAAACATTTCAATATAAATATATCACAGGCGGGAGGAAGCGCAGCTGCAGTGACAGATATGAACCGTAAACTGACGGATACACAGAAAGAAGCGGATCAGCTGAAACAGCAATTGAAGCAAAGCGAGGAGGAATCAAAACGGCTCACGGCAGAAACCGAAAGACTTCTGCAGCTGGTGCAGATGTCACAGGAGGAACAGGCGCAGAAGGAGAAGCAAATAATGGATCTGCAACAGTAAGTTGTATTCTTAATTAGAGTGACGCAATGATTTAGGCACTTGGTGCAATACTCGATATGTCAATATCCAACAATTTTTGTTGTTTTGTTAGTTTATTTGATTTTGATACACTTTTTCTACACTACAAAATTTATCTGCCGTAACAAGAAGGTACGAAGTAAGAAACACGTATTGATTGTGTTTTAATCGCTTTATGTCAAAAAAGAATTGAAAATTTATGCAATTATATAGATAGCAACCAAAATAAACTAACTATTTTAAGAATAAATAATCATGCATCATATACATTGAATTCTTGAGAATAAATTTAATAAAATATTTATTTCCAGGTCAATAAGAAACCTTCAAGCCAAACTAAAAAGTCAGCAACAAGCACAAGCACAAAAAGATGAGGTAATTTTTCTTATTTTTGTTTTTAACACTACTTACAATAATAATATAAGAGATAATAAATATTTATATTTATACAACTCGCGACAATGTTTACTTAAAATTTGTTTCCTATTAGGTAATTTTGTTATTACCAATAGTTTTATGACATGAAACTACAAACTACGTATTTGACAATTAATTAATAGATCTTGAAATTATTTGCTAATTGTTTATATTCATTTACATGTTAAATAATAAGAAAATGAAAATTATGCAAATAACATATGTTGTCGAGTTGTTAAAAATTTATCTCCCTTATAATTATGGTCGATGTTTATTTTATATATGTACTAACTAACTAACTAACTAATTTTCTTTTCACGCCGCAGGCCGGACCCGCAGGCTTTCTCAAAAGCTTTTTCTAAGTTAATCCTTCACATCAAGACTGTCGTTCGTTTATGTTATTTCATAAATTTATATTTCTTTTCTTTGACTGTCGTATTTAACAGTTGGGTGAGCGAACTCTCCGTCTCTCCACGTCTTTCGATCATAACATCACGGTTAAGCTTTATAGACACAATTTCGTTGTTAAGTAATGTTAACGATATTTGTATTGAATATATAACAAAGTGTTCAGATAATGATAATAACTTTCATCTCTTGTTGATAAATCGGTGAACCACGTATACAGGTTTCAAATCAGTACGATCGTTTGTAACCAGCACACAATTAATATAATTGTTAGTTTAGCCCTTATTTCTAAGTGATGTTTAATAAAAAAAAAAAACAATTGAATAATCTTCTTCAGCGGAAATTATTTTTTAAGTAATAATAGTAACAATATTGTAAAACTGTTAAGTACTCATGTATCTAGATAGAACAAGTAAGTTGTCCATTAGTCAATGTTAATCGGCTTTCAATCTTGTTATGCGAAATATCAATTGACTATTAATAAATTAAATCTATGTTGACCTTTTTCGAGTTATTTTTCTGTTTATTATTATTACAAGTTTTACCAATCGAAGTGAAAGTAGTTTTTATCCTTTATTTATTTTTATTTATTTCTTTGTTTCTTTTCTTTCATCTATCGACTTTCAAATTAGGAATTATCGCGAACGAAACAAAGCGAGTTAGCAGCTCTCGGTGACCTTGAGAATGCCCTGAAAGAAAGAAATTATCTAAAATCTAAACTCGAGAAAAGCAGAATGAAAATTATTGATTTAGAAATAGAACTAAATGAATCATCCCTAATATTGTCCGAAGTATTAAAAACAGCTGACGGACAGGTAAGCAATATAAAGAAAAGTAATAGTTATTTTGAGCTGCAGAAAACTGGTAAGGTAGTGGATAGGCTTGACAAATGCAAATTTAGTAAAAGCGCAAACGACCTAAATATAACACGTAGAACAGATAGAAAAACATCACCTCCCAATGTGCACAAATTGACACGAAAAGTTTCAGAACTATCGAGAGAAATAGGTATCAAAAACTCTAAAATTATTGAACAGCAAAGATGTATTTCTATATTGGAAGAGGCATTGAGAGAAAATAACAACATCGCCGAATTTGAACAACTGTTGGCGGTAGTACGAAGCAAAGATGAAAGAATTAATGAATTAGAAAAGATGGTTAACAAAAAAGCCATAACCGTATCCTCAGATTACAGAGAAAGTAGAATTCTAGAATTAGAAGACGCACTTAAAGAATCTTTTATGATAGCAGCAGAGAGAGAGAAAGTATTTTATGAAGAGGAACAGAGAAGAATTGAAACACTGCAGAAGGTGAGTGAAATCTGTGATAAAATTATTTACATTTGTCCTATATTTCATCTTCCATTCTATTAGCTCACTGAAAATACAGACAGCGTCTTAAAGTAAATAACAACAGCTATTTTGCAACGTGAATATCATAACTTGTACTGAATTCCTAGACTCTACCCAAACAATGTTGAAATTATTTTTTTTAGCATGCATATTATTAAATTAGTTTATCTTAAAATAAACAGAAACTATTATTGAAACTGTCGGAAAAAAGTTAAAACTTTAATTTCATTTGATTTAATTATTTATCTTTGAAAACTTTTATTAATTCTGATTAATACGTGAAAATTAGTAACTTTGTGCCCCCCTGCGCGCATTATGTTTGGCATAGATATAATTTATACGAGGAAGAAGTACAGAAATCTACAATGTAATATCTGTTTAAAATTGTTCTGTTCTGTTTAAATCTGTTTGAAAAGGTTGCTGTTAAACAATCGTAAAGAGTAGAGATTGTCGGCAAAGAATTATAGAATGTTGCCACACAAAAACTAATTAAATTATAGCGAAGTTTTGACCACTGAACTGGCTTCTATTAAGCAAGAATTAGTTTTATCTTTATAATTAATGTTGTTTCTTCATTGTAAAATACGTCAATAGTAAATTCAATTGATAGGTGCAGTCATTATGTAACTATTTACCTAACATCCGTGTTAATCTCTATGTGATATCGGCAAAGCAACCACCCCCTCTCTTCCCATGGACGACCATGAGAGAAAAATCTTGAAATGCAATTGGCTACACACATAAGGAGAGATAAAAGTGTACTAGACCTAAATCCAGCATAGAGGTGACCGCCAGTATCGCCAATGTTGCCATGTGTTTGGTAATGCTATCTCCAATTCCCTAGTCAAGCGCTCCCCGCACACGAAAATGGACTTTAGATGCGTTAATAATTTGACGATTCATTACAATATTTCAGATGAAGAAAATGGAGCAACGCATACGATCGCTGCAAAATGCCTCGGCGCTTAGTTGTGAAACATGCTCATCAGTATTGAAGCGCTTTAAGCAGCTGGAAGACGCCCTTCGATGTTCTCAGAACAAGAAGGAAGCGATACTGCGGCATTTATCGCATGTGATGTAAGTTATAAATAAATAAAATAAATTTCTTCATGCAATTCCCAATACAGGGGTAGACAGAGGTCTAGTCTAGACAATTAAGTCACTCCGACCCACCTTCCAATGAAGATATTTTCGGGACAACGTGACAGGTGGTGAGCCCGTCGCCGTCTTTATGTCCAAGCCAACGATGAAATTCGTACATAAGTTTTTTAAAAACTCATTGGTACTGCCACCTGGGGATCGAACTCGGGTCTCTCGACTCGAAATTCCGACCTCCAAAAAACTCGGCTATCGTGACTTTTTGACAGAATAGTAAATAAATAATAAAGTAAGTAACTAAATATAAATATCTTCACTCAATTCCCAATACAGGAATATTCTGTCACGATATAGTCACGACTATAAGCCACGATAGCCGAGTGGTTGGGTGGTCGGAATTTCGGATCAAGAGAGCCGAGTTCGATCCCCGGGCAAGCTCGTAGCGAAGGTTTTTTCAAAAACTTATGTAAGAATTATATCGTGGCTTGGACATAAACGGCGACGGGCTCACCACCTTGGATTGGTTAACAGGAATACTAGTAATGTTATTTAGTAAAATAAAATAAATATCTTCACGCAATTCCCAATACAGGGGTAGACAGACAGTCTAGACAATTAAGTGGTACGGTTTGGTACGTGCCTGACACCTGGGGATTGAATTCGAGTCTCTTGACACGAAATTCCGATCACCCAACCATTCGGCAAACGTGACTTTATAATTATATCAAAAAATTAATATTAAAAAAAATTATATTCGACATTTCAGTCAAGACATATTAGAAGGAGCGATCAGTGAAAAGGATTCTCATATAGCCGAGCTGGAGATGAAGGGAGTCTTGGATGAAGGAGAGACAAAAGATTGCGAGGCACTAAAGAAAGAACGGGATAGGTTGCTGCAGAGGTTGAAGAGTGAGGTAATTTCTTTTGAAAAAAAAAAGATAAATTTCCCTGACCATATACTGTAAAGTAATCATAAGTACCAATATTTTCATGAAAAATCGACTTTTTGTTGTTGTTATTGCAGAAAATATGCCTTTTATAATATTGGCATCTATTTGCAGTTAGTTAATCTTCTTTTAATCCTTTCTCTCTCTCTCTTCGTTCTAATCCTTCTCTGTTTTTGGATTTGCGTAGGTCGGTCTCATTCTTTTGCCTATTTCCAACAAACACAAACAGGAGTTTAACAACTCGATCTTTGAACACAGGGGTGGAAACTAATCTGTAACCTTCAGATGAAGTAGTACTTATGTATTCAGGAGCAAGTGCACCGTAACCTCTTTTGCCATCGAATAGAATGAAAGAGAAAAATTTGGAATATTTTTAAATATAACGGTTTTCAGATTTTATCGCGTTTTTAATTAGTTTATACAAACTATCTTTATTTACGGACGTTTCGGATGCTTAACAGCATCCGTTGTCGCTGGGGGACTGTCCCCCCTGACTTATTAAAAACGCGATAAAATCCGAAAATCGTTTTATTTAAAAACGTGCAGTATTCTCGTAAATACAAGATATCATTATGTGCATAAGTTGGAATATTTAAAATTAAACAAGGAAAAACAATTACCGCATTTCCAACAAATCGACGGTATTGAGATTCTTTCTTTCATACGTTTGCTTAATGTAACCAGATGGCGGTACTTCGATTTTTGGCTTAAAAAGTAAAGAAACTTCTTTTCGTCATCCCTCATATAACGCATTACAATATGATTGCGAACTTCGTTAATAAAGTATCATGTGATAAATATATCATAAGAATAAAAATATATTTACCGTATGGTATAAAAAGGTCACGATAGCCGAGTGGATGGGTGGTCGGAATTTCGAGACGAGAGACCAGAGTTCGGTCCCCAGGTGGCAGGCTCGTACCAATGGGTTTTTCAATAACTTATGTACGAATTATATCGTTGGCTTGGACATAAAGACGACGACGGGTTCACCACCTGTCACGTTGTCCCGAAAATATCTTCCGTGTAAGGTGGGTCAAAGAGACTTAATTGTCTAGACTAGACTCTGTTTACCCCTGTATTGGGAATTGCGTGAAGATATTTATTTATTATATTGTAACGGCTTAAGAATATTGCCACTCCCCATCTTCCCATGGATGTTGTAAGAGGCGACTAAGGGAAACAGCCTTGAATATCGTTATTGCAACCGAAAGATGGCGGGATTATAATCTCTAAAAACATCAGGCCAAAATAATCAGACCGAAGATGGGTTGCAGCGTCTATGGTGCGAGGTGTCTGATACTGCGATCGGCAATCCGCTTCCCAAGCGTTGGTGATTATGGCAAACCTTCCCTATGGGAGAGGCCTATGTCCTGCAGTGGACTTCAGTAGGCCGTTATGTATGTATGTATATAGGTACGTATATATGTAAGAATAAAAACCCTTGTTATTTCATGGGTACTCTTTCGGAATCTAATTAAAATATTGAATCTGTTATAAAATAGATACAAAATCTATAATTTTATAGAATACTAGCCACAGTTCCTCCCCATATACCAAATTACACAAAGTCGCTTGCGTTACACGTTAGCGATATTAACCGGAAAATATCCCATTGGGTACTACAATTCTTAAGAGAAGTAATGCTTATTACACTACTTTGAAGTGCTTCAAGTGACCGTGATCCGTGCTCCCGTGAGACTATATCCCTATAAATATGCAGCTCTAAAATGCTGTATGCATCTCTATGTTCACTATGACATTAGAATTCATATATATTTCATTCGATATCTTTTTTTTTTTTCAGAACGAGTGGATAATTGAATTTGAGCGGGAAACTCCAGAGATGCCGACGCAACAAGATGGCGCTTCTTTACCCGTTGACCTCACTCTAGCTGACGGCATAAT
Source organism: Sericinus montela (assembly GCA_029286605.1). Taxonomy (NCBI): domain Eukaryota; kingdom Metazoa; phylum Arthropoda; class Insecta; order Lepidoptera; family Papilionidae; genus Sericinus; species Sericinus montela. The sequence goes on from JAGSMR010000014.1 coordinate 4,007,446, forward strand.
AGCGGTTTGCGAAGACAATGTCATTGTCTGGGTATCGTAAGCTGAAGACGTATTGAGAATGCGGGTGAATTTTTGTGTTGCCATTTAAAAAATCTTAACAAAGAGTTGTTAACTTTTACGCATTATCTATCATTTTTAATCTCCGCTTATTGATTCATATTTTATAACTATTAAACATCAATTATTGTATCGTGGTGCATAAGATTTTTTTAAAGAGACCTTTATATTTTTTTTTTTTGTCTTAAGTTACCGACTATCAGATTTTTGATCTGAAACGCTTCAATTTCATTGAAACCTAAAACTACTACAAAGTTCTTTTTTATGCTTTTATAACTGTTGGTAATTTTGCATCTGACGAAAAATTGATTTATTAATGGATTTTCAGAGTATTCTCGAAAATCTTAATTTCAATTGAAGTCACTTTATTTTTAGGCATATGACAAAACCTTGCAGCGGTAAGCTTAAGTGCACATGGAAAATAAAAGTATTTCTTTTAGTATATACTGAAATAGTCCGTTTGACATTGGTTATTGTCTATCGTAAAATATTATCCCTATCTCAGAAGTTGCATATTATGGCTCTTTATCTGCACCTGCATTGTACCACAGCTTTTCATCAGATGGAAAACCTGACAAATTGTGAAGTGTTCCGCATAGTTAACGCCCTGGCTGAATTTAATAAAAAACCTTTGACATATTTTTGCGTTGATTAAAAAAAAAACTTGAATCTTGATTTGAGAAAGGTCGATGTGACAGCCAGTTATGAAGTTTCTAAAGAAAACATAATTACAGGAGGAGGACATCCCGGCAACGGTGCTCTGAACATCAGAAAGCTAAGTTTTAAACGTAATTATGTTGTGGCCTTAGCCTGTTCACCTCATTTGTCACCATCACCCGCTACCTTACCAATCATCATTCGCTTTTCACCAGCATTTTACCGCCAAAATTTGCTGTCAAAACGTTCGCTCGCAATTTACCAAGAGCGGTCTGATTTAATCTGTATTATATACCAAAGAATATAATGTAAATAAAGATATTTTTAGTTATTTAACTCTTTTTTTGTTTAATTTTTCAACTTTGTTTTTTTTATTATACGGTTAATATATTGAAGCTATATTTTCGAGTCTTACGTGCCTACATTTGTGGTCTTGAGAATATTAATTAAAGCCGGCCTTTAATGAATATTTTTAAGAACATAATTCATAAGCTACAAGTAAACAACGTATAATATCAATGTACAATATAAATATTGCAATGGGATTCAAAAACGTATAGAACACTTACAATTTTTAAGTATCTTGAAGGTATAACAAAATTGATTCTCAATTTTTATGTTATTTCTATTTAATTAAGGTTAACACAGTTTTCATAATCCCATTTGATAAACTCGATATAAAAATATAGAAAATAAAAACAATTGATATGGAACTATACTGACATTTCGTCTTTTGCATCGCTCTGAGTACTTTCATACAGTTCATATATAAACCTGTATACCTAACCTAACATAAGCAATATTATTCGTGTAAAGTTATAGGAAATTTCACAGTTATTGATGTCTATTTTTATCTGTAATTATAGTAACATTATTCGTTCATATGATTTCGTAGATATTTTTAACATATATATGAATATATATTTAGGCAAATTTTAAGATAAACCAATATTTTCATCCTGTCGAGTTAATAAATCAATGACCACGCAACTTACTGAAATAGATAAAAAATATTTTAATAATGCAGTCACAAATAATTAAAAATTGCCACCACTTTGTTTATGGCAATGTAATAATTTTCTTCATTAACGATGCAATGGAAGTTGTTTGTGCGTTTTGTTATAATACATATCATCACTGCGCAAAAATATGTAATGCGTACAGTCTTCATATCATTCTTTTACTATTTATAACTTAGCTTCCAGATCCAAGAAATGTTATTGATGTTAAGAAAAAATTGAAGAATAATATTAAAAAAGCACTGCCTTACATATTAAGTAAATTTATATGATTTGTTTCATCGAGAGCCTTTGTTCAGCTTTACGCATAGCGAAGAGAGGTCTGGACTGTTCGACGGCTCGCGAGAAAGTGAAAAAAGGGGCATGTTATTTAGTGGCAGCTATTTTATAAATAACCACATCTAATAAAGTATTTTGTGAATACAAATCGTGAGCTTTTTATAAGATCTTTACAACAGAATTCCATTTGTGATAAACAATACCGCTTAGAAAGATGTCCAATTTTTGAAAAACAAAGTTACAGATAGTCATCTCCTATTTAATGAAATATACATTCAGTTAAGTTATAACAGATTTTATTGTTGTTAATATTATTTATGATGCTTATCAAATTTATTTCATAAATTGGATCATCTGCATAAGACAGAGTAACATCGAAATTGTTATTTTCTACTATTTTCTGTAAATCACTTCTAATAATAAGGACAATGGCCACTTTTTATTATTAATATTATGACTTAGAGTTTTCCCGCCAAATTAACCTTTAATAATAGATACAAAATACTTAGTTGACTGCATCACAAAGAGTATATTAATCTGTTTTTGGGTCCAAAATGGCCATTGTCTTATTAAGCTTTTATCCTCACTCACTTAAAAACTATAATTTATTAAACTTTCCACTGGGTTAAATATTATAGTGTTGAAAAAAAATGGCTTTTTATACACATGTCGCATGTAGAGTGTATTAGTATATGGTAGGTGGGATGTATAGAGACGCTGCAATGTTTTGTTGAAAAAAAAAATAATAATATCATATTTTTTAATTTTGTATTATTCTTCCTGGAATGTCAATGACAGCTGATCCTGTGTTTGTTTTTAAATTGTATATGTTTGACTAAGCGTTGCAGCTAATTTTTGTATTGACTCAAGTGTAGCTAATTGTATGATGTCACAATAATATTATTATGGTAATAAAATTGAACGATATTAGTTACTTGTTATATATTTAAACGGTATATACTGTGGGTCGTATTGTTTCACACGTTGTATTGACTGGAATTACGCTGAGAATATAAAAATACATGTTCTTTGAAAATATAATATCTTCATATTATACGAAAATGTTGTCGTTTTTATCTAATTCAATTTTACCTTTTAATCCCAGACCTGTCTAAATATACTATACAAGATATATTTCAGAAAATTATTAAAATAATTATAATAAATAATTTCTAAGATTAACCAACGCGTCACGATAACCGAGTGGTTGGGTAGTCGGAATTTCGAGTCGAGAGACCCGAGTTCGATCCCCAGGTGACAGGCTCAAAAACTTATGTACGAACTATATTGTTGGCTTGGACATAAAGACGGGGACGGGCTCACCACCTGTCACGTTGTCCCGAAAATATCTTAGATGGAAGGTGGGTCAAAGGGACTTAATTGTCTAGACTAGACCTCTGTCTAACCGTGTATAGGGAATTACGGGAAGATATTTATTTATTTATTTATATAAGACTAACCAACGATACAAATTTCGTTATTCTCATACCTATTGATGTAATGCTTATCTCTTGGGTATTGTAAGAGAAGACAAGTTGTAAGTAAAGTCTTAAAAAATGGTACACAACATTGCAAATTGAATCTCATCCTAACAAGTCACTCTCAACACATCTCAAAAATATGAGGCTTAAATGAAACATATTCACAGAGGGTGGCCTCTTAGGCGTCAATTCCTTTGCCAAGAACGGTGATTATGGTAAATGCTAATAGAAAAAACATACTAATATGCATTCTTTTGTGATGAGAAAAATCCTTTGAAATAAATACTTTCATATAAATCTGAAAGTTTGCATGATTTTCTCTATCGAGCCAGAAACGGCTAAATAAAAAACTTTTGATCTAGATTCAGGTACAGAACGATTTTCTCTCGAAAATGTATGTCTCAGTTTACTCTGAGAAATCAATACAAGAGGACTTTGGGAAATCGACAAAAAACCAAAATATCTCGCGGGAATTTCGATATATTGCGCGGACATAATGGTGAGCAGAATCTAGTATTTAAATACTAGAGACAAGCTATTGTACAGAGTTCCATTTATTGCAGTTACGTTTTGTTTTCAAGTAATTGTTCCATGGCGCTGGTTACCTTACCAATTCTGTGAGTAGACAAGGATAGATTACAGCATTAAGAATATTAACATTAAAAGGTGTGGAGGTAATCCGAGACTAACTTTCGAAAAGCATTTGAGCAAATTGTGAGAAGTAGTGACGGTCTATAGTATTCGGATTCTTGGATGTTTGAGTGTGATGAAAATGATGAATTTGAGCGAAAGATGTATGTAAGGATCATGACATTCTGGTTTCCCCGTCAGACAGCGTGAAAATAAGTAAGAAATAGCGCCATCTATTAGACTACATGCAAATTATTTTGTACTTACAAATCTTTATATGTCCTACTTATCAATAGATGGTAGTAATAGAAATATAGTGTTTGATAAACTACTTCTGCTACTTACCGATAGGTGGCAGTAGTTATAACAGTTTTGTTCACCGCATAATTTAAAGGGGCTTTCACCCAAGAAAGTACATAGTTAAAATTAACCTTTTTTAAGTAACGTAACGCATCTATTAAATATCTTTTATTACGAACAAAATGAAAGTTTAGGATTGTCATCAAAATAGATGAGTTTATAAACAATGACCAATACAAAGATAAAATTAAAACATAATATGTCCGATAAAGTGAATATCTATGTCTGTGCCTAATTCCATCCAGATCCGTTCTACCTTTCTGGCGTGACTAAGTAAACCCATCTAAACTTTTGAATTTATAATATTAGAACCTGAATACTGTCTATGTCCATTGCAGCAAACATCTTCACGCCATTCCCAACACTGGGGTAGACAAAGGTCTAGACAATTAAGTCCTTTCAACCCACCTTCCACAGACATTTTGAGACAACGTGGCAGGTGGTGAGCCTGTCGCCGCCTTCATTATAGCTGAGCGGTTGGATGATTCGAATTGGTGTCAATAGACTCAAGTTTGATCCAGGGGTAGGAACGGACTAATGGTTTTTGTTTCAAAAAGTTCCTACGTTGCTTGGACATTACAGCAAATAGACCTAAATTACCAATAAATTATTGTTACACCACACTGCTGCAAGGGTGCATAGCACAGGAGGAGACAACAACAATACCCGTGCAGCTGAACCCCTTCGACCACTCCAAGAAATATTGTTGAGAATTCTTTCACAGACCAGCCGAATGTACAGTCAAATTTATTCATGGACAACCTGCGCATGGCTCCGCGAGCTAGCTCTGAGGTCCCGGGTTCGATTATCGGGCAGATTAATGTTTTCACTTTTTCCACTTGCCTCGGGTCTGGGTGCGTGTTGTGTCTTTGTTGTTTATGATTTCATAACAAGTGCTTTAGCTACTTATTTTAGTATCAGAGCAATGTATGTGATGGTGTCCCTATTTATGTATATGTATAGATATGTCAAACGTGATATCTAGCGAAATGATGAATGAAATATACAAAATAAATAAATAAATATCTTTACGCAATTCCCAATACAGGGATAGACAGAGGTCTAGTCTAGACTATTAAGTCCCGTCGAGCCACCTTCCACCTCACCGTCGAACCACCTCACCGAAGGTATTTTCAGGACATCGTGACAGGTGGTGAGCCCGTCGCCGTCTTTATGTCCAAGCCAACGGTATAATTCGTACACAAGTTTTTGAAAAACCCATTAGTTCGAGTCTGCCACCTGGGGATCGAACTCAGGCCTATTGACTCGAAATTCCGACCACCCTACCACTCGGCTATCGTGACTTTTTTTTCTATGAAATATACGTACAAAATAATTGCAATCTCGTGAATATTTTGTGGTAGCAGTTTGCAAGGCGTTGATGACTAACTACAAACGAGACACCCGGTTTAATCATGAGGTAGAGACTCCAGTATAGACAATGTAGCGGGAAACATCCACGCTCTCATTTAATAATTCAATTTGAAAAATAGGAAAAAAAAGAATAGGAAAAATAAGTTTGGACGTGTGTTGAAAATGTTATTATTTTAAATGTTTGCTATTGATTTAAAACACAATAAAAACACTTTAATAAACTTATTATTTTATACAATAAATTTATTAAAGTATGATGATTACATTGAAATAGATGGATAACATATAAAATGAATTTTCATAAGTCTTTAAAGCCATGATAGCCGAGTTGTTGGGTAATCGGGACACGAGCCGAGTAAGATCCTCAGATGACCGGCTCGTTGATACGAGCCGGTCACCTGGGGATCTACCTCGGGTGTTTTCAAAAACTTGAGTACGGAATTACATCGTTGGCTCGGAAATAGAGACGGCGACGGGCTCCCCACCTGTTTCTTCGGTGGAGGGTGGGTCAAAAGAACTTAATCTAGAATTCTGTTTTCCCCTGTATTAGAAATAGCTTGAAAATTTTTTTTAACCATGAAATATACGTATAAAGCTACTGGGTTTGGGTACTGGGATAACCAACAAACCAAATCAAATCGATAATCAAATCAAATTGTATACATACAATTAATGAGTTAAGTTTCTTGTCAAACTCTTTATAAAAATTATTATAAAGAATAAAAATAAGATTAGATTCTTTAAAGTATCTGCATTTTTATTTATTTTGATATTAATCATAATACAATCCTGATTTTTTAACACTAGTACATTAACTACCAACTCTAGGAACAGAGCAATGTATGTGATGTTGTCCCTAACTATGTATTTATTATTTCTTAAATAATTAAGTCTTTGATTTGAATATTTATTTATTTATCTCCACGCACAGTCCCTTACGAGGTAGCCGAAGAGAACAGATCACCAAGTGTCACGATCCTTACATACCTCCTTCGCTTCTTTCAGATTCATTATCTTCTTCGTACATGCACGTCTAGGTATCCGAGTACTCTTCACCCTCCCCTCTTCGAGCAATTTGCTCACATGGTCTTCGAAAGTTAGTCTCGGTCTACCTCGACACCTTTTAATATTAACTTTCGCTCTATATATTTTCTTCACCATTCGGTCTTCACTCATTCGATATTTTTTTTAATTTCATTACATATTTATCTAAATATTAATCTGTATATTATTGAATCTGTTTTGATAAATAACGCTTTAAAACTATAAAACATAAATAATAAGTATGTTAATTGAAAAAACAAAAGTCAAATCGCTGTCGCTTATGAATACGCCCAACGCGTAACAATCGCCCGACGGAAGCGCGTTACGCGAACGGAAGCAGGTGCGTGTGACTTCCGGCGCGGTGCGTGTGCGCACAGACCGGCTGTACTGTCGAATGAGTACGTATTCGATTGGGGAAAACTTTGAATTACTTAGAATAGTGACGCTACTCGACTCATAAGTGGTCAGCAACACTAGTCCATTACCTTATGAGTGGGATGATGGGATGATGATACCACTCATGGTCCTCAAGCGCCTGAAGAGATTGCTTCATAATCATATCGATCACGTCAGCTGAGCCTCAAGCGCTTGAGGTTCATTCTCAATGAATTATAACTACAAACCATCTAGGTCACATCAGCTTTTGAAGCAGAAAAAGACGCATCAAAATTTATATATTTGAAATGGAACTACGGTACCACGAACAAACATAGTTACACACGTTAAAGTTTAATAATACTCGTAAGTTGTATCGATAGGGTCATCACCATTTTCTCGTAGAATAACGCCGTGTAAGTAACTACAGAGTATAGATAGAGAACTAAGCACAGTATTAGTTATTGTGCTTCAGCGTTTGAAAGGAGAGGAGTGGAACTCTCGAGCCCCCCCCCCCCTCCTACATCCTCTCCGCTCCCCTTCCCTTCCTCTATCCTATTCCTTCTTCACAGGCCAGTTACACAAATAAGACTTATAATAATAAGTCGTCTCGATAGTTTCATTACCGCTTTCTAGCAAAATAACGCCGTGAAATTGTGATATTGCGCTACAGCGTTTGAAGGATGATTAGTGAAACCATCGACACCTCTCTCCTTCTTTGTCCTTTATCCTTTCCTCTACATAACAACAAACGCATCTTAATAAGGTGAACCGGTCATTTGACATATGGAAACGGCATAAGAGTATACCACTCCTATCTTGCCGTAAGTATCGTAACAGGTGACTAAGGGACAAATAACATAAATAAATATCTTCACGCAATTCCCAAAACAGGGGTAGACAGAGGTCTAGTCTAGACAATTAAGTCCCTTTGATCCACTTCCTCCGAAGATATTTTCGGGACAACGTAACAGGTGGTGAGCCCGTCGCCGTCTTTATGTCTTTAAGTTTTTGAAAAACCTATTGGTACGAGCCTGCCACCTGGGGATCGAACTCGGGTCTCCTGACTCGAAATTTCGACCCCCTAAACACTGGGCTAACGTGACTAAGGGACGAGCCTCGAAAATGGTAACGGCTGCATGATATCCTCTCGCCATTCCCAATGCTAGTGTAGACGGAGATCTAGACAATAAAGTCCTTACAGCCCATCCATCGAATACATATTTTTTGGGATTACGTGGTATACCACCACCACTCTTTCCGTGAGTGTCGTAAAAGGCGACTGAGGAGAAGACTTGTAAATTGCAATGGGTAGCAATAGATGGCGAGTTAACAATCTCGAAAAATATACCAATATTAAGAAAATGTAGAAAAACCACTTTTTATATATTTTCTCGGGTGTTTGTGGTGCCTTTGTTGTTTCCGATTCCCATACCACAAGTGCTTAGCATCTTACATTGGGATCAGAGTAATGTATGTGATGTTGTCCCTGTATATATGTCTATGTACATGTCCATAATTTTGTTTCCCGATATTTATTAGTTCAATAGAATTAGTTTTATTTCTATTATATGCGTTTATAGAGAAAAAAAATCAAATTACCCGCGTATTTTTAAAGAGTATTTTTCAGTTATACAGCAACTCTCACGCCAAGCACTCGACTTTAGTGTCAATTGTACGCATTGCGTAAGCAGAATATCAATTTAATATATAAATTTAACCGCATGATTTAGAATTCTCATCCTTATTCTTAGAGTGATAAGGGTAATTTAGTAGTATTATTATGTTAATGCAGTTCTTTGTGGTCTGTTGTATAATTTACATATGCTTGTGCGTGTGAGCCGGGAAGAGAATTCACGCAATGGTATGGTACGTCACTTGATACATCGATGCAGGGATCTTGATACTTGTAATAATTTGTTTATTGAAATAAATCACGATAGCCGAGTGGTTGGACTCGGAATTTCGAGTCGAGAGACCCGAGTTCGATCCCCAGGTAGCAGGCTCGTATCAATGAGTTTTTCAAAAACTTATGTATGAATTATATCGCTGGCTTGGACACAAAGGCGGCGACGGGCTCACTACCTGTCACGTTGTCCCGACAATATCTTTAGCGGAAGGTGGGTCGAAGATTTAATTGTCTAGACTAGACCTCTGTCTACCCCTGTATTGGAAATTGCGTGAAGATATTTTTTTTATTATTTTATTTTTTATTTTATTGAAATAAACTAAAAGTCTAGAATTACAAAAAATAAAATGTAATAATAATCATTGTTACTATTTGCAAAAGAAAAAAATACGTTTAGGTATTTAATGTTTCTGGTTTTAAAACACTTTTAGAATACCATAAAAAATGATTTAGACATAGACCAAGGTTTTGATAGTCCTTTCGACCCAACTTCCACGGAAGAATTTTTTGGGAAAACGTGATAGGTGGTGAGCCTTTCGCTGTCTTTATGTCCAAGCCAAAGATACGAATCGTCCCTAAGTTTTTGAAAAATCCCATTGGTATGAGCCTGCCGTCTGGAGATCGAAGTCAGACCTGACTTCAATCTCCTTGACTAGAATTCTGATCACCCAACCACTGGGCTCGTGATTATTAAAATTATAATCGGTTACTTCAGTGGAAGTAGTCGTTTTTTATAGATTCTTTATAGCGATAAAGAAAATTAATCCAATAACACCTTACATAACATATTCACGCTTTATGAATATATTCAAGCTTTACTGCAAGCGAAAGAGGTAACCAAAATTAGTTGAATGAAAATTAGTTCTGACTTCCTTTTAAAAGATGGAGTAAATACTCGTATAAGTTCATTTATTTATACTAAGAAATAAAGTACTACATGATCAAGTATCGAAACCTACCGAGCGTACTATAATAAACCGTCCGCAGTCCACTCTGCATTATGAAGCGGTCAACCTAGCTACCAACTTATATTACGAAAAACGTTTGCAAATACCACCTTTTCGTTTTGGACATTAAAGATTATAATAGCGTGCAGTATTTTATACTATATATATAAACTATTTTGCCCGCTGTTGACAGTGTACTTACTATTATGCTATCTCTGTCTCCGTTACATTTACGCACACGCGTGAAAGTATGATGCAGGATATATTTGTGTTAATATTAATGTATTAAAGACGGTGACAGGCTTACCACCAAAAAGTATATTCGATGAAAGGTGGGTCGAAGGAACTCTGTCTACCTCACTATTGGGAATAGCGTGATGATATTTTTTTCATCTTAATGATGTAATTAAATTAATGAGAGATTTAAAAAATTAACTGACAGGGCCGTGTTTCGAGCGTGGCCACGCGAGGCGACTTCGCTGGTTCGAATCCCGCCCGTGTCAATTGATTTTTTAAATATCTCAATAATTTAATAACGAAAAGTGCAGAATGGCTTATATGTATTAAAAATCAATCAAAATGCATCTTGTACATTTGTTTAAATAATGTTGTTTTTATTCGATATGTAAATAATATAAATGGAACACAAGGGGACATTTGTTTTACAAAAGAAACGCTAAAAAGAAACAAAATGAATAAAAACCACCTTCCACCGAAGATATTTTCGGGACAACGTGACAGGTGGTCAACCCGTCGCCGTCTTTATGTCCAAGCCAACGATGTAATTCGTACATAGGTTTTAGAAAAACCCATTGGTACGAGCCTGCCACCTGGGATTCGAACTCGGCTCTCTCGACTCGAAATTCCGACCACCCAACCACTCGGCTATCGTGACTTTTTAACATATACTGTTATAAAACAAGCAAGTGTCGAATGCTGTAACCGTAACTTATCGTGACTTTTTTTGTAATTTTATTGGTTTTACATTTTTTTTGTTGCATGTGTTGGCGTACATCCTAACCTTATACTTGTTTTTATTTCTTTTTTTATGGGTTGCCTGGAAGAAATCGCGTACCTGGAAGAAAAGCGATAAGGCCATCCATTGTACATTTTTTTTATTGTCTCATAATATTTTTTTTGTAGGTGTACAATAAAGTATATTTTCATTTCAATTCATTTCACTCATAGACAATTTTTTTCACATTTATGAAATTAGAACATTTATGATAAAGCTAAAAGAAAGTATAAACGTTTTCCTTCTGATAGAAATTTAAATTATTTTAAAGTATTACGAAATCGCTGCAATCATATGTGTAGAGATGCAAAGAGACGCTATTTCCATGATTCTCTCATTAATCGTAGCCCATCTGATGTGTGGAGATTTTTAAAGTCTAATGGTATCGGAAGGCCTCCTACAATTATATGTAGGGATATCGACATAAGCGATCTTAACAAGCATTTTTCCCAATCTTCCTCAGTCTTAGATCCTTATGTCAAGTCCCTAACGTTGCGTGCACTTTCCGACCTTCCGAAGCCATCTTCCACCTATTTCAATTTCACCTCTGTTTCAGAGGAATGTGTGAAGAAGTCTATTCTGTCGATTTCTTCAACATCAGCTGGCAGCGACAATATGTGCTCTAGAATGATAGTTTTAATTATGTCATCAGTACTTCCTGTTCTTACCCATATATTCAACTACTCTTTATCCACTTGTACCTTTCCTTTGGACTGGAAACAGGCACTTATCATACCTCTTCCTAAAGTTTCCTCTCCTACTGTGATGTCCCATTTTAGGCCGATTTCTATTTTACCTTTTCTTTCTAAAGTTCTAGAGCACATTGTTCATACTCAACTATCCGACTTTCTATTTTCTAATTCACTTTTATGTCCTTTCCAATCTGGTTTCCGGCCCAGCCACAGTACTGTTACTGCCCTTCTTAAAGTAACTGATGACATTCGCTGGGCTATGGAAACAAATAAACTAACTATACTAGTGTTGTTAGATTTCAGCAACGCTTTTTCTTCTGTCGATTTTGATATCTTACTTGGAATACTTCAAACAATAAATATTTCTTCTACCTCTATAAAATGGTTTGATTCATATCTTCGGGGTCGCTCGCAGTGTGTTCGCATTGAGAATTCTTTTTCTGACTCTTGCGAACTTAACACCGGCGTGCCTCAGGGTGGCGTTCTCTCTCCATTACTTTTTTCCGTTTTTATTAACTCAATCACTTCAGTTATTACTGCTAATTTCCATCTCTATGCAGACGATTTGCAGCTTTATCGCCATTTTTCTTCGGCAGAAGCAGATCTAGCCATTGCTTCTGTTAATGAAGATTTAAATCGGATCAATTCCTGGTCCAAATCTTTTGGGCTGAAGCTTAATGCTTGTAAATCACAAGCCATAATAATTGAAATCTCGTAAATTTCTCTACCATATGCTCAGTAAAGTTAGGCGATATGCAAATACCTTATACTGACACTGTAAAGGATCTTGGGATAACAATATCATCTAATTTATCCTGGCGTGCTCATGTTAGTGAAGTCAGTCGCAAGGTTAATTATTCGTTCCATTCTTTAAAATGCCTTCAAGGTATATTGCCCTTAAAAACGAAAATCTCTCTGGCTCAAACGCTCATTCAACCCATCATAGACTACGCTGACGCCTGTTACTTGGATGCTACGGAGGAGCTTCTAAATAAGCTTGAGCGCTTGCAAAACTTGTGTATACGTTTTATCTTTGGTCTTCGAAAGTATGAACATGTCTCTAAATTTCGCAACGATCTCAAGTGGCTCCTATACGCTTTCGAAGGAACACTAGGATTTTATGTCTGCTATTTAATATTCTACATTGTCCAACAGCACCATCTTACCTCCGCGAGCGATTCAGCCTTGCTCGTCCTGTCGTTCCCACCTAAAAACTCTTCTAAAATTCCCTACCCACAAAAGTGCCTCCTATTCCGACTCTTTCACTGTTCATGCAGTAAGACTATGGAACTCGCTTCCACCGAATATTCGCGATGCTAAAACTATTTCTGCTTTTAAGAAAAGAGTTAAGGATCATTATCTCTCCTTGGCAGTATGAATATATATATATTTCTCATTATACTTAGTTTTGATATTTATGTACGTATATATATGTATGTATTTAAGTGTGTATGTATATATATATGTATATATTTTAATGTATTTAAGTATGTAATATGTATACATATGTGTGTATATCTGTTTATATATGTATATTGTATTTTTGATTATTGAATATGCATTTTTTTTGTACACCATTGTCTACTATTTTGTAACCAATTTCCAGTCACAGGTCTGCTGGAAGAAATTTCTATAGAAATAAGCAGGTCCTTTGTACAAATTCACCTCATAATTATATATCCACTGTTTTGTGTCTTCTGTGTACATAAATTATTAAATAAAATAATAAATAAATAAAATAGAACATATTCCGATATCTAAAACCAAAAGTATATTAATGCGTAAATATTTCATATTTATAATAAAAAAAACGTATACATTATATTTACAAACATTTACTATCATGAATTTCAAATTACCGCAGTGCAAAGAATTTACTTTATAAACATAATTTCTCATAGATAAAGCACCAGTGACAACACAATAAAGATTCGATTATACGAGTATTATTCGCCAAAGAGTAGTTAACATAAGTATTGTCTATGGTCATAGACAACTGGTATTGGACAACTGGTACTGGTTTATTCGTTAGAGATTTCGTGATGTATGTTTCTCCACCACAAAGCTGTGTTTTAAATTACGGTCGTCTAATTTCGGCTGCGACGTGGCTATGGTTAGGCTAATTTGATGTAATAACAGTCGCGACCGAAAGTGGGACTGATGGACGCCTAAGGCCTCTGAAATCGCGTCGAGGATTAAACTATAACTTTCAATAATGTCTTTGGATTTGACTGTGTAAATAAATCTCTTTTTTGAAAAAAAGTAATGGTATTAGCGAAGACGTTCTGTCTCCTCGTACTTCGTTATGTCTCTTTGTACGTTCCTCATCGTATAAATTTTAGTAATTATGAAACACTTTTTTTAATGCATTTATCACATAATTTTTTCTCATCAAGTAAAGTTGATTGGTAGAGAATGCCATATGGCATTGAGCCCACCTATTGTCACATTTTAAAATAAGGTGTTAACAATAAAGCAAATATAAATAAATAAATAAACCTAGTGACTCAAGTATGGTCCCCGGACCGGACCAATTAAAATTAAAATATTGAATAAAAAACTGTTGAATTTAGTATGAGCTTGATGGTGAAAGAAACCTGCGCGTCAGAGAATAGATAAATATTATTTCGAAGATGCGTCAAGTCTGCCAACCTTCACTGTAGCAGTGTGGCGGACGTCCTCCTACTCTAATCTCCCTAAAGAGTAAATACTCTTTAGGGGAGATAGAGATCTCTCAAATGAGAGCCAAATGCCAAGCACTGCTTGGCAAAGGCCTTCTCACAAATATTTTAGCTTTAACAGGCTTCTAAAAAAATATCTAAACGCAATTCCCACACAGGACAATTAAGTCTTGTCTAGACAATTAAGTCTCTTTGACCCACCTTCCACCGAAGATATTTTCGGGACAACGTGACCGGTAGTGAACCCGTCGTCGTCTTTATGTCCAAGCTAACGACATAATTCGTACATAAGTTTTTGAAAAAACCATTGGTACGAGCATGCCACCTGGGGTTCGAACTCGGCTCTCTCGACTCGAAATTCCGACCACCCAACCCACTCGGCTATCGTGACTTTTTAACAGGCTTCTACTGTAATAAAACAAGTAAGTATCGAATGCTGTAACCGTAAGGCGACTGCATCGGCCGAATGAAACTATCGGATTAAAAAGCGATTATACAAATTTTTGTAGCGTTATTTATGTACATTTTGAGGCGTCGTTAATTTGAGCAGATCACGTAATTACGGGTTAGGTGTCTGCTACGGTCTGGGTTCATATTCGTATTGTGTTTCGACCGAAACGTTCGAAATTTGTATCTTAAAAAAAAATAACACACCAATTTAGATTGGGGTTTAATTTTGTTAAGTATATATTAGTGTCACGATAGCTGATTGGTTGGGTGGTCGGAATTCCGAATCGAGAGACCCGAGTGCGATCACCAGGTGGCAGGCTCGTGCGAATGGATTTTAGAAAAACTTATGTACGAATTATATCGGTGGCTTGGATATAAAGACGGCGACGGGCTCACCACCTGTCATGTTGTCCCGAAATTACCTTCGTTGGAAGGTGGATCAAAGGGACTTAATTGTCTAGACTAGACCTCTGTCTATCCTTGTATTACTCGCTGGTAATTGCATAAAGATAATGATTTTAATTTAACTATATGTTACTGTTATATATTAGTGACTTATATAATGTTGATGGTAAAGAATTAGTGTACATAGATGTATGAATATTTTCTTAAGGGAGGTGGCACCAACAGAAGGACATTAGTACCTTAATTTTATATACAGATGGACAGTTAAGCGTTTCGAAACACATCAGATTTAAGTTCTGCATACCAGAAGCTATGTATTTATGTTATAGTTGATTGCCATACTCCTCAAAAACCAGCAGAAGATTGAATAATTGTATATGCGATATGTAATTTAATTGTATATTAATTTTTTTCAAATAGCCGAGTGGCTGGATGATCCGAGTTCGAGTCAAATGACCCGAGTTCGATCCCCTGCTGATAGGTTCACAACAATGGGTTCTTTCAAAAACTTTGCACGATCGTTGGCTATCTCAGATGTATATCAAATATAACGACGGCGATGGGCTCACCAAAATAATGGCTTTGATGGAAAGTGGATACAACAATTTGTCCAAATGATACAATATTTTAAAAGATTTTAATCACGTCCTGGTCCGAGATACACCTAATGTTATAAAAGATACATTGAATTACACTGAACATTTTTTTAAAATATTAAATAGTAAAATTTACTGGGAATAATATATATTACGGAGTGCAAAATCCCTTTTTGCACTCCGTACATACATACATATATACGTAACGGCCTATTAAAGTCCACTGCAGGACATAGGCCTCTCCCATACGGAGGATTTGCCATAATCGTGGCGCTTGGCAAGCGGATTGCAATCCGTAAAAATATTATAACAGTCATACTTAATAATAAAAAAAAGTCACGATAGCCGAGTGATTGGATGGTCGGAATTTCGAGCAAGAGACCCGAATTCGATCCCCAGGTGGCAGGCTCGTACTAATTGGGTTTTTCAAAAATTTATGTACGAATTATATCGTTGGCACGTTGTCTCGAAAATATCTTCGGTGGAAGGTAGGTCAATGGGACTAAATTGTTTAGACTAGATCATTGTCTACCTCTATATTGGGAATTGCGTGAATTTATTTATTTGTTTTTTTATATACTTAATAATTTAAACTATTTTGAAAATGAAAAACAACTGATGTCCCATTTTGGAATTTTTGAATTTTGAATTTTTTTATTTTTTCTCCATAATTTTGGTCGTCCTCTATATGAATATTTAAGAGGGAATCTTACGTGCATGAAGTTAACACATACATAATAAGAGTGCTTTTTCGACGCCTTCTGAGGTCGAATTGCGTACACACATTTTCATGGTGTAGCTCTGAGGTCTCAGGTTCGATTTCCGGACGGGACGGGGAATGTAGAAAAATACTTTTTCTACATTTTCTCCAGCCTGGGTGTTAATGGTACTTTTTTTATTTCCGATTCTATAACTCATTGCTACTTAATGATTTCTTGTATTTACGCGAATACTACACATTTTAAATAAAACGATTTTCGTATTTTATCGCGTTTTTAATTAGTGCTAGTTACTTTGAGATCAGAGCTGTGTATGTGTCCCTAGCTGCAAACAGACAGACAGACAGTCAGACAAAAAAGGTAAAAAAAAAATTATTTTGGTGTATGTACCATATATATTCAAATACATGTAGTAAAAAATTACAAACAGACAATTACAAACAGATTATTTATATGTATAGATTTATGCTTGTTGTACAAATTAGGTACGTATCTAAAACAGAATACAGTAGACCTAAAATAATCAATAGTTGTCTCTGATCAGTTTGAGTAAAGCAATTTCTTTTCTTCGAAAATTAACTTTAAAAAAAAAGATTTATTTCCCCAGGTCTATTTCATTGAAGTTTTTTAAACTGTTCACGTAAGCTCTTGAAATGGATGATTATCGTCTCCTTAAAAAAAAACAAATTTTCTGATAGCGAAAGTAAAGGAAAAGGAAAGTAACTAAAAATTTGGTAAAGTTCGAAAATTTAAATGTATTGTTTTTCCTAGTTCTTTTCTATTATATTAACGCTATCATATTATCCAAGCAATAATTTTTCATACTTAATTGCGTAGCATAATGCTTAGCGGGTTGGGATCGCCAAACCGCGATTAAAGTTAAATCGCCCTATTTACAGATTTACATATATAACGGTCCGTAAAAGTCTTTTCCCGCAATCGATTTTTATCGTCGTACCATATACCTTACACCTTAGACGTTTGGTATAAAAAAAACGGTGGTAATATCTTGAGTTACATATAGATAAACTAGCTGCCCCCCGCGGCTTTGCCCGCAGTTGAACACAACGCGGAACCCTAATTATTTTTCTAAAATAAAAGTAGTATGTTACTCCTTATAACATTAGCTATCTGTCAGTGAAAGTCTTGTTAAAATCGGTTAAGCCGTTTGAGAGATTGGATGGAACAGAGAGACAGGCAGACATAAATTGTAAACAAAATATTTTGGTGTATGTACAGTATATATTCATATACATGTAGTAAAAAAACGGTTATCTCAATATTACAAACAGACACTCCAATTTTATTTATATATATAGATAACAGGCCACACCAAATAATTATATACTCTATTCCTCTGGTATTGTAGGTATTCATGGGCGGCGGTGATCACTTACCATCACGTGAGTCACCTGCTCGTTTGCCCCCTATTCTATAAAAAAAATTAAAATTAGTTTGTTAAAAAAGAAAAATACAATATGTAGGTAATATTAATTAGGTATTTTTATTCATCAAAAAATTATCCCCTCTATACCACAAAAAAATAATGCTTTCGAAGACGTTCGTATTTTAAAAGTCTTCGCCCGTTGCTAATGTTTTTTTTTTTCATAAAAGCAAGCGCGATCGGACCCGAGAGGTTTTATTAAAAACATTCCATTTTCAAAATCAACATTCGAACGTTACCTTTTAAAAACAAACGAGACGAGGTCCAAGACGGACTGCCGAAAAACATATACCTACTTAAATGTTTATATACGTATAGGGCCGTACGAAAGTTACTGTTATCTTGGCATATCCTCTCTAGGCAACGCGTCTATAAAGTAACGGATTTATTATCTCAAGCCTGCCTAAGAACGGTATCCCGTACTTGATGCGCGCGCCGCTCCCCCCTTGCTGCTATTGTTACGAAGTTCCCATAAAGTTCCACATTAGAGGTGGAAAATTATTCTATCTCTGGCTTCAACTTCCAATGCTTATATCTCAAAGTTTGATTGAAAACTTCCCAATAAAATTTACACGAATTGAACATGCAAAAAATTACCGATTTTTCAATATAGAAGTCTATGGTAAAAATGGCGCGAAAATCGTGAAATGTCAAACTCCTAAATAAATTCCTTATCTCTCTGGCGCGTATTTTAAATGCGGTACATTATAGGCATGCACGTTCATGTTGTATTGGGTTTCGCTAGAGCGAGAGAGGGAAGTATAAACTCGATACTTTGCAGGTCTCGGAGCAACCCTTCGTCTTATTCTCCGTCCTTGTCTTTCGCGACGGTTGGCTGAGCTCCTCTGTGTTAAGTTGGTGTTCCTGTACAACCTACGCTATAGAGAAATTGTGTAGATTATTTTAAAAAGCGGTTTCGCCTTTACGGCATATCAAGGTATCAAAGTTTCTTCACTAGATTAGAAAATCAACAGAACATAATAATTTAATAACACACAGTACCTTACGTATGGAGGGTGCGTACATATCGTAAGAAGATCCAAATCGTAATATTTAGTTTAATCTGGAAAAAAAAAGTCTACAAAACTGTTTAACTGCGTGTAATAGCAGATTTTTGCCACTATTTAATAAAAATCTTTTGGTGTGAACCGTCTTTATATACGACAATATACGTCCTTCCTCCTGACTAAAAGGACGAGAGCTAAAACTTCGAAGGCTGGTGATAAAAAGTATTTTCAGGATGATAATTCTATCACAGGCAGGTGCCTAGGTATTCCTCATCTACGTACATTAAATGGCTCTTACTAATTACTCATTAATTTAAAATTAAGACATTGGTTTTAATTTTTTGAAAGCCCAAAATCCATATAAGCGCACAATAAAAAAAAAGTAAAAAGTAACTCGATGTATAGATAGATATTTAGAGATAACATCACATACATTTTTCTTATTCTAAAGCAAGCGGCTTAAGCACTTGTATTATGGAATCAGAAACAACGAAGGTATCGCAAACACCCAGACCAGAGATAATTTAGAAAAAGTGTTTTCTACCTCAGAGCTCAAAACTCAAACCGATGTGTACATCACTCGTCCACGGAAACCGTTAAAAGATGGCGGAATCAAATGAAAAAAAAATAAAACATAG
Organism: Sericinus montela; assembly: GCA_029286605.1. Classification (NCBI taxonomy): domain Eukaryota; kingdom Metazoa; phylum Arthropoda; class Insecta; order Lepidoptera; family Papilionidae; genus Sericinus; species Sericinus montela. The sequence goes on from JAGSMR010000014.1 coordinate 4,027,225, forward strand.
CATAGCATCTATCTTGCAGGTTTACAGAAGCATTAAGCCCGCGCCGGCCCGCCGCTGCGCGCCTACGTAGCTATAGCGCGAATGTACTTTTGCCCACTTTGAAATATCGCACTCGTTCGACAGAAGGGCGCAACTTACGAGGACGTTTTAAATAAATAAATAAATATTTTCACGCAATTTCCAATACAGGGGTAGACAGAGGTCTAGTCTAGACAATTAAGTCCCTTCGACTCACCTTCCACCGAAGATATTTTCGGGACAACGTGACAGGTGGTGAACCCGTCAGCAAACGTTTTACTTTTAGCTTACTAAAATTGTAATAGCAAAATATTCTAGATAACAATGTTAACTGGTGATTGTTGTACTGAATTACCTTATTATGTCTGCGAGAGATGAGAATCTCTGTGGGTGTAATAAATATTGCCCCGTGGTTACGTAGTAAGAATATACAACTAAGGGAGAAGTCACGATAGCCGAGTGGTTGGGTGGTCGGAATTTCGAGTCAAGAGACCCGAGTTCTATCCCCTGGTGGCACATACCAATGGGTTTTTCAAAAACTTATGTACGAATTATATCGTTGGCATGGACATTAAGACTCACCAGCTGTCACGTTATCCCAAAAATATCTTCGGTGGAAGGTGGGTCGGAGAGACTTAATTGCCTAGACTAGACCTCTGTCTATCCCTGTATTGGGAATTGCGTGAAGATATTTATTACTCTTTTTTTTAAGGTAAAAGTCTAGAAAATGCAATTGGCTACCGACAGATGGCGGGATAAGCATCTGCATTCAACAGGCCGGTAACGGATAGCTGCGTCTAAGGTGCAAAGGGTCTCGTACTGCAATCGCCCATCCTCTTGCCAAGCATGGCGATTATGGTAAACCTTTCCGTACTTGGAGAGGCCTATATCCTGCAGTGGACTTTGATGGGCCTTTATGATAATTATGATGATCGCAATAATAAAATATTACAAACTACATTAAATAACTAGTAATTCTACATTAAAGACTTTAATGTAGAATTACTAGTTATACTACATTAAAGTCTTTATTTAATGTAGAATAACTAGTAATTCTGCATTAAAAATGATTTCATGAAAGCTTAAATGGATTCATTCGATTTAACTATCAGCATCATCACAATGGCCTGTTCTTTGTCTCTACCGAACATAGGCCTCTCCTACACATGAAAGTTTGGCGACATTGCCGCGCTAGGATAGATATATTTCCGATCGCAGTACCAAATTCTTTACACTTTGGTCTGGGAAATTTTTCGAGAAGATAAACTTCTCGAAAAATACCAACGGTACGCGACAGATGTCATGAGCATTAAGGGTTTTTTCCCTTAGTCGCCTTATACGACATTCATGAGAAGAAAGAGGTTGGTATATTCTTCTGCTGTAACCTCCCGGCAAAATAAAGCAAGATTTGCATCACACAGATGAAAAAAACATTAAAAGAAGCAGGAAACTTCAAAAGAAACTCTTCCTCAATTATTGTTATCGTTTTTTGGTCATATATTCTCGATATTTTGCAATAGCTATTCAAATGATGTTACTAGATGCAAAATTGATTAAAGTAAATCTAAATTAACAGAAAATAAAAAAATTTTCCTTACAAAAAATTCAGTTACACATTTCTTCAGAAAGCGAGTGACGGGCTGTCTAGAAGCGGGCGCTTTTTTTACATCCAGAGCCCATCCGAGGAGCGGAAAACAAAAAGACTGGATTTATTTTTTTATTATTTTATTTATTCCCTTTTATATCTGTATTTTATTTTCGTTAAATTTTTGCATATCGCCGCCGCTCGTCCCCGTTATTGTTTTTATATCCCATCCAGTTTTCGCGCGCTTTCGCCATTTTGCTCGGAATGTCAACTGTCACGTCGTGAGAAGTCTGAGAATGGCACGGAAAAAATTTGTAAGAGCTCTGTGTGTGGCAAAAGAAACTTGATCGAATTGCCAATGTGAAAAGGGGCTTTATAATTCTACAGGAATTTGTGTAAAGACCACCTATGCACACATCATGTTGTTTTTTAGAAGCGACTAAACCACCAAACAATTTATATAAGGTAACTGTTTACATCTGTCCATGGATACCAAAGTACATACATATTCCTTAGCATGTGAAGTAAGATGATATAAACGTCTCAAAGGCTAGACCGCAGGTATACCTACGGGCTTCTTCATCCTTTCGTCTTATTTTTAAAACAATTACAAACATCATCTTATCCCAAAACTAGACATCTTGGTAACTGGATGCTAGACGGTAATATACAATACCCGTTAAAACTTGAACTTAATTATTTTAGACGAGCTAATCTAGGTTAGAAATAACTTTATTTTTGAGTATCATCCAACTACTCTTAAAAATTTTGATTACAATTTTCTCTTAATTGAAATGTAAAACACTAACTTTAAATAGATGGTTGTCAAAGAAATTTTTTTACATATAAAATATTCACGCTTAGTACCACCATAACTAATTAATAATCTGTGGTAAAAAAAAAACTATACATACAATTTCTTGACTGTACAGAAAGAACAGATCAGATCAGTTATTGTTATGTTATTAATAGTTATTTATCACAGGTATTGTTGGGTGACGACCCGACAACCTAAGTCGTAGTGATTTTCTTCAGAACTATGCATAGTTTTATAAACATCTATTACCGATCAGTATGTTTCTATATACATATTCATCAGTCAAGTCAAATAGTTTACCCTAACGGGAATCGAACCCCAACATTTATATCTTCACCGTCACCGTCACCGTCCGTACCGGCTGGCGGGTAGTAGAGTCTAAGATGCGAGGTCTGGAACTGCGATCTGGACTGCTGAATTTATAAGAAGGGTTATTATAATATAAATGAATACATTAATGACAGTAACCCCTGGGAATGAGGTGATCGCTCCCAAGCTATTTCTAGAAAATATCACATCGCATTGTATAATATATTAAATTGTAATAAAAAATATTGACCAAAAGAGAGGTTGCCTACGGAGTTTTTTTCGCCTGTTTCTTCTCCGTTAGAGGAACCTCATTACGAAACGGTGGCAGATTGAAATGACTATTGACAAACGAATGTACATTCATATGTCGAGAAATAAATGATTTGATTTGATTTCTGGTTTGACTGCCAATTGATTTCTGATTTGATTGCCAATCCGTCTGCCCAGCGTGGCGATCATGGCACCCAGGGAGATACGGTTGAGGCCTGTCCTACATTGCCTTTATGTAACGTATATATTATGTGTAGCAAGTCTGATCACCCCAGTATTGGATAAATGGCTGATGGGTAATGTAGAAATAAAACCAATAGGGCTTTTTTATCGCAGAACGTTTAAACTAACTTTTTAATTTATTTTCTCTTAACGTCGACCGGCTAGCTGTTTTAAAAATAAAAACCTGGCCGGTGATAACGCTGTCTCCCAAGGTCCACTAAAGAAATCTTATAATATCTAAGTTTTATGCAATAAGTAGGCTAATAGGTTAACGACCTCGTTGACTGCCGTTGTTTGAAAACATTTCTGACGTGCGAAGAATTAATCAGCCGTGTTTCCATCTAACAAAGACGCTAGAATGCTTAAGTGCGTGTAAAAATAAATGCAGACGTTATGATTTTTTTTTAATATTTTCCAAGATTAGGAATTATCTTCGTCCGTCAAGATTAGGAATTAAAAAACTGAAAATAAAAAAAAACCTTGTTTTATTTTTAATTTCCAGCTACATTTTTCTGATTTGATTTTGCAAACCAGTATGCATTGATGTTTGAAAGTGCTTTATTATGTCATTACCGATATGTCAAAACTCAACCCTATACTTGATGACTTAATAGTTCATGTTTCTTCTTGCATACATTGTATACATAAACCATGAATAAATAAATAGGTAATTGAGTTGGGTCTTCATAATTTTTTTTTTCTTATATTTAGGGGCTTCTGTTTTTTTCAGATGTGCCGGCCTCATTATGATGAAGAGTATGCTTTAAAATAATGCAATAAATATCTTCTCGCTGTTTCCAATACAGTGGTAGACAAAGGTCTAGACAATTAAGTCCTTTCCACCCACCTTCCATCGCCGTCATTTTTTGGAACAACGTGACAGGTGGTGAGCCCGTCGCCGTCTTTATGTCCAAGCCTACTGTATAAATCGGAGATAAGTTTTAGAAAAAAACCGATTTGTTGGGAATCTAATTGAAGTATTTTGACTCGAATTCCGATCACCCAACAACACGGCTATGATGTTGAAAAAAAAAACATAAAAAAGACAGACCGTTTGCTTGAGGATATAATAAACGTTTTTCTTTTTCAACCAATAAAAGATATCTGACATTTTACGTTTTAGCCAAGCCGAATAGAATTACTGGTATCCATGATCACTCCAACTAAGCTGCAATGCTTGTCTAGAGTTGTTCATTACATTAGTCGAATGGCTAAATCACTATTGTATTGACGCTTGAATTGATGTCTCAAGCTGTTTACTTGACCACAAGGAGTTACCGACCTCCAATGTATCATATTAAATTAAACGACCTGATCTTATCCATACATTGGTATTTAGGAAACTAATTTTACATATTAAATTTTGTTATTTCGATAGTGATTAGTCCACTGTTAGGCTCACCACCTGTCACGTTGTTCCAAATAGTCTTTGATAAAAGGTTGTGTCGAAAGAAATTAACTGTCTAGACCTCTATCTACCCTAGTATTGCGAATATGCATGATGTTTTCATTTCAATTACGTGTTCATAGCCATCATGGTTGTAGATCATTTTTCGTATTGGCAATAGATGCAATCCAATAATTAAAAATTAATTCAATAAAAAATCAAATAAATTCAATAATTAAAAAAATTTATTGACATGACCGTGGGTTGAAGTACACATTTCTTGTCAGATTACTAATTTTTTTACTCTAAAATTGTTGCTGTTTAATCATTTATGTATGTTTTTTGGAGATATCAAAGCCCAATATTCTACAATATTGACATAAATATATATTTAAGTATATACATATTCATATATGAAAATAAACGCGCATGAATCGAGTACAAATATTCATACGCACCACACCAATGTTTGCCCCTAGAACCGAACCCACAACCGTTAGCTTTAAAAGCAGGATGGATACCATCACGGCTACAAAATAAATAAATATATGTTTGAATCACACCGATGTTTAATAGCTGGGTCAATACCAACATGGCTATAAAATAAATAAATATTTTCACGCATAGTCCCTACTGGGTAAATCAGAGAGAACATACATAGTAAGATATACTTCTTTCGCTTCTTTCAAATTCATCATTTTCTTTATACAATACTCTAGGTGTCCGAACACTCTTGCTCCTCCCCTCTTCGAGCAATTTGCTTTAAAAGATTGACAACGATGTATTTTCCTTTAAAAGAAAGAAACAAGGATTATAGCCAGGATAGCCGAGTGGTTGGGTGGTCGGAATTTCGATACCAATGGGGTTTTCAAAAACTTATGTATGAATTACATCGTTGGCTTAGGCATAAAGACGGCGACGGGCTCACCACCTGTCACGTTGTCCCAAAATAATAGGAGACTTAATTGTCTAGACTAGACTTCTGTCTACCCCTGTATTGGGAATTGCGTGAAGATTTTTTTTAACAAAGTTTTAAGCAGTATTTACTCCGCCTACAACCGCAAACATATTGCCCGAGGTTTTTTGATTGAATTAAAAAGTTGATGTATAAAATATTGCGCGGTAGAAACACACGGACGGTCCGATAAGCAAACATTCTGTTTATATATGCGAGATGTACATCCGTGTATAAAGTTGTTAACATTAAATAATCATAAAGACGGCGACGGGCTCACCACCTGTCACGTTGTCCCGAAAATATCTTCGGTGGAAGGTGGGTCAAAGGGACTTAATTGTCTAGACTAGACCTCTGACTACCCCTGTATTGGGAATTCCGTGAAGATATTTATTTATTTATTTATAATATTAAATAATATATATTAAATCGGTATATCGTGTGTATTGGTATAAGAATAATGTGACTCAGAGAAAAGCCTTGAAGATGCTATTGGCTATTGGGATGGCGGAATAAAAATCTTGAGAAATACTTTAATAATAACAATTAATAATAAAAAATAATAGAAACGACTTAAACGACGACCAGTCTACTCCTGTATTGGGAATGGCGTGAAAGATATTTATTATTATTATTGAGAAATACCTGATCAAAATTCAGCAAACCAGTGGCTAGCGTTAAAGTTGCAAAACATACAGAAGGGGGACTATTTCCTGCAGTCGACTTTTTTTTCAGATTTTTATACTACGTCAAAGTCGCGATAACCGAGTGGCGGTCGGAATTCTAGTAGAGACACAAGTTCGATTCCCGAGGCTCGTACCAATGAATTTTTCAAAATTTATGTCCGGTTCACCACCTGTCACGTTGTCCCAAAATAATAGGAGACTTAATTGTCTAGACTAGACTTCTGTCTACCCCTGTATTGGGAATGGCGTGAAAGATATTTATTTATTTATAATATTAAATAATATATATTAAATCGGTATATCGTGTGTATTGGTATAAGAATAATGTGACTCAGAGAAAAGCCTTGAAGATGCTATTGGCTATTGGGATGGCGGAATAAAAATCTCGAGAAATACTTTAATAATAACAATTAATAATAAAAAATAATAGAAACGACTTAAACGACGACCAGTCTACTCCTGTATTGGGAATGGCGTGAAAGATATTTATTATTATTATTGAGAAAGTTGCAAAACATACAGAAGGGGGACTATTTCCTGCAGTCGACTTTTTTTTCAGATTTTTATACTACGTCAAAGTCGCGATAACCGAGTGGCGGTCGGAATTCTAGTAGAGACACAAGTTCGATTCCCGAGGCTCGTACCAATGAATTTTTTCAAAAATTTATGTCCGGTTCACCACCTGTTACGTTATCCCAAAAATGGGATGAATGACCCTGAATGTTTAATGACCCTGTCACGAAATCATAGCGATGACCCCGACAGGGTCACCGTGTCACTAAAATTTTCCAGAAAGAGAGATCCTCAGCCAGTTACATTCATCTAATACCTGCAACATTTCGCAGGTCGTCTTTGTTTTATTCAATATTGTGGGGGTTGGAAATATTTACTTACCCATTCGATATTATTATTTTTTTAATAAACAAAACATACATTGATAGGGACAACATCACATACTATGCTCTGATTCCAAAGTAGCTGAAGCACTTGCGTTATGGAATCAGAAACAACGAAGGTACCACATACACCCAGACCCGAGAAAATGTAGAAAAAAAATTAGTTGACGTTATCTTATAGATAATTCCTAACTGAAAAAGTCAGGAATGTCAAACTGTAACTTGCAAAAGGGACAGTAGATGGCGGCGATGAAATTTTAAAAACATTTTTTCTCTTTAATTTAATGTAGAAAAAGTGTTTTCTACATTGACCCCATCGGGGATTGAACCCGGGACCTCAGAGCTGAAGACGCCACTCGTCCACGGCGGTCGTTAAATGTTATTTAATACATATAGTGGTGATATAAGAATTTAACACATACTCTCGCTATTTCTAAATGACTGTACAATAATACAAAGTACTATATATACGTACGTATACATTTATATTATGTATATGTAGCTACCCCTGCTGTGTTTAAAGCAAACAAGCCCGAGGCTAAACGTAGCCCTTGATGCGTGCGCAATAACACTTTATATACCTGCGTTATGCGTTCGAATTGAATTTGGATTATATAAGTGTCTCTCTTAAAATAGTCACGATAGCCGAGTGGTTGGGTGGTCGGAATTTCGAGTCGAGATACCCGAGTTTGATTCTCAGGTGGGCAGGCTCGTACCAATGGTTTTTTTTTAAAAAAAACTTATGCACGAATTATATCGTTGGCTTGAACATAAAGACGGCGACGGGCTCACCACCTGTCACGTTGTCCCAAAATATCTTCGGTGGAAGATGGGTCGAAGGGATTACTTACCTAACAAGGTAAGCAGATAAAAGCGAAATTTCTCATGACTAACAAGACTTCTCGTGACTAAAGAGACTCGAGTTCGAATCCCAAGGCTCGAAATAATAGGTTTTTTACAACTTACGTACATTTTTATAAATCGTTGCCATTGACATAAAGACGGCGAAGGGCTCACCACATGTCACGTTGTCTCAAAAAGAATGTCTACGGTGGCAGGTGCGTCAAAAGGGCTTAATTGTCTGGACCTCTGTGTACCCCTATATTAGGGAATGATTTTTACCTCCGAGACATCGTGTACTACACGCGTACGTAAGAGGGAAATTAGAGCACTGCCACGATACGGCAGATCGCGGGTTCTAATTCCGTGTCAGTCGATTTTATGAATTTCTCATTAATTTAATAAAAAAAGGTCACAACTTACATGCTTTTAAATTCAATAACAAATTGTATTATGCCTCTTTCATACGTATTTTAGAACTGCTCCTCTCTCTTTCAGAAGTACATGAATACCAAAAATCTAAATCTTTATTTCTCTTGTAGACCCGAGTTCGATTCCCAGGGGGTAGACCCGTAACAATTGGTTTTTCAAAAAAACTTATGTACGAATAATATCGGACATAAGAAGGCGAAGGGCTCACCACAACAGACACAATTTTTGTCCCAAAATATTTGTCCCAAAAATTAGGTCTTCGGTGGAAAGGATTCGATCCCCAGGTGGCTCGTACCAATGGGTTATGGTGGGTAGTTTGGACATAAAGACGGAGACAGGCGAAAATATCTTCGGTGTAAGGTGAGGCGAAGGGATTTAATTGTTTTGACTAGACCTCTTTCTACCCCTGTATTGGGAATTGCGTGAAGATATTGATTTATTTACTTTATGTCACTTGTGAAAAGTCTCTAAAATCGGGCGATATTCTGTTACTAGTTTTCTTAATCCATATCGTAGCCGGACGCTTGTCCAAACGGTGTCCGATCACATGTTCGACATAATTTTATCTCTTTTTCTTTTATGGCATTCGGTAGCGTGAGAAAGAGATAAACGATGCGACGAATGGTATACTATACTGCTACATAATCTTTGACCATCTTGCATACGCTTCATGACAAAGTCAAAAGGAATTACTTCACTTCCTGCGGCGACACGGCGGGTGAATTAGGACAAATTCTGGGTTTAATTATATGAATACTTACCATACAAATCATTCCACCAAAATTAACAAAGTAACCAGAACAATAAGTTTTATTTTTTTCCTCTTTCCACCCTATGTCTATACATATAATAAAAATTAGTGTCTGTTTGTAATTTCAAAATAACCGTTTTTAATACGCAGTTGCCTTGTTTGGGCATCGGCGCCATGAATTATCCCTTTTGCAAGTGACAGTTTGGATATTCCTGACTTTTTGTTGATGGTTCTGTTGATTGTTATAGGGAATTGATTTTGTTCTAATAATATTATAACTGTCATAAAGTGGTTTGATATTGTGTGCTATGAGGTCCATAAATTGGCGATTAATTTTTTTGTGACGAGGTGACACAAATTGATTTTTCACAATAATACTCTAAACTAAAAATGTAAAGCCTAATATATTTACCATAGTTTTCCCCAAAATAATTCAATAATTCAAGCGTCCTCTTTACGTAACACTATTATAAAATACAAAACTAAGGAGCCGCTTAAGGACATTGAGATAAAACTTCTCAACTTTGAGGATCGAACTGCTCAGAATTCTAGCATAAGTGCGAGTAAAACAAAGTTGTAAATTTAACTAGTCACACATATATTAGTGTATATAAAAATGTTAACAAACCTAAAATATTAAAAAAAATATCTTCGGTGGAAGATGGGTCGAAGGGATTACTTACCTAACAAGGTAAGCAGATAAAAGCGAAATTTCTCATGACTAACAAGACTTCTCGTGACTAAAGAGACTCGAGTTCGAATCCCAAGGCTCGAAATAATAGGTTTTTTACAACTTACGTACATTTTTATAAATCGTTGCCATTGACATAAAGACGGCGAAGGGCTCACCACATGTCACGTTGTCTCAAAAAGAATGTCTACGGTGGCAGGTGCGTCAAAAGGGCTTAATTGTTCGACCTCTGTGTACCCCTATATTAGGGAATGATTTTTACCTCCGAGACATCGTGTACTACACGCGTACGTAAGAGGGAAATTAGAGCACTGCCACGATACGGCAGATCGCGGGTTCTAATTCCGTGTCAGTCGATTTTATGAATTTCTCATTAATTTAATAAAAAAAGGTCACAACTTACATGCTTTTAAATTCAATAACAAATTGTATTATGCCTCTTTCATACGTATTTTAGAACTGCTCCTCTCTCTTTCAGAAGTACATGAATACCAAAATCTAAATCTTTATTTCTCTTGTAGACCCGAGTTTGATTCTCAGGTGGGCAGGCTCGTACCAATGGGTTTATCAAAAACTTATGTACGAATTAGATCGTTGGCTTGGACATAAAGACGGCGACCGGCTCACCACCTGTCACGTTGTCCCCAAAATATTTGTCCCAAAAATTAGGTCTTCGGTGGAAGGATTCGATCCCCAGGTGGCTCGTACCAATGGGTTTATCAAAAACTTATGTACGAATTAGATCGTTGGCTTGGACATAAAGACGGCGACCGGCTCACCACCTGTCACGTTGTCCCAAAATATCTTCGGTGGAAGGTGGGTAAGAGGGATTTAATTGTCTAGACTAGACCTCTGTCTACCCCTGTATTGGGAATTGCGTGAAGATATTGATTTATTTACTTTATGTCACTTGTGAAAAGTCTCTAAAATCGGTCGATATTCTGTTACTAGTTTTCTTAATCCATATCTTAGCCGGACGCTTGTCCAAACGGTGTCCGATCACATGTTCGACATAATTTTATCTCTTTTCTTTTATGGCATTCGGTAGCGTGAGAAAGAGATAAACGATGCGACGAATGGTATACTATACTGCTACATAATCTTTGACCATCTTGCATACGCTTCATGACAAAGTCAAAAGGAATTACTTCATTTCCTGCGGCGACACGGCGGGTGAATTAGGACAAATTCTGGGTTTAATTATATGAATACTTACCATACAAATCATTCCACCAAAATTAACAAAGTAACCAGAACAATAAGTTTTATTTTTTTCCTCTTTCCACCCTATGTCTATACATATAATAAAAATTAGTGTCTGTTTGTAATTTCGAAATAACCGTTTTTATTACGCAGTTGCCTTGTTTGGGCATCGGCGCCATGAATTATCCCTTTTGCAAGTGACAGTTTGGATATTCCTGACTTTTTGTTGATGGTTCTGTTGATTGTTATAGGGAATTGATTTTGTTCTAATAATATTATAACTGTCATAAAGTGGTTTGATATTGTGTGCTATGAGGTCCATAAATTGGCGATTAATTTTTTTGTGACGAGGTGACACAAATTGATTTTTCACAATAATACTCTAAACTAAAAATGTAAAGCCTAATATATTTACCATAGTTTTCCCCCAAAATAATTCAATAATTCAAGCGTCCTCTTTACGTAACACTATTATAAAATACAAAACTAAGGAGCCGCTTAAGGACATTGAGATAAAACTTCTCAACTTTGAGGATCGAACTGCTCAGAATTCTAGCATAAGTGCGAGTAAAACAAAGTTGTAAATTTAACTAGTCACACATATATTAGTGTATATAAAAATGTTAACAAACCTAAAATATTAAAAAAAATATCTTCACGCAATTCCCAATACAGGGGTAGACAGAGGTCAAGTCTAGACAGTTAAGTCCCTTTGACCCACCTTCCACCGAAGATATTTTCGGGACAACGTGACAGGTGGTGAGTCGGTCGCCGTCTTTTATGTCCAAGCCAATGATGAAATTCGTACATAAGTTTTTTGAAAAACTCATTGGTACTGCCACCTGGGGATCGAACTCGGGTCTCACGAATCGAAATTCCGACCACCCAACAACTCGGCTATCGTGACTTTTAAAATAAATAAAATAAAATATTATTATATAAATATAATAATATTATTAGAAATGTATTTTTATATAAAGCAAAAGAAGTCTAAAGGGTATATTTTACACTACTCTCTACTTTCCCCGACCGACAGTTACCTATACATCGGTTGCACATTTGCATTTTACATAATTCCTTTATCAGATTTTATCAAGATTCTGTTGATATAATTAGTTCCAAAATGCGTCTGTTAGTTTACTCAAAAATAGCATTTTACTAAAGGTGGTACGCCGTGGCTATTTCCAACCGTCAGTTACGCCATTCTACTGTCTTAATAGAGTCTTAATAAAAGGGTCTTAAAGGTTTAAATGCTTTTCCTGTTGAAGGTACCTGAATACAGATACCTTCAACGGAGAAGAAAACGGCAAAAGAGACGTGAAGTCTCTCCGTGTCTCTTTTGCCGAATTCTTCACTGTTTTTCTTGTTTTTTTTTTGGCATGTGTTACATTTGCAAACCTTTTGGAGGGTATACCAGAATAGTTTCTTTTTTTTCTGACTAACAACAACGGCCAACAACAGATGGCGTTATAACCACATTATAAAATACAAAACTAAGGAGCCGCTTAAGGACATTGAGATAAAACTTCTCAACTTTGAGGATCGAACTGCTCAGAATTCTAGCATAAGTGCGAGTAAAACAAAGTTGTAAATTTAACTAGTCACACATATATTAGTGTATATAAAAATGTTAACAAACCTAAAATATTAAAAAAAAAATATCTTCACGCAATTCCCAATACAGGGGTAGACAGAGGTCAAGTCTAGACAGTTAAGTCCCTTTGACCCACCTTCCACCGAAGATATTTTCGGGACAACGTGACAGGTGGTGAGTCGGTCGCCGTCTTTTATGTCCAAGCCAATGATGAAATTCGTACATAAGTTTTTTGAAAAACTCATTGGTACTGCCACCTGGGGATCGAACTCGGGTCTCACGAATCGAAATTCCGACCACCCAACAACTCGGCTATCGTGACTTTTAAAATAAATAAAATAAAATATTATTATATAAATATAATAATATTATTATAAATGTATTTTTATATAAAGCAAAAGAAGTCTAAAGGGTATATTTTACACTACTCTCTACTTTCCCCGACCGACAGTTACCTATCCATCGGTTGCACATTTGCATTTTACATAATTCCTTTAACAGATTTTATCAAGATTCTGTTGATATAATTAGTTCCAAAATGCGTCTGTTAGTTTACTCAAAAATAGCATTTTACTAAAGGTGGTACGCCGTGGCTATTTCCAACCGTCAGTTACGCCATTCTACTGTCTTAATAGAGTCTTAATAAAAGGGTCTTAAAGGTTTAAATGCTTTTCCTGTTGAAGGTACCTGAATACAGATACCTTCAACGGAGAAGAAAACGGCAAAACAGACGTGAAGTCTCTCCGTGTCTCTTTTGCCGAATTCTTCACTGTTTTTCTTGTTTTTTTTTTTGGCATGTGTTACATTTGCAAACCTTTTAGAGGGTATACCAGAATAGTTTCTTTTTTTCTGTAGGGTCCAGAAAGAGACGACTAACAACAACGGCCAACAACAGATGGCGTTATAACCACATTATAAAATACTAGCCTTTTTATTATAAAACCATGTAATAAAAAGTCACGATAGCTGATAGAAATTTGAGCCAAGTACCAATGGGTTTATCAAAAACTTATGTACGAATTAGATCGTTGGCTTGGACATAAAGACGGCGACCGGCTCACCACCTTTTACGTTGTTCCGAAAATATCTCCGGTGGAAGGTGGGTAAGAGGGATTTATTTGTCTAGACTAGACCTCTGTCTACCCCTGTATTGGGAATTGCGTGAAGATATTTATTTATTTATTAAAAATAAATTAAAGTTTAAATTAAAGTTAATTATGTCACATAAAACAAAAGAGCTGTTTATCAAAAGTATAAATATTTTTTCATAATTTTTATTGATTTTAATACATATCGATTTTTTTTACTACATTCTTTATTTTTCATACCAAGGACGCTGCCTGGCCTGACCTATAAGCTAGAAAAGGGTCAGCAATCTTATCGCCAGCGGCTACAACCTATCGCGGATAATATTGCCACTCCAAAGGAATTCGATTCGATCATCTGGACGGCAAATGGAATAAATGTATGGAAGACTACATTTTCTTAAAGAATCATATTTGAACCACTTACCTAATTCAAGTTAAGACGGCTGGTTCTTTTCTCGCTCAACGGCTAAAACTAGCCATTCAACATGGAAATGTGCCAGCGTATTGTTGTAGTTTTTAGTTAATAATTATTATAAATATAAACATAATTTTGTTTCTGTAAATAAAGTATTTATCAAAAATAAAAGTTAAGTCTTTGGAATTTATAAGTGAAAATTATTTTCACTCTTTCTTCTCATAAGTGGGCCCTAACGGCCCTAAACCACCCATGCATACATGTCATTTGCATTGGTAATTTATGGTAGGGAGGCTAGGAAAAGGGTTACTTCGGGTCCTAAGCTGGAGAAGTTCTGAGAAGGAGAACCATACCGACCTGCTTCTCTCCTCTCCTGCCATGTCGCACTTGACCCGTTTTTAGAAATTATTATTGTTACTTGTGTGTTTGACTTCCCGCAGTGAAGCAACCCGACGGACATACAAACTTCTCTTTATTCTTTTTTGTACACATTAGATGGGAAAGTATACTATAAAATTTATGTAATAAAAATGTACAAAGGCGAGGTTAACTGTAACACGAGTTCTCTTCCAGCAAACCTTTGAAGAAAGAAAAAATACAACTTTACACATACGCAAGTAGGTAACTTTGTACATTCATACATACATAATGTAGGGATGATTTACGATAATCGGCTCGTCTGGCAAGCTGTTTGGCGTTCCAGAACTCTTGCACCTCGGACGCTGCTTCCCATATAACGGTGAACTCGAACGAACGATTATACCTATGATAACACATAATATTCCAAATAAACGTACTTATATATACGCCTACATACACATTAATACATATACATATACAAAACTTTACTTAGAATACCTAAAAGTCATCCCGAGATAGTGAAAAATATATAGCTTACTATTAAATTTATATCAAAATTATTCAGTTTTATAGTATTAATTAAATAATAATTCCTCGTCCCTGATTAGGCAAAATGTTGGTGCTCTTTTTTTTATTTCATTTCAAATCCCAAAACAAATATTCTGATTTACTTCAAAAGGTATAAAGACCAGAGCAATCAGTTAGCCATACATTAATTATCGTTCCTCCTTCTATATTATTTTGATATAACATATGCGGTCCGTGGGGTCCCCGCGCGATGTAGTTTCTAAAGGAATTGTATCCGCGACTAGGCGTAGCTGGTGACACGAGAGCTGGTTCTTTTCTCGCTCAACGGTTAAGTCTAGCCATTCAACGTGGATATGCAGCCAGCGTTGTTGGTACCATGCCACGAGGAGTTGGACTTTTTTTAAGTTAATAATTATTGAAAATATACACATAATTTTGTTACTCAAAAACTTAATTTATTAATATGTACAGAATGGGCCGTAAATTTTTTCACATTTGAAACATGAATAGAAATTAAACTACGAACATTATTTTTTCAATTATTTATTTAACGTAATAATCATTTATTGAAATTTACTTTTTAAAAATTACATCGTCAAGATGCGCCCCGTTTCTTCGTTGGCACTCCTGCAAACGACTACGCAAATTTTGAAAAACTCGCCGGCACATGCTGCGAGGGATTGCGGATATCTCCTCGGTGATGTTTTATTTTAATTGGGATATAATCGTCGGTTTATTAAGGTAAACTCGACTCTTGCGGTATCCCCACAAGAAAAAATCGCATGGTGTTAGGTCGGGGCTCTTGGAGGCCATGGAATATTACCTCGGCGAGAAATCAATTTATTGGGAAAGATTTTTTTAACCACCGTAAACTCACATTTGATGTATGGCACGTAGCTCCATCTTGTTGCATCCAAGTTCTGCTATTGTATCCTTCAAATTCATGTAACTTCGGTATCAAAAACTCTCGTAACATCTTCACATATTCCACTGAGTTTACAGCTACGTTATTTCCTTGATTATTTTCAAAGAAATACGGACCGATTATGCCCTTTGGTGATATGGCAGCCCATACTGTCGTTTTAGGTGAATGAAGTGGGTTTTGGTGTTTAAGACGAGGGTTTTCCGTGCTCCAATATCGTTAATTGTGCTTGTTTACATGTCCATTAATGTGAAAGAGGGCCTCGTCCGTAAACAATAAATTCTCAAGAATAGAGAATCGCTCCAGCAGATTGTCAGCCAATCGTTTGGTTTCATCTCGTGGTGATGCAGCTTAAGGTCCAGATGCAAAATTCGCCGCAGAGTAGTCCTTGGTATTGCCAAAGCCGATTCTGGATCGTTCCTTACGGAAATTTCAACCTCCCGAACGTTCTCATCGGTTCTTCTTGAACGTGGCCGCCCTGTTTGTCTAATATTCATTGTCGATCCCGTTTGTTAATCCAAGCTTTGATTAAATTAACACTTGGACACTCATTTACATGACGTAATCCGTACTCAATTCTAAATAAGCGTCGTACAGTAACGTAGGAATCGTTATTTTTGTAAAACTGCTTAACACAAAAAGCACGCTGTTGTCCCGTGAAGCGCTCCATCGTGACTAAAACTGTATGAAGCGACGCACAGTTCCCCGCTACCCGCGCGTCCGTCTCTCTAACGGTTTTTGAGACATCAAGTGTTGCTCTTTGAAAAAATTTACGGCCCACCCTGTATAATGTATAATTATGTTATATATTAATATTAATAATATATACTAATTTGTAGCTTACTTTTACCTGGAGATATGTCCTGGATGTATGTATATGATCTATGTTCTAAAATAGACTTCCAAGCTGCTTTTTATAGCAGTTTGTTAAAAAATGAGCTTACAGGCCACTCGATATTACTGGCAAGTGACCCCTGCAACCTACTGTCACCTGTTAAGTATTTGAAGAGGATATTTCAGGTGTCCTTTCACCCCTAACAACTATGTTGGAACTTGTCATAGCCCGTAATAACGCTAGCTTTAAATTTTCAAACCAGATACAGTTTTTACACTATTATTTGGATGCAGCAAATACCCACACAAAATCAAGTATAATATCAAATATTTAGAGTTATCTAAAACAAGTAATGAAACTTTCGCCACTTAGGCTTTACCGTATTAAAAACAGATAGTTTATGCATGATACTAACCATTTGTGCAGTAAATTCCTTCAATACGTCTGAATAGAATTCAAGTCAATAAGTACTCCAAAGGATGATATGTGCCATCGTATAATATACTGAAGAATTTAACCATTATACTTCTTTACTGAAAACTATTGAAAACACAATCTATAATCTATAAAGTATTACTGTTTTGTTTATATATTATTATATAAATAATCATCATCCATCCATCATATCAATTGTTAAAAAAAAAATACGCGTAGAATGTACAGCTGTCTTTGTAATTTCATATTTTTTTTGGAAATGGTGCACATGTACAACCTTACCATAAAATATCAATAAGAGAGAAAATTGTCAGCAAAAGTCACTACAGCGGTGTGGTTGGGTGGTCGGAATTTCGAGTCGAGAGACCCGAGTTCGATCTCCAGGTGGTAAGCTTGTATCAATGGGGTTTTCAGAAACTTATGTACGAATTATATCATTGGCTTGGACATGAAGACGGCGACAGGCTCACCACCTGTCACGTTGTTCCAATAATTTCTCCGGTGGATGGTAGGTCAAGGGGACTAATTGTTTAGACTAGACCTTTGTCTACCCCAATACAGGGGTCTAGTCAAATTGAGTGAAGATATTTATATTTTTTATTTATTTTTTATGTTTATAGCATCTGTTTTCAGATGTAAGCCTCAGTTCTATTACTATTCTATATATTTTCACGTGTAAGAAAATTCTTTACGGGAAAGTTATATCGTGTTCTGTGCTCTCTCGCATGTTGGCATTACGTATTCAGCAATAGAACTGTTTTCCCTCGCTCATCGGATGCAAATTAAAATTATCGGTTACATGGACATAGTGTTATGGATGCGCGAATTCATAAGCATGGATGTGGTTGTTGAAAGAAATGAACTTTTTTTGGCCAACTTTAGTGCTTCTAGTTCTTATAGTATAGTTCTTCGTAATAAAGTAGTATATAATAAATAAATAATAAATAAATAAATATCTTCACGCAATTTCCAATACAGGGGTAGACAGAGGTCTAGTCTTGACAATTAAGTCCCTCCGACCCACCTTCCACCGAAGATATTTTTTTTTATATATAATGGATGTTGTTAAATCTCAGAACGCTACTTCAATTGATTTGGTATTTTCAAGAGCCTGCTATTTCTAAAGCTTGCTGTATATGTATGCATTGTGGATGACTAGATTTACCAAACAAACTACTAACGCGGCAGTCTGTCTGAACGCGATATTGTCAATAACTACCGTACTGATTTTCATAACGTTTTTATGGGTGATTTTAATGGATCTTGTTATTCATGAGGAAGGTATTATACAATATATATAATACATATTTTTTTGTATAAATTTACTGAAATTTTCCAATAATACGCCAGGACAGAAAATACTTAACTTAAATTTCAATTTAGTGTAAACATCGGTTTTCCCAGGTTCGATTCCCAGGCGGATCAAGTAGGTTGTTTTTAATCCCAGACGTTGCCTCAGGTAGGTTGTTTTAATACACAATTGCATTAGCTACTTACATTGAGATCAGAGCAATGTAATATTATTAAATATATTAATGCTACTTTAAACGTCATAATTTCAGCCTGTTTAGAGTTGACTGCTGAACATAGATTCCACAAAAGCTGTGATAGGGTACAGTTGACCGTCTGCAAAATTTTGCAGATAACCTTACATTACACCACCTTCCCTGGATATACATATGTATGTCGCATTCTGGTCATGAGTACGGCTTTTTAAGTGTCATGAGTCCGTACTAATGACTTTTCTTAAATTGCACCGGAAGCAAACGCCTTCTAGTGGTGTTGTGCAGAGACTAGGAGCGGAAACAACGGCATGCAAAGGGTCATAGATAATACATTTGAAACTGTGGGAGTCAGTCTTGATTCTACTGCCACCGTGTCCATAATTCTCTTAGGAACTACACCGCGATCTGTTATAATTGATTACCGAAATGTTTAAGTTAAATATTTTGTCTTAATAGTAATCCTAACGCTATGCAGTCAAAAATATTAAAATATTATGTTATAATATTTTAAAAAATTCAAATAAAAAATATCTTCATACAATTCCCAATACAGCGGTAGACAGAGGTCTAGTCTAGAAAATTAAGTCCCTTTGACCTACCTTCCACCGAAGATATTTTTGGGACAACGTGACAGATTGTGAGCACGTCGCCGTCTTTATGTCCAAGCCAACGATATGAATCGTACATAGGATCGAACTCGGGTCTCTCGACTGGAAATTCCGACCACCCATCCACTCGGCTATCGTGACTACATAAGTTAAATAATGTGTCTTAATAGTAATCCTAACTTAGTAATCCTAATTACTATTGAGACAAATTCAAATTATTTTAATGTCTGACTGTAGGTCTATATGATGTAAGTTCTTATAATGATAAAAGTCCTCCACAGTCTACGCATCTTAGGTGTATAATAATTTGTAAATGTAATATGTGAAAAATAGTGCCAATTTAAACAAAAAACATGTAATATGATGAGATAAATAAATTAAAAATAATTAACCTGTCACGTTGTCCCGAAAATATCTTCGGTGGAAGGTGGGTCGAAGGGACTTAATTACCTAGACTAGACCTCTGTCTACCCAGTCTTGGGATTTGCGTAAAAATAATTAATAGAAATGTCGAATATTAATAATTGATCGAATAGTTACAAATGGTCACTGAATTGGTCAGATTATACTTTTGTCTTTTATTTCTGTTCGGAACAACGCTAACAATGTCTAAAACAATTCCGATAATACGAATCAGACATGTAAATAAATTTCTCTCGAAAATATCTTCGGTGGTAGGTGGGTCAAAGGGACTTAATTGTCTAGACTAGACCTATGTCTACCTACTTCTAAAATTATAATTTCGTACAACATAATGATTTTTTGGTTTAACTATTCATTAAAAAGCCACCTCAATTTACTAAAATACTTCGCTGATTTCTGTTTCTACGACCAACCAACTTTTTTGCATCGCGTGCTCTGTGACAGACAGACAGATGGACAGGGCAATTTATAATATGTCCCTATCGTGAGATCTTAACACGCTATTCAATGACCAGTTTACTAAGAACCGCCTTTGCCCCTACTATTCTCTAATCCTCAACAAAGTTGGCAACAATATGGAGAGTTGGCGGGGTCTAGATAGAATGGCGGTATATCGGTATTAACTGTAGTCATTATAATGCCGATTTTAAGCGATACCTGACTAGAAGTTGTCGGGGTAATTACATTCACGGAAAGGGTTCGGTTTTGTTTCGTGTAGTTCTTTTTTTAAATATGGACTTCGTTTTCGAGATCGGAGTTCGCATGTCTGTCTAGGATGGTTTTTTTTTTCAATAGTCTAACGACAAAAAGTCATGAAATGTATGAGCTTTGGGTTACATTGCGTGGTTTATAATAAATACCTAGATGTACAAGCTTCTCTTGGATAAATATATGGCGCTTAATATCTTCGCGCCACTACCAATACTATCGACTCATCTTTCACTGGAGACATTTTTTGGAAAACGTGACAGGTGTTGAGCATGTTACCGTATCAAAGCCATCGACACAATAAATCGTACTACGTCGTAATATAAATCGTACACAAATTTTGTAGCTAGGGATCGAACTCGGGTCTCTTGACTCAAATTCGAGCGCTTAATTCTTTTAATAAAAATATCTTCACGCAATTTCCAATACAGGGGTAGACAGAGGTCTAGTCTAGACAATTAAGTCTCTTCGACCAACCTTCCACCGAAGATATTTTCGGGACAAAGTGAAAGGTGGTGATCCCGTCGCAGCCTTTATGTCGAAGCCAACGATATAATTCGTTCATAGGTTTTTGAAAAACCCATTGGTACGAGCCTGCCACCTGGGGATCAAACTCAGGTCTCTTGACTCGAAACTCTACCTAACCACTCGGCTATCGTGACTTAAATTTTATTATTATATTATTCTTTTAATTATTATATTAAGCGATGTTTAACAATGTTCCTGTCATTCAGGAAATTAATGTTCTCAGAAATTCTATCTAGATAAACTTGGAATGCATATCACTAATTATTTGTTGACCACCGTGAACGAGTGGCGAACACACTGGTTTTCATGGTATAGCTAGCTCCGAGGTCCCGAGTTCGATTCCCGGACGGATCAATGTAGAAAACACTTTTTCTGGGGTCTGGGTTTTTTATGGTACCTTGGTTGTTTCTGATACATCTGATAACAAATGTGCTTTAGCGCCTTACTTCGCCCTACTCAGGATCAAAGCAATATGTGTGATATTGTCTACATCTGTTTATTATTTACACCCTATTATGTACTCGTACATTGGTATTGTTTCTCGAAGTTTTCGTGAGTACCTTTCTCTGCACCGGAAAAATAACACACAATAACAATTTCTGCATATGAATTACCAATTCCAAACAGTTCCTCCAGTCAGTGGTGAAGTCACGATAGTCGAGTGGTTGGGCGGTCGGAATTTCGAGTCAAGAGACTCGAGTTCGATCCCCAGGTGGCAGGCTCGTTCGTACCAATCGGTTTTTCAAAAACTTACGGACGAAATATATCTTTGCTTGGACATAATCACTTTGTCCCGAAAATATCTCCGGTGGAAGGTGGGTCGAAGGGACTTAATTGTCTAGGCTAGACCTCTGTCTACCTCAGTATTGGAAATTGAATGAAGATATTTTTTATTTATATTTAATAGTTAATTGTGCCGGGTTTCGAAAACCAGCTTACGATCCGATGTTATGTAATGTGAACTGTTTTGCCACAGTCACAAACAAAAAAGGTTGCATCAGTGCCATGCACAGTCAATGGTAGTTACAGTTAATGTTATTCTCGACTAACCATAGAGTAGTAGTTGTTGTTTTTAATTCACTTCCTGTAACTATAGGCACATGTCTCATGAATTGTCCGTCCCATACAGGGCCACTAGTTTTAATACTTACCCTCCATGCGCAGGCACTCTGCTATTTTTCATTTTACTCATTACGTGCAACCCTTTTCGATTCCACCCTAGTAGGGATAGCAAAGAAATAAACATATAAATTATAAAATTTGCCTTGCTAATAGATTTATCCCAATGCTTCGCTATTTGGTATCGATTTAAACACCCTCATTCTTCACATGGGTCTTAAAAGGCGACTAAGGGAAAAGGGTTAAAAATCGTAATGTCTACCAGCAAAAGGCTAGATAACTTCGCAGTAAAAATCAAACAGACCTGATTAATGCAGAGGGGTGACGTATAGTAGCGTCGAAAATGCGAAGTGTCTAGTACTGCGATCGCCAATCCAATTGCCAAGCGTGGCGATTATTGCAAATACTTTTACAATTAGCTGCTGCTTGTATGAGCGAGTCAAGACAAGTATCAAAACAAATCATTTATTCATTACTTAAGAATATACATTACTATAACACACGTAATTATAAAAAGATATAAGAATATACATTACTTTATCGATGTTAATTTTTTTGTACCACCGTTTAATAATGTAGCTCCTCTAACGGAGCAAAAATATGCAAAAGAGACTCCGTGGATAACCTTAAAAAGAATATTAAGATTTTTTGTAGGCAGCACCTGCCCTTGCTTACATAATAATAAATTAATAAATTTCATATAAACGATAAGTTCATATAAAAAATATATATAGATGGGGGCAACATCACATACATTGCCCGATCCCAATGTAAGATGCTAAAGCACTTGAGTTATAGACCCTGAGAAAATGTAGAAAAACTGGTTTTTCAACATTGACCCGACCCAGAATCGAGCCCGAGACCTCGAGATGGCGACACGTTGAAAACCAGTGTTTACGCCACTCATCCACGGAGGTCGTCAAATAATGAATAAAACTTTTCAAAGACATCGCATTTGTTTGCTTCAAAACATAAGAGGCCTTCAAAGCTTTAAGCTACAGCCATGAAACTTTATGAGCCTGCAAAAGATCAGCGACGTTCGCACTGGTTTCCAATTGGTGGTTCGATTCGATTCCTCGTCCGACTTTGTTTACCGGTCAGAGAACAGGAATAAAACATTGGCGATAAAGATCTTTATTTGCACTTTTATTCATATTTTTTCTCTTTATTTAAAAATTACATTTTGATTGACAATTTATTTTCTTAGTGCTATTTTAATTTTAATGTTGCATATAAATGTTAACATTTTACATTTACAATTCACATAGGTTTTACAATTCACATTTAGAGGGTAGCTTATCACGTTTTAATATCTTACTTATTACTTTTTATACAATAATAAATACAGAAGTACCCCGTACTTAGTCTAATAAATTACCCTCGTCTCCTTTGTGTATGTGTTACTTATTATTTTAGACAAATAAATCTACGTAAACACATACATATACATGTAACGTATTTCGTCACATCGTGCGTCGTCATCGTACGAATTCCGCCGTGTCTGTAAATTTTTAAAATGCCTCTTTAATAGTCACGATAGCCGAGTGGTTGGGTGGTCGGAATTTCGAGTCAAGAGACTCGAGTTCGATCCCCAAACTTCATTATAAATTAGCTTGATAAATTCTACCGCTGACCGTACCCCCGGTCTCCCCGACACGCCAGGGTCCCGCCGGCATTTTTCATTCCGGCTTGATTAAATCCACCCGCCCGCTGCTAATGTACGGATGCAGCATATCTCAACTATTGTCGATGCTGCCAGCATAACATACGTTTAAAATATGTCGCACAGATAAAAAATAGCGCGATAACGATACAGATTCAATAACTGGTGAGTTTTTTTTATTTTTTATCTTATCCGTTAAAAATATATTGTAATTAGTCACGATAACCGAGTGGTGGTCGGAATTCGAATCATGAGACCCGTGTTCAGTCTCCAGGTGGCAGGCTCGTACAAATGGTATTTTTCTTTTCAATAATTTATGTACGATTTATATCGTTGGCTTGGACATCACACCTGTCACGTTGTCTTCATAAACGTCAATGATGAAAGGTGGGTCGAAAGTACTCAATTGTCTAGACCTCTGTCTACCCCAGTATTTTGAATAGCATGAAGACTTTTTTTTTATTTTACCACATATTCCCACAACTGAGGTAAATGGAGGTATAGACCATAAAGTCCTTTCGACTCACCTTCAACGAAGGTTATTTGGGATAACGTGACAGGTGGCGATCCTGTCGTATCCTATATATAAATATAGTATAAATAATTATTCATAGTGTACATATAAGGATCCATGACTCGATTACAAACATTCATATTGTTGTTCTTATCTATGTATTTACATATAATAATTATTATTATAAAAATAGGACAATACTTTTTATGTGTTATTTAGTTAATATATATTCACACTTTAAAAACTTACAAGTCTTAAACGTTTTATACAAAATTTTACATTAAAATTTAAGTCTATACAAGCTCAAACCAATTAATTTCAATCAATGTGATAACAAATAATTTGACGACCTCCGTTGTCGAGTGGCGTACGCATTTTCGTGGTCCCATTAGCTCTAAGTCCCTGGGTTCCATTCCCAGACGGATCAATGTAGAAAACTACTTTCTGTATATTGTCTCGGGTCTGGGTGTTTGTGTTACTATTATTGTTTCTGATTCTGATTCCATAACACAAAGGTATTAGCTATTTACTTTGTTATGTGGTGTTGTCCATATCTATATATTTATTTATCATTGGAAAATTTTATTTAAAAGCGACAGCTGGACTGGCTCGTGTGGGTAATTGCCATTACCTTGCCGAAACTCGGCGTGAAGAAGGATCTCCTGCTTCTGCATTTCGCCCGGTGAGTGAGATACACTGCGTCGAGGCTATCTCCTCTTCCATTTCGTATAAGATTAATCTGCCGTCTGTACGTAGCCCTAGGATTGTCAAGTTTCTTCCCTTAGTCGCTTCGTCCGACAGCCACGTAAGAAATAGGTTCGTGACTAAGCGATGCTTTCATCGCCAATAACCTAATGGGTCAGGGTGCTGACTGCGCAAAATTATGTCGCAGCTTCGAACCCATTGTCAGTTTCGACTTGTAGTGAAAAACTCCTATATACTAGTATTTAACGACCTCCGAGGACAAGTGGCGTAAGCACTGGTTTTCAAGGTGTCGCCATCTCGAGGTCCCGGGTTCGATTACCGGTCGGGTCAATGTAGGAAAACCACATTGTCTGGGTGTTTGTGTTGCCTTCGTTGTTTCCGATACCCATACCACAAGTGCTTTAGCATCTTACATTGGGATCAGAGCAATTTATGTGATGTTGTCCCTATATATGTCTATGTATATGTCCATAATTTTGTTTCATTATATTTATTACATTTATATTAAAAAGTCACGATTCCACAAGTGCTTTAGCATTTGGATCGGAGCAATGTATGTGATGTTGACCCTATCTATACAAGTATTTAATCAGGTTGGTGTGGTTACCAAGTATACCTTGAGCACTGGTAGTGTGCGGGAAAAAACAAATACTCGTATTTTGTAACTAAACACAAAATAATCGACCATTTCAAGAGAATTGATAAAAAAATTTATTTCTCCAGCTTTCGTACATTTTTTGATCTGTAAAGCAAATATAATTTATGTAAAGAAAGATATAATTTATGTAAAGAAGTGAAGAAAAAGATTACTTATTGTCCCGAAATTTCATTTGACATCGGGAATATTAACGTGAAATGAACAGACATTTATCTGTCCGGGCGTCATTTGTATATCGCCACGTAATACGTTACAAAGGTGTCCGAAAATAATCGAATTACTAATAAAATGCTTAGCGTACTTCGTCATTTTAGAGTAGTACTATCGCGTGGTGTATTGATTACAAAATTAAAAATCAACAAACCGGGGAAAGAACATGCCTCATTTGATGTCAACAGGTAGCGTTATGTTTTAATTTAATCGTTTTTTAATAATTATGTTTTTTACACGCTTTATATTAGCTTCACTTGTATGTATGTATGTTTGTAACCGACTTCTTAGGGCGCGATTTTGACCCACTTTAAACGGCCAGATTTCGTTTAAACTTTTTAGATTTATATTTTATATTTTCGAGGACCACTGTCAATACACTAATTTGATAAAAAAACTAAAAAATAAATAATAGTTTAAAAAAACTAAAAAACCCGCTTTTTATAGAAAACCGAACTAAAAATTGAAAATAAAATTTTTATAAATTTAAATTAAGAATAACGTTAACAATTTCAATAAATATAAAAATAAAAATACAAAAAATAAAATCAATAAATATAGATTAATAATAGTGTGAATATAAAAAAATTATTTATTTGTGCATTAGTATTGCAAAAATAGTTAGTGTATTCAGCTGAATAGCCGAATCCGCTATTCAGCTAAACGAAACTATTCTTGCATTAAACAATTTTTTTTCTATTTATGAATTTAAATATGATATAAATTAAAATAAATTGCTTAACAGCACTTATGATTAAAAATATTGATTTTTTTCTAATAAATAATAATAAATATAAATATATAAATATCTTCACGTAATTCCCAATACAGGGGTAGACAGAGGTCAAGTCTAGACATTTTAGTCCCTTCGACCCACCTTCCACCGAAGATATTTTCTGGACAACGTGACAGGTGGTGAGCCCGTCGCCGTCTTTATGTCCAAGCCAACGATATAATTTGTACATAGGTTTTTAGAAAAACCCATTGGTACGGCCACTTGAGGATCGAACTCGGGTCTCTTGACTCGAAATGCCGACCACCCAACCACTCGGCTATCGTGACTTTTTTTTATAAGCTTTTTTAAATTATTTAAAAAAAGATTAAAATAAATATAGGATTTTTTCTAATAAGCTTTTTTAAATTATTTTAAAAAATATTTCTTCTTCAATAAATATTGTTTTATATGTAGTCGTATTTTTTGAACTTCGTTTAAAAAAAGTATCTTCACGCAATTAGTTATTATTTGACCGCTACGTGATTTTTCGGAGGGATTAACCAAACTTCTTGGACCTTAGATGTTGCTGTAAATAAATAAATAAATATCTTCACGCAATTCCCAATACAGGGCTAGACATAGGTCTAGTCTAGACAATTAAGTCCCTTCAACCCACCTTCCACCGAATATATTTTCGGGACAACGTGACAAATGGTGAGCCCGTCGCCGTCTTGACGTCCAAGCCAACGATATAATTCGTACATAAGTTTTTTGAAAAACCCATTGGTACCCCCAAACCCGAGCCTCCCATCGGCTATCGTGACTATTTGAATTTGAAATTGATTTTTCCATTTTACTTTAATTTTATACCATTTTGTTTAAATTTGCTTGTTTTAAATTGTTGTTACTCTATTGTTATTTTTCGTAATTGTAATTCCTTTTAAACAACGAACCTTCTATTTACTCAACTTCGATCAGTGGGAAGCTGTTATTAGCTTTTTGTGATTTTGCGTGGTTTATATAAAAATCTTTAAGCTCTTGGTTTGCCACATAAATAAAATAATTATGTATCAGCTCCAGCATACAACTTCTGTTTAAGACGGTTACAGATGCATTGCTATTACCGAGGACTAAGATGATATGTCTCATTGCCCATGGTTCCACTGCCAATATTTAAGAGTGTGGTACTGGTCCAGACTCCTAGAAAGAGAATTCCAGGAAAAATAAAAAATAATTAAGATATTATGAGGGCGTACTCTTTGTTGACAAAGGTTAAGAGTGTGCTACTGACCGAGACATCTAGAAAGAGAAAGAGTATACAACAAAAAAGAAAAAAACCGTAATGAGGGAGGGGGAGTGTGACTTTTGAAAAGGCTCTGCTAAAATGTGAGTCGCTCCTAAGTTCATGGACCGGACACCTTGCATCTTAGATGCTGCTGCCCGTCATCAATCTATTTTATTTTGATCTCAGTTGTCACTGATCATATCAGTTGTCACTGCGGTATCCAAGGATTCCCTCTGTCGTATTACATGCTATTATTTCTATTACATACCGATACCATTCAGCCTTTTCAGAAAGAAAGAAAGAAAGAAGTTTATTTATCGCTACGACCAGAAATAAATTATGACATAAAATATTAAAACTAAACAAAGAAAAAAAGGAAAACTATAATTTTCAAAATTAATTATTGGGATGCAGCAACAAAACGGCCTCCGACTCAGCACAATGTTGTAGCCATGCTGTCACAACTATGTTGGTATTCTGTCGGAGCCATATATATAAAAATAAATAAATTAATTAATTAATTTGCGCCTGCAGTCGCCTGACTTTAATATATTTTAAATTGCTATATGACTAAAACTAATTGATGAAAATGCATAAACTAAATCTAATACGATTAAATACTTAAAGCTGCTACTTTAACCACTAAATTTGGGTAAATATTAATAAATTTCATTACTATTAATATATTTTCATTACTACTAATATTAGTATATTTTCAGTGACTATTCAAATTGTAATAACAATACTGATACTTTTCCTTAAATTCAATAGAGTGAAAATGTTTTGAGCAGGTGCTTGCTAAAGTACCAAGCGGGTTGCAAAACTTTGAACTAACACGAACACATAAATTTTCCTAATTCTCGCTAAGACGGTGGTTGGCCGATATATCTTACTCGAATGATAAATAGTTTTCGGGGGCGTAATGGAAGATAAAAGATGTAGTGTTATAAAAAAAATATACAAATTTATCGCCATATTACGTTCAATAAAATACGAGAAAATATCATTTGCGTTAAATGAAATGAGAGAAAATATCATATTGCTGAATAAAAGCAGCTGTTATTAAAAATATGTATTCACGCTATTCCCAGTACTGGGGTAGGCAGCGGTCTGCAAAATTAAGTCCTTTCCATCCACCTTAAAGACATGTGATAACGGTGTAAGAATATTGCCTGTACCTTTCTTACCGTAGATGTCGTAACAGGCGATGAAAGGCCTTGAACATCGTTATGGCGATCGAAGATGGGCAGCAGTGTCTAAGGGCGAGGTGTGTGATCGCCAATCTGCTTGTCAAGCGTGACGATTATGGCAAATCCTCCCTATAGGAGAGCCTATGACTTGCAGTGGAATTTAATAGGCCGTTATGTATGTATGTATGTATGACACCGGAAACATTTTTTGGGACAACATGATAGGTGGTGAGCCCGTTGTCGTCTTTTTGTGGACATATAATTTATATGTATGCTTATTTGACTCAAGGGGTTCGAACCCGTAACCCTAAGCTTCGAAGGCAGGGCCACTTACTAGACTATCGGGTCGTCATATAAAGATTTCTATTATTAAACCGTGTATCATTTTCGATATAAATGAATATAATAATTAATAAAAACAGTAACTATACTAACAATATAGTCACGATAGCCGAGTGGTTGGGTCATCGAAATTCGAGTCAAGAGACCCGATTTCGATCCCTAAGTACCAATGGGTTTATTCAAAAACATGTCCAAGCCAACGATATAAATAATGTACTATTTATATCGTTGGATATGAAGAAGGCTACAGACTTACCGCCTGGCACGTTGCCCCAGAAAAAGTCTTTGGTGAAAAGTGGGTCGAAAAGATTTTACTGTCTCCTCTGTCTACCCTAGTATTGAGAATGGTGTGAAGATACCAATGCACGTCGACTTCAAGATGTATTCTGCGTAAATCGGAACGCCAATGAGTTTTTAAAAAAACTTATGTACAAATCATATCGTTGGCTTGGGCGACGGCCTCACCATCTGTCCCGAAACGTTGTCCCGAAAACATCTTCGGTGGAAGGTGTATCGAAGGGACTTAATTGTCTAGACTAGACCTCTGTCTACCCCTGTATTGGGAATTGTGATATTTATTTATTTAAGTTAGCAGGGAAATAAAAATATTCTCCCATTTCCCCACACTACTCCCGGCCGACATTACACTCGTGTTATAACCTTTAAGCATGTTAAATCTTTTAATGTATCGTCCGTAATGCGTTACATTTTCTGTTGTATAAGTTGAAATACATAAAATTCACGCGGACGACGTCGTGTCATATTTCGTACATAATAAACTACCAAGTGTAAAGTGGTCACTAAAAATACGCGGAACGACGTTGCTCACGGTTACCACACTTTTCACTTTGATCTGGATAAATCTTATTGGACAAGTTCATTTTTGTCACAGAGTGGTTGGAGGCAACTAAGCATTGGACGTTTATACCGACCATGTACGCTACGCTTGGCAGTAATTGCGGAATGAAGAAAAAATATGGAGATGCCTAGACGCCTATGTATGAAGAATAATATCCCGTGTAGTAACAGTGTAAGAATATTTCCACTCCCTTTCTTCCCGTGGGTGTCGTAAAAGGCGACGCACGGATACAGCCATGAATATCATGATAACCATTTTTAAAAATATCGGACCAAAATAATCAGACCGAAGATGGGCAGCAGCGTCTGAGGTGCGAGTGGTCTGGTACTGCGATCGCCAATCCGCTTGCCAAGCGTGGCGATTATGGCAAATTCTCCGTATGGGAGGGGCATATGTCCTGCAAAGGACTTTAATAGGCCGTTATGTACGTATGTATGAAGTATATTATGAATTTGAAGAGGCGAAAGATGTAAGGATCTCGTCACTCGATACTGCACTCTGGCTAACCAGTCAAGAGTTATGCGTGAACATAATTATTCAATAAAATTTCTGCTTATAAATATTTGACAGAGGATAAAAGCTTGCTTTTTAGATTTTAACCACAACGTTCATGCATGAGTAGAATCTATAAATTGCCAGGTAGAGTCAAAGCGTATAATAATTGCTTAGAACTATATATCGTGAAGATTTCCAGGAAATTTCATATTTATTCGATGTTACCAAACCTAATGGAAGGATTCTGATAGTGCCGTCTAAGTTTAACATGTTGGTAAATTTAGCTCAATCTGCCATTTGAAAATACACTCTAAATTTGTTTAATTACATTAACCTTTTATTTCTATATTCTATTTTTTTTTTACTAAATACCGTTGTCCTCTAGTACAGCAAACAATATGGCGACCGTGCCATCAAAACAGCGGGCGGTCGGACTCGTGAAAATTTTATGATGTAGGTAGGTATGTCGTTACGTGGATATTCCCAAAAATCTGACCTGATACTTTAAATTGAGTGAGCAAAATGCTGACGACTTTTTCTTTTTATCTTATTTTATTAATATAATGCACAATAAAATTTTTCTTAAATTTACTATGAAGAAAGTATTATTATTTGTGCATGCAAGTTTTTTACTATTAATATTTACACATCATTTCTGATAGGACAAACAGAGAGAATAGATTGTGACACGATCTTTACTACTACACGATTTAAATACATAAAACTAAGGAGAGTTTTCTAAATCGATGGATTTGCTTAATGATCCAAAGATAACACAAGTACGTTCAAAAACAATCGAACGCAAAATTTGTTGGAAACATAGACTAATTACTGAATGTATTGACTGGAATAGAAAAAAATATATTACCGTGTTGTAATGGCAATGGCCGTGGTAGTATTTTTTACCAGGGCAACAATTTAGTTAGTCTATAAAGTTGTATGAAGAAGCGATAAAATTATTTATGAACTTACCTGCTTTTAACGAGCTGTCCTAAACTGAAATGTATTTTTACTCCCAGGCAGTTTACGAGGCGCCTTCATTTTGTGGCTTGATCATTTGAGAACCAGACCGTTAAAATTGACGGAGGTAAGCACATACTTAAAAGTAGGTAGCGCAGGTAGTGGGAAGTCGATCGATGTAGGTAGACGGTTAAGGCTGTGCATTGTCGAGATCTTTGAGTGAGACTTTAATGATGAAATATGTGTAATATGCTTATGTCTTTTTCTTATTCGATAGCATAGTTAATACTGACTTTGAACCAGAGGGCTGTGAGTTATAATTCCGCCAGTTAATATGACTGTTTGTACTCGAGTCGTGGATGTAAAATAAACATTTTCACGCAATTCCCAATACAGGGATAGACAGAGGTCTAGTCTAGACAATTAAGTCCCTTACCCACCACCACCGAAGATATTTTCGGGACAACGTGACCCGTGGTAAGCCCGTCGCCGTCTTTATGTCCAAGCCAACGTCATAATTCGTACATAAGTTTCTGATAAACCCATTGATACGAGCCAGCCACCTGGGGATCGAACTAGGATCTCTTGACTCGAAATTCCGACCACCCAATCATTCGACTACCTTGACTTATATAGTGGTGGATGTATATTTTGGTTACTCATATACGTATGATAATAATAAAGACATCCGCAGAAGAACCAGGACACAACTGTAACGGACACAGTTGTAAAGATGTCGGCAATGGGACCAGCAATATAACTCGTAGAACTTTCGAGTGGCAACCTCGTACATGCAAGTACAGTTTAAGACTCTGTGTATCTTTGTGTATGTAGGATGTTACGACTGGTCGATGGATGCAGGTGGCAAGGGGCTGTTCTATGCGGCAATCTTTGGGTAAGGCCTATGTGCAGCAGTGAACTTTAGATAGGCTGTTATGATAATGTATCTTATCAACATCCAACTACCAAAATATAGGGAATCTTAATGTAATCACGTAATACACAGGCTCACTACACTTCACCGGAGCTTTGTTTTGGAATAACGTGACAGTTGGTGAGCCTGTTGTCGTCTTTTTGTCAAAACCAACGATATAAATCGTATAATCGTTTTGAAGTCATTGGTACGAGCCTACCACCTGGGTTCGCACTCTGGTCTTTTGATTCGATTTCTGATCACCAGAGCTTCAAGTAGTCAACTAGGTTTTCAAGTGTTTTGACGATTAGATTATGCTGTATTTGGTTAAGTACTTGGATTACCAAGCTTCGCTTTATTTACTTCGCTCTACCTGTACGAGCGGCGGACACATCGCTTTTCATGGTGTCGCCAGTTCCGAGGTTCGATTCCCGATCGAGTAGCAAACACTTTCTACATTTTCTCGGGGTCTGGATTTTGTAGTACCTTCGTTGTGATGAAGCTGCTTACTTTGGCATCAGAGCAATGATAATCTATTGTCTATAAACATGTATCTATGTATGTATAA
Source organism: Sericinus montela (assembly GCA_029286605.1). NCBI lineage: Eukaryota > Metazoa > Arthropoda > Insecta > Lepidoptera > Papilionidae > Sericinus > Sericinus montela. Next base: position 4,060,432 of record JAGSMR010000014.1, read on the forward strand.
AATTAATTAAGACTCTCAACACAATATATAAATGTTAAATTTGGTAATTTACATGTTTATAATATGCCATATATATACAAGATTCGCTCCTTCGAAGTCTCGCTTGAGATTTTGTGAGGGTAAACCACACATTCCCGTCTGATTTAAGGTACCCTTTCTTTATCATCGTTTCAGGCCAGATAAAATGTCATTGACACACTTTAAGGGACATAACCCACCAAAACAATGTCTACAATAAAAATAATGCTATGCTACGTATAATTGTGATAGTGAAAATATCATACAAAGTATACACATGAAATTTCATAACATTGACTTCGTTATGAAGACAATGTTATGAATGTTATGGCCAATACAAATTATTTTTATTAGAATGAATGTTTATATAAACCCATTAATCTATTATCTCAGAATTGTTTCATTATCATGTATTAGTTATACGTACAGACGAATTTAATTTGTAACTAACACTGATAAATAATTTAATTGCAAACATTTTGTCATGTTGTTTGAAAACATGTTTGTTCTAATTTTTGTAAAGACTAGGGTAAAAAAGATTCGGGTAAAATAATAACGCATTCCATTTCACGTCCTTTATATACAATACATTAATAATGCGGCTTAAAAATAATCAACATTCACGACAACAACTTACAATAAGTTAACATGCCGAAATACAACCAAACACTTCACAATATTCCCGCCAAATCCACACACAAAATGGCTGACACGAGTTACAAGATGAATTTATTATAAACACGTATGTGAAAATTAAGAAATCAGGTATCATATCGTTACATGCTATCTAGGATGGCACTTAGCATATAAAGTAGAATAAGATTGTGATGAACGTAGGAATATACTTAGGTCATGTTTGATATATTTATAAGTGCTGGAGACATTGCACTGAGAACTCTCTGACGTCATTGACAAAGTAAACAGAGAGCGTAGACATAGACAACTTGTCGATACGCTATTTCAACATTGTTCTGAAAATAGCCGCTGCTACAAATCAAGAACAAGCGGTGTTTTACCTTAAGATTGAATCCAAAGCCACCCCTCAAAATGGAATCTGTGATTTAGTTAATTATTTTATCGTGAATTTTTTTTTAAATCTTGTTAGTCTTTCCTTCATAATTTTCGACACGCTGTTTTAATTGGCCATAGTTTCAAAAGATTACATCTAAATTATTTTCTACTTAACTTAAAGGATAAATAACTTAAAGCTAGAATAAATACTTAGTTAATGCATGAAACACAACCATAGGGTCGCATACATGTTTTTGGTAACTTAAACTATCTTTTCGAATTAATACATGTAAAATGGGAACACGTAATTACTTGTAGGTCTGTCCCAAGTGCTCCAAAGCCATGTTTAATATATCGTAATTTTATTAAATCTTTAAAATTTACAAAAACTCCCAGCAGTAGCACTTATGAAAGAGGCGAAGCTGGAGACAAAAAAACAGGCCATTTGAATATCTGTTTATCGGCTAGAAATCGTTAATAAAAAAAGAATATTGATTTTTTTTGTTTTCTTCGTATGGTCAATGTGAAAGCAAACGTCTTACGTTGTGCCATGTATATCATGAACGTTGATATATTTATTATTACCTCGGCTATTATTGAGCCATTTACGACCAACAGTTTATATAGATATTATATAATACAATATTATTGTATTATATAATATACAACAATATTGTATTATTATACAATATTATTAATATTATAATATGGAATTATAAATATAATTCCAGAACAAAAATATTAAGATCGAATAGTTTATACTTACGCGTACCAAACCGCGTTTTTGGGATACGGAGAGATGGCTAGTCTTTAAATTATTTCTAGGTTGGTGTCTCAGTCTGCTAAGTCACAAATACGAATAAAGAAAATAATATGCTGCCCGTTTCAAACGTTGCTTTGATCTATGGTCGGCGAAAAATAGTTTTCCTCCGTTTATAACAAAATTATAGTCTAGAACGATGACATTGGCCAAAAATTAAAGCTAATGCCATTGTTAGAGAGAAAAATTCCAAAGCTAGCCGAGTTTATTAACCTAATTAATTATATTTCGATTAGCCACTCGTTTTTAAACTCGCTCGCACTGTTGTGCGATGGTTGTGCGTTAAGATTTACATTACATGTTAAATTGATGGCATTTGATAAATTTTGTTTATTAATTTTTTGAATATGAACTTCATTTATTGCTTTATTGCTCAAAACATGTTGAAACCGTGGTAATAACTGAATGAGCGAAAGGAAACGTCAAAAACTTTTTTTAAACTATTACCAGCTGCGCCCCGCGAGTTTTCCCGCGTTTTGTAAGTTAAATCGGAACCCTAACTAACTCCTTATAAAATCAGTGCAGCCATTTCGGATTTTTAATAATTGACGTTATAATTTGAAATGTTTGAATTGACGGCTAGGAACAATTAGTATGAGCAAACTTTGAACGATGTTTTCATGTTTTTGTCGTGAAATTTCTCCAATATTTCTCTTCATAAGAATCTTCCGTGGATTTAAAAAAAAATATAAATATAAAAGCCGAAGCCCCCACTATTTGGCAATTATTTTTTAATTTTTTATTTTATGATTTAATAGACGGTTAATCATATATTATATGATTTATTTTATATAGAGAAAATTAGTCATACAGATGATTCTTTAAAAAGGTAACCGTTATTACTCTATTAAAGCTAGCAACACTGAATTATACATACAATGTTACTAATTTTTGGAAAGTAACAGTCACCTACTAAGTGCTCTGTAAGATTTTGGAAGTATTCCCTTTGCAGAAATAAATTCCTATATTTATGTTTTGATATAAATTGTATTATTATCACTTTCTTTTTCTCTTTTTTGGAGCAATTTTAAACTTCTTACCAACCGATAGATCAGACCTGAAAAATTTATTCTTTATTTCAAAATTTATTTAAATCCAGCACAAAGGCATAACATATCTTTCCTCCGTCTCTCTCTCCTTTCTCCAACTGTAAATGTATCCTATTACCTAATTCTTACCTGCTTCGATTATGTCCATTAATGTTGAAAAAAAAAACAAAAAGTTGTGTGATTTTTTTTCCATTCTTATTCTAAGTTCAACTATCGCGTTCACAAACTATTTTTGTCCATTCTGTTTAATACCAATTTAAGGCCCGCTTTCAGCGTTCTAACATTTTCAACAATTTTTTTGTTATATTAGTACATACATTTCAATATAAATAGTATATTCAAGCAATTGTATTTACATATTTTTTCTATACTTGGCAGTGACCAGCCGGTCTTTCCTCCTCTATATACAACACTTCTAAAATATCCGATTAGAATTTAATAAAAACGAAATTATAAATAGTATTAATAAATAAATTACAAGCATTCTATAAACCAATTTTCGATTTCCCGATACATCAAAATATACAAAATCGAATAGCCACAGATTAAATTACAAATACAATAAATAAAATCAAGCCGTTAATACTAATTAAACGTTTAGCGACCACGTCACGACATACAACTATACAATATTAAAAATAACCTTCGCAAATACGTACTGTCTGACATAATGGCGGACCAAAATTTTGATTTGACGTTTCTTTGTTAGAGTTTCCTAGTCATTGTTTAGACTTAGTTACTGTCAATATGTAATAATTTTTAATACAAAAATCAGTAAGAAGTATAATAGTCACGATAGCCGAGTGGTTGGGAGGTTGGAATTTCGTGTCAAGAGACCCGAGTTCGATCCCCAGGTGGCAGGCTCGTACCAATGGGTTTTTAAAAAACTTATGTACGAATTATATCGTTGGTAAGTATGTTGTACCGTTAAGTTTGAGATTAAGACAGCGATGTTCATGGGTGGCGGTAATCACTTACCATCACGTGAGCCACCTGCTCGTTTGCCTCCCTTCCTTATAAAAAAAAATCAGGACACTGTTGTCATAAATATTACACAGCTGCCAGTGTTCTGTTAATTTAAGTGAAATCTTCTTCAGCACCGATTTTATTTGAACCTCGTGGTGTTACACCAAGGTGGGACAAACTTTTGTGTTACAACTTCACTATCAACGTTTAAATAATAGTAATCCACCAAGAAAGGAGTTCATCTTATAGAAAGTCGTTACGAAGGAGCTTCAAATGCATTCCAGACCCTCAAACAAGAAATAGGTGGTATAAAGAGTCTATATGTAAATAATGAGCTGTACCCACTATAACAATAAACAGATTGATATTGACTGCATATTTTTGTGTCATTGGTCAACGTTAGATTACTTCGGTCTTTTCAATACAAGACCTGCATCACGCTATCATTATACCTAAAACTTAACTATATAACAGAGAGCATACAGGGCAGATACCATTCACGCGAGCTACCCTTTTCTCTCTGTCCGTCCGACACAGAACAATCTAGCAAAGGCACGTCAAATTTTAAATGACAAATGTCAAAATTGGAATTCGTCAAGCTCGCTTAAGACTAATTGCTCTCCGGAGATCAAGGTCTTGCGTCGTTCGAAGACTCCACGTCGCTTGAACTGCTGGAGACGGACTTTTTCGGTTTGTATTCTGTTATCACAACCGTCACACCGTTGATCGTCACCTGTTTGCGGGGAGAATTTGGTTGGCATGTTATGACGGTAGTTTAAAAAAAAAACAAATTTAAATCGTCTTCAATGTTTACCAATCGTTCGCACTTATTATATTACATAGTAATGATTGATATATTTATTGAAAGAAAAATGCAAAATAAAGGGACGAATATTTGGTTATCTATAAAATATGGAAAGCAAGAATGGCATAATATCAAAATCCAATAACACTCATATGAAAAAAAATTAGAAAAAAGAGCTCCCAAGAAATACAACAAAAATGTACATTTATATGTGTCAAAGCGTCACCTGGGAACCCTCAGAGGTCCCTCAGCCATCATAAAGCCATATTTTTTTTGCCATGGCGTTGGTTTTCGGTGTATCCAGCCAGTGACTTACGGAATTCAAAACAATTCAATAGTTTTTTTTTGTACATATATGTCTACGTACGTCTTACAACTTTTGCCTAACTTTATCACTAACAAAAAAGTACTTAATTGCTTAGAAATTATGTTCTTAGGAGTTTACCTCTCTGGTTTGCGCCGAGCTCCGATCGACATTGCTAAGTCTCGGCGGATGTCTGCGCTTCTTCTTGTGGGAGTTGGCGGAGCGTGGGCGTTTCTGTGAGCTGGTGGGTGCAGTTCCGGCAGCTTGGGCGGCCACCAGTGCTGGGTTGATGCGTGGTTTACGGGTAGACGTGCCTGGCGACATAAGCTAAGTCTTAAGAAGGTAATAACATTTAAAACTGAAGGGTTTTGCTTCTATTACGTCCGATTTTAAACGTCCGATGTCGACCGCAACCGAAAGTGCCATTGTGGCGAACCACAGCTAGCTTATTCGTCTAGAATAGCGAAACAGGAGGGCTTTAGGACGCCCATGATAAATCTACATCATTTAATAGAAACAATAGCGGAGTGCTTGGGTGGTTGGAATTTCGTGTCAAGAGACCCGAGTTCGATCCCCAGGTGGCAGGCTCGTACCAATGGGTTTTTAAAAAACTTATGTACGAATTATATCGTTGGTAAGTATGTTGTACCGTTAAGTTTGAGATTAAGACAGCGATGTTCATGGGTGGCGGTAATCACTTACCATCACGTGAGCCACCTGCTCGTTTGCCTCCCTTCCCTATAAAAAAAAAATCAGGACACTGTTGTCATAAATATTACACAGCTGCCAGTGTCCTGTTAATTTAAGTGAAATCTTCTTCAGCACCGATTTTATTTGAACCTCGTGGTGTTACACCAAGGTGGGACAAACTTTTGTGTTACAACTTCACTATCAACGTTTAAATAATAGTAATCCACCAAGAAAGGAGTTCATCTTATAGAAAGTCGTTACGAAGGAGCTTCAAATGCATTCCAGACCCTCAAACAAGAAATAGGTGGTATAAAAAGAGTCTATATGTAAATAATGAGCTGTACCCACTATAACAATAAACAGATTGATATTGACTGCATATTTTTGTGTCATTGGTCAACGTTAGATTACTTCGGTCTTTTCAATACAAGACCTGCATCACGCTATCATTATACCTAAAACTTAACTATATAACAGAGAGCATACAGGGCAGATACCATTCACGCGAGCTACCCTTTTCTCTCTGTCCGTCCGACACAGAACAATCTAGCAAAGGCACGTCAAATTTTAAATGACAAATGTCAAAATTGGAATTCGTCAAGCTCGCTTAAGACTAATTGCTCTCCGGAGATCAAGGTCTTGCGTCGTTCGAAGACTCCACGTCGCTTGAACTGCTGGAGACGGACTTTTTCGGTTTGTATTCTGTTATCACAACCGTCACACCGTTGATCGTCACCTGTTTGCGGGGAGAATTTGGTTGGCATGTTATGACGGTAGTTTAAAAAAAAAAACAAATTTAAATCGTCTTCAATGTTTACCAATCGTTCGCACTTATTATATTACATAGTAATGATTGGTATATTTATTGAAAGAAAAATGCAAAATAAAGGGACGAATATTTGATTATCTATAAAATATGGAAAGCAAGAATGGCATAATAAAAAAATCCAATAACACTCATATGAAAAAAAATTAGAAAAAAGAGCTCCCAAGAAATACAACAAAAATGTACATTTATATGTGTCAAAGCGTCACCTGGGAACCCTCAGAGGTCCCTCAGCCATCATAAAGCCATGATTTTTTTTGCCATGGCGTTGGTTTTCGGTGTATCCAGCCAGTGACTTACGGAATTCAAAACAATTCAATAGTTTTTTTTGTACATATATGTCTACGTACGTCTTACAACTTTTGCCTAACTTTATCACTAACAAAAAAGTACTTAATTGCTTAGAAATTATGTTCTTAGGAGTTTACCTCTCTGGTTTGCGCCGAGCTCCGATCGACATTGCTAAGTCTCGGCGGATGTCTGCGCTTCTTCTTGTGGGAGTTGGCGGAGCGTGGGCGTTTCTGTGAGCTGGTGGGTGCAGTTCCGGCAGCTTGGGCGGCCACCAGTGCTGGGTTGATGCGTGGTTTACGGGTAGACGTGCCTGGCGACATAAGCTAAGTCTTAAGAAGGTAATAACATTTAAAACTGAAGGAGTTTTGAAGTAGCTTCTATTACGTCCGATTTTAAACGTCCGATGTCGACCGCAACCGAAAGTGCCATTGTGGCGAACCACAGCTAGCTTATTCGTCTAGAATAGCGAAACAGGAGGGCTTTAGGACGCCCATGATAAATCTACATCATTTAATAGAAACAATAGCGGAGTGCTTGGGTGGTTGGAATTTCGAGTCAAGAGACCCGAGTTCGATCCCCATGCGGTAGGCTCATACCAATGGGTTTTTCAAAAACTTATATACGAATTATATCGTTGGCTTGGACATAATGACGGCGACGGTCTCACCACCAGCCACGTTGTCCCGAAAATATCTTCGGTGAAAGGTGGGTCGAAGGGACTTATTTGGCTAGACTAGACCTCTGTCTACCCCTGTATTGGGAATTGCGTGAAGATATTTATTTATTTGTATATTATTATTTACTTAATAGAAACCACTTGTGTGGAGAAAAGTGATTGTTTATCACAAATTAAGCTAACAATTCAAGCGTACTGGTCAGAGCCAAGGCTTCTATAGCCTAGGCTCTGTCAAGTCTCGATATATATTCTTACGGACATTCTAGTCCATTTTGTATTTGAGAAAGGAGGCGCTGAAATTTTTATCAGCTGTTCCCAGGACCGATTTTTAGTGGTGTCATACAAATCTAAGCGAGGCGAAGATATGGAAAAAAAAAACAATTGCTTCGTACCTTTAATATAAAAATGTTTTACTATAAATAATTGTAAAATAACGATTACCGAATATCTACTCGAAATTATTAGTATCTAATCGACGTTACGTTTCCAATATTATGATTAGTGTCATTCAAAATGACGAATTAAATTTAGAAGAAGTTAGCAATTTGTTCTTTAGATAAAAGTCTTAGATCACGATAACCTAGTGGATGGGTGGTCGGAATTTCGTGTCAAGAGACCCGAGTTCGATCCCCAGGTGGCAGGCTCGTACCAATGGGTTTTCAAAACTTATATACGAATTATATCGTTGGCTTGGACATATAGACGGCGACGGGCTTACCACCTGTAACGTTGTCGAAAATATCTTCGGTGGAAGGTGGGTCGAAGGGACTTCATTGTCAGACTAGACCTCTGTCTACCCCAGTATTGGGAATTGCGTAAAGATAAAAAAAGATAATAGTGATTTACTTTCTTTTGTTTTAAACCTGCTTAAATAATATTTATCTATTTCTATTTTATTAATCTAATAAATAAATTTTTATCTATTTTATTAATCTAATAAATAAATTTTTATCTATTTTATTAATCTAATAAATAAATTTTTATCTATTTTATTAATCTAATAAATAAATTTTTATCTATTTTATTAATCTAATAAATAAATTTTTATCTATTTTATTAATCTAATAAATAAATTTTTATCTATTTTATTAATCTAATAAATAAATTTTTATCTATTTTATTAATCTAATAAATAAATTTTTATCTATTTTATTAATCTAATAAATAAATTTTTATCTATTTTATTAATCTAATAAATAAATTTTTATCTATTTTATTAATCTAATAAATAAATTTTTATCTATTTTATTAATCTAATAAATAAATTTTTATCTATTTTATTAATCTAATAAATAAATTTTTATCTATTTTATTAATCTAATAAATAAATTTTTATCTATTTTATTAATCTAATAAATAAATTTTTATCTATTTTATTCTTAGCGGCATCTTATTGTCCTCTGCGAGAAAGAAGCCTCCAGCCAGCCTCCATTTTACCGAAGAATTAATTAATTTAGTTTAAACTTGTATACACATTGTTGCACAGATATTACAAAGATTTAATTAAAGATTAACAATTTTTTTTATAGTTTTTTTTTTCATATAAATCCTGGTAAAGATAACAGATTGTAAGCACACTACAACACAAAAAATCGTGAATGGTCTGTTTAATAATTTTAGCATATCGGCGTCAGATTGAACGTAAAGGTACGCAGGGTTGCCAGCGTGTAAATGTACTCGTACAAAACTGAATAATATTTTTAATATCTATTTTATTAATCTAATAAATAAATTTTTATCTATTTTATTAATCTAATAAATAAATTTTTATCTATTTTATTAATCTAATAAATAAATTTTTATCTATTTTATTAATCTAATAAATAAATTTTTATCTATTTTATTAATCTAATAAATAAATTTTTATCTATTTTATTAATCTAATAAATAAATTTTTATCTATTTTATTAATCTAATAAATAAATTTTTATCTATTTTATTAATCTAATAAATAAATTTTTATCTATTTTATTAATCTAATAAATAAATTTTTATCTATTTTATTCTTAGCGGCATCTTATTGTCCTCTGCGAGAAAGAAGCCTCCAGCCAGCCTCCATTTTACCGAAGAATTAATTAATTTAGTTTAAACTTGTATACACATTGTTGCACAGATATTACAAAGATTTAATTAAAGATTAACAATTTTTTTTATAGTTTTTTTTTTCATATAAATCCTGGTAAAGATAACAGATTGTAAGCACACTACAACACAAAAAATCGTGAATGGTCTGTTTAATAATTTTAGCATATCGGCGTCAGATTGAACGTAAAGGTACGCAGGGTTGCCAGCGTGTAAATGTACTCGTACAAAACTGAATAATATTTTTTAATATCTATTTTTATTCTTAGCGGCATCTTATTGTCCTCTGCGAGAAAGAAGCCTCCAGCCAGCCTCCATTTTTACCGAAGAATTAATTAATTTAGTTTAAACTTGTATACACATTGTTGCACAGATATTACAAAGATTTAATTAAAGATTAACAATTTTTTTTACAGAGAGCATACAGGGCAGATACCATTCACGCGAGCTACCCTTTTCTCTCTGTCCGTCCGACACAGAACAATCTAGCAAAGGCACGTCAAATTTTAAATGACAAATGTCAAAATTGGAATTCGTCAAGCTCGCTTAAGACTAATTGCTCTCCGGAGATCAAGGTCTTGCGTCGTTCGAAGACTCCACGTCGCTTGAACTGCTGGAGACGGACTTTTTCGGTTTGTATTCTGTTATCACAACCGTCACACCGTTGATCGTCACCTGTTTGCGGGGAGAATTTGGTTGGCATGTTATGACGGTAGTTTAAAAAAAACAAACAAACCTAAAACGTCTACAGTGTTTACAAATCGTTCGCACTTATTATATTACATAGTAATGATTGGTATATTTATTGAAAGAAAAATGCAAAATAAAGGACGAATATTTGATTATCTATAAAATATGGAAAGCAAGAATGGCATAATAAAAAATCCAATAACACTCATATGAAAAAAATTAGAAAAAGAGCTCCCAAGAAATACAACAAAAATGTACATTTATATGTGTCAAAGCGTCACCTGGGAACCCTCAGAGGACCCTCAGCCATCATAAAGCCATGCTATTTTTTTTGCCATGGCGTTGGTTTTCGGTGTATCCAGCCAGTGACTTACGGAATTCAAAACAATTCAATAGTTTTTTTTTGTACATATATGTCTACGTACGTCTTACAACTTTTGCCTAACTTTATCACTAACAAAAAAGTACTTAATTGCTTAGAAATTATGTTCTTAGGAGTTTACCTCTCTGGTTTGCGCCGAGCTCCGATCGACATTGCTAAGTCTCGGCGGATGTCTGCGCTTCTTCTTGTGGGAGTTGGCGGAGCGTGGGCGTTTCTGTGAGCTGGTGGGTGCAGTTCCGGCAGCTTGGGCGGCCACCAGTGCTGGGTTGATGCGTGGTTTACGGGTAGACGTGCCTGGCGACATAAGCTAAGTCTTAAGAAGGTAATAACATTTAAAACTGAAGGAGTTTTGCTTCTATTACGTCCGATTTTAAACGTCCGATGTCGACCGCAACCGAAAGTGCCATTGTGGCGAACCACAGCTAGCTTATTCGTCTAGAATAGCGAAACAGGAGGGCTTTAGGACGCCCATGATAAATCTACATCATTTAATAGAAACAATAGCGGAGTGCTTGGGTGGTTGGAATTTCGAGTCAAGAGACCCGAGTTCGATCCCCATGCGGTAGGCTTGGTATGGGTTTTTCAAAAACTTATATACGAATTATATCGTTGGCTTGGACATAATGACGGCGACGGGCTCACCACCAGCCACGTTGTCCCGAAAATATCTTCGGTGAAAGGTGGGTCGAAGGGACTTAATTGTCTAGACTAGACCTCTGTCTACCCCTGTATTGGGAATTGCGTGAAGATATTTATTTATTTGTTTATTATTATTTACTTAATAGAAACCACTTGTGTGGAGAAAAGTGATTGTTTATCACAAATTAAGCTAACAATTCAAGCGTACTGGTCAGAGCCAAGGCTTCTATAGCCTAGGCTCTGACAAGTGCCGATATATATTCTTACGGACATTCTAGTCCATTTTTGTATTTGAGAAAGGAGGCGCTGAAATTTTTATCAGCTGTTCCCAGGACCGATTTTTTAGTGGTGTCATACAAATCTGCGAGGCGAAGATATGGAAAAAAAAAACAATTGCTTCGTACCTTTAATATAAAAATGTTTTACTATAAATAATTGTAAGAAATAACGATTACCGAATATCTACTCGAAATTATTAGTATCTAATCGACGTTACGTTTCCAATATTATGATTAGTGTCATTCAAAATGACGAATTAAATTTAGAAGAAGTTAGCACTTTGTTCTTTAGATAAAAGTCTTAGAAGTCACGATAACCTAGTGGATGGGTGGTCGGAATTTCGTGTCAAGAGACCCGAGTTCGATCCCCAGGTGGCAGGCTCGTACCAATGGGTTTTCAAAACTTATATACGAATTATATCGTTGGCTTGGACATAATGACGGCGACGGGCTTACCACCAGCCACGTTGTCCCGAAAATATCTTCGGTGAAAGGTGGGTCGAAGGGACTTAATTGTCTAGACTAGACCTCTGTCTACCCCTGTATTGGGAATTGCGTGAAGATATTTATTTATTTGTTTATTATTATTTACTTAATAGAAACCACTTGTGTGGAGAAAAGTGATTGTTTATCACAAATTAAGCTAACAATTCAAGCGTACTGGTCAGAGCCAAGGCTTCTATAGCCTAGGCTCTGTCAGAATCTCGATATATATTCTTACGGACATTCTAGTCCATTTTTGTATTTGAGAAAGGAGGCGCTGAAATTTTTATCAGCTGTTCCCAGGACCGATTTTTAGTGGTGTCATACAAATCTAAGCGAGGCGAAGATATGGAAAAAAAAAAAAAAAACAATTGCTTCGTACCTTTAATATAAAAATGTTTTACTATAAATAATTGTAAGAAATAACGATTACCGAATATCTACTCGAAATTATTAGTATCTAATCGACGTTACGTTTCCAATATTATGATTAGTGTCATTCAAAATGACGAATTAAATTTAGAAGAAGTTAGCAATTTGTTCTTTAGATAAAAGTCTTAGATCACGATAACCTAGTGGATGGGTGGTCGGAATTTCGTGTCAAGACACCCGAGTTCGATCCCCAGGTGGCAGGCTCGTACCAATGGGTTTTTCAAAAACCTACGTACGAATTATATCGTTGGCTTGGACATATAGACGGCGACGGGCTTACCACCTGTAACGTTGTCCCGAAAATATCTTCGGTGGAAGGTGGGTCGAAGGGACTTAATTGTCTAGACTAGACCTCTGTCTACCCCTGTATTGGGAATTGCGTGAAGATATTTATTTATTTGTTTATTATTATTTACTTAATAGAAACCACTTGTGTGGAGAAAAGTGATTGTTTATCACAAATTAAGCTAACAATTCAAGCGTACTGGTCAGAGCCAAGGCTTCTATAGCCTAGGCTCTGTCAAGTGCCGATATATATTCTTACGGACATTCTAGTCCATTTTTGTATTTGAGAAAGGAGGCGCTGAAATTTTTATCAGCTGTTCCCAGGACCGATTTTTTAGTGGTGTCATACAAATCTAAGCGAGGCGAAGATATGGAAAAAAAAAAAACAATTGCTTCGTACCTTTAATATAAAAATGTTTTACTATAAATAATTGTAAGAAATAACGATTACCGAATATCTACTCGAAATTATTAGTATCTAATCGACGTTACGTTTCCAATATTATGATTAGTGTCATTCAAAATGACGAATTAAATTTAGAAGAAGTTAGCACTTTGTTCTTTAGATAAAAGTCTTAGAAGTCACGATAACCTAGTGGATGGGTGGTCGGAATTTCGTGTCAAGAGACCCGAGTTCGATCCCCAGGTGGCAGACTCGTACCAATGGGTTTTTCAAAAACCTACGTACGAATTATATCGTTGGCTTGGACATATAGACGGCGACGGGCTTACCACCTGTAACGTTGTCCCGAAAATATCTTCGGTGGAAGGTGGGTCGAAGGGACTTCATTGTCCAGACTAGACCTCTGTCTACCCCAGTATTGGGAATTGCGTAAAGATAAAAAAAAAGATAATAGTGATTTACTTTCTTTTGTTTTAAACCTGCTTAAATAATATTTATCTATTTCTATTTTATTAATCTAATAAATAAATTTTTATCTATTTTATTAATCTCATAAATAAATAAATATCTTCACGAAATTCCCAATATAGGGGTAGACAGAGGTCTAGTCTAGACAATTAAGTCCCTTCGACCTACCTTTCACCGGAGGAAATTTTTTTAGTTATATTAATTAATTATTATTAGTTACTATAAGTTAATATATTAATAGTTATTGTGATATTAGGTAACAACGTAAATAAGTGTTGTTATGTTTAATATTTTTAAAAACATACTCAACATATTCAAAGAAGAATCTACCGACTCGAATAAACACCTCTCTTATTTTAAGTATTTTGAAGGCGCGACGTTATTTTTCCTTAAATAAGAGGTTGTTATGTTGATTATCAATAAGAAAAAATGTCGAAGACTGCAATAGCAATGTGATTTAAAGATAAAAAATAACGTTTTTATGCATTTTTCCCAAACCTTCGAAAGGAAGTTTCGGTTTCGATTTCGGCCGAAACTGAGGCTATTGCCGAAAGTCTGTTTCGGACTAATGCCGAAAGTTGCGGGAGATCTCCAGATGTAGGAGGCTCGCAATTTCCCATACTGGGGTAGACAGAGATCTAGACAATGAAGTCCATTCGACTCACTTTTCACCGAAGCCTGTTTGAGACAAGGTGACAAGTGGTGAGCCTATCACCATCTTAGTGTCCAAGCGAACAGTAGAATATAATAACATAAATATACATTTACTTAGATAAATATTCATAAACTATGAGTTGTGTACACGAATTAATGTTTATCACACGAATACTTACCCGTAACGAGATTCGAACCCGCGACTTTTTGCTTTGAAGGCAGTGTCACTACCAACTAGACTATCAAGTCGATATATACAAATATAAATAATATCTTCGCGCAATTTCCAATACAAGGGTACACAGAGGTCTAGTCTAGACAATTAAGTCCCTACGACCCACCTTCCACCGAAGATATTTTCGGGTCAACGTGACAGGTGTTAAGCCCGTCGCCGTCTTTATGTCCAAACCAACGATATAATTCGTACATAGGTTTTTAAAAAGCCTATTGTTACGAACCTGCCACCTGGTGATCGCACTCGATTCTCTCGACTCGAAATTCCGACCACCTAACCACTCGGCAATCGTGACTTTTTTTGATATACAAATATAGTTTTTTTCATATAAATCCTGGTAAAGATAACAGATTGTAAGCACACTACAACACAAAAAATCGTGAATGGTCTGTTTAATAATTTTAGCATATCGGCGTCAGATTGAACGTAAAGGTACGCAGGGTTGCCAGCGTGTAAATGTACTCGTACAAAACTGAATAATATTTTTTAATATCTATTTTTATTCTTAGCGGCATCTTATTGTCCTCTGCGAGAAAGAAGCCTCCAGCCAGCCTCCATTTTTACCGAAGAATTAATTAATTTAGTTTAAACTTGTATACACATTGTTGCACAGATATTACAAAGATTTAATTAAAGATTAACAATTTTTTTTATAGTTTTTTTTTTGTGTAGTTTAAAATTTTTTCTTTACATGTTTATTTTTGTTTATTTAATTGTTTCATATAATTAAGTTTTATATTGTGCGTCCATTTTATCGTAAATAAATGCGTTTTTCTACAATTTACTACGTATACTTACTTTCTACAATTTTAATAATAGACTGATCTACCGTGGCCGGCTTTAGCTACTAATATATACGTATGCATGCTCTATAGTTACATTATAGACTTAACTATACGAGTAACCTGGGTCAATATATTAAAAACATGACGTCTACAAATCAGTATTGAAATACCTAGATAGTAGTGACCCTGTCTTTGAAGCAAAGGGGTGCGGGGTTCCTATGCCGCTGGGGACGAACATTTGTGTGATAAATATAACATAAGGTTAAAAAAAACTATCTTCACGCCATTCCCAATACAGGGGTAGATCTAGACAATTAAGTCCTTTTGAACCACTTTGGGACAACGTGACAGGCGGTGAGCCCGTCGCCGCCTTTATGTCCACACCAACGATATAAATTGTAATAGAAGTTTTTCCTAATAAACCCATTGGTACGAGACTTGGAGATCGACCTCTGGTCTCTTGACACGAATTCCGATCAACCAACCCCTCGGTTATCGTGAATTTTGTGAACGATATGAATGTTTGAACTGGAGTCAATGAATGTTTATGTTCTAGACAGCCCTGAGTATAACCAACGCGTGTTAATGAGAACATAAAACAAACTAGGAATTTTCGTTTCATGAGAGGATTTTTTTGAAGATTGAATGCAACAGACGAGTTTACAAAATTTAAAAAACGCCAGCGAATTCTAGACAAACTGCATAGTTTATAGATGCTTTGTGAATTGTCGTCACTTCGAAATTTAATCGAACAGTTTTTTATTTTTTTCCTACAAACACAAGTCGCAAGGTCAAAGGTCTGCCCGGTTTAAAAATCATAGGGGAGAAGGGCATTGTTCCCATGTGAATATAAAGAAGCTTAGTCGGGGTAAATTTGCCAAGCGGCTTTTTAAATTAAAAATCGAACATATGACAGGTTCTGTACAATGAGGTCGTTGTAAACACACTGCCACAAAAATGACTCACATTACATGGTGAATTTCGTAAAAAAATTAAAGCAACTAATTTACTCAAGCGAATAGGAAATAGTATTGATGAACAAACTAAAGTTTGTAGTTGGGAAACTATTCTCACAAACATTGATATCTCATGAATGATTATCCAATTGCAAATATAAGTTTGTAATTACCAGAAAATATTGTCATACTTTCTAAAAAATATATTTATATACGATACAGCTACGAATTAACGAATTTCCAAATCAAATCATTTATTTATCGATATAAGTGACATACATAATCTCCATCTAACGTCATAATTTAAACTACCGCCGTTTCGTAATGAGGTTCCTTTAACGGAGAAGAAACAGGCGAAAAAAATCCGTGGGTATCCTCATTTTTAACTTTTTTTAATAAACGAAATAAAAACATTTACACAAATTTAATTAGAAATAGCATGACCGAATCAACTCATTACCAGGGGTCACTATCATTAACATAATCATTTATATTATAATAACCCTTTTTGTACAGTTTTTCTTTGATTCAGACTCACTTCTAACCAAAACCAAATTTCATGATTATCATGACTCAAGGTCAACGGGAAATGTGCTCAATAGACTTCAATTAATTTCCCGGCAACGAAGTCGCATAAATGGTAATTTTTTGTTTGACATGCGTTGACTTGGAAGCTTGATTTTTTTTAGAGCTCCAAGGGACCGTTAACTTTCGTTTTTGGTATATCGACTTCCTGAGACGGATGGACAAACGGAAATATTTTTTTCTTCCATTTTTTCCTTTATAGTACGGAACCTTAAGTAAATTTTAGAAAATGTCGCGGCTCTCATGCCCCATATGCCAAGAGTAAACACAGTATTGTCCGTGGAAAACTACATCATTTTCAGCATATGGATACCTCCAACATCAAGTATGTTAATAAGAAAAGTATTTTAATAAGAAAAGTATGTTAATAAGAAAAGTATGTTAATAAAATAGAAGATGACCAATGCGTCGACTAAGATGTTCCATTCCCGTAATAACCACACTTACTCATAACTGCTCCCAAACAGGATGTAAACATATCTATCAAATGTCATTATTAAAGGTAAACAGAGTAAATGAAAAATATCTTCACGCAAATCCATATACAGGGGTAGATCTAGACAATTAAGTCCTTTTGAACCACTTTGGGACAACGTGACAGGCGGTGAGCCCGTCGCCGCCTTTATGTCCACACCAACGATATAAATTGTAATAGAAGTTTTTCCTAATAAACCCATTGGTACGAGACTTGGAGATCGACCTCTGGTCTCTTGACACGAATTCCGATCAACCAACCCCTCGGTTATCGTGAATTTTGTGAACGATATGAATGTTTGAACTGGAGTCAATGAATGTTTATGTTCTAGACAGCCCTGAGTATAACCAACGCGTGTTAATGAGAACATAAAACAAACTAGGAATTTTCGTTTCATGAGAGGATTTTTGAATATTGAATGCAACAGACGAGTTTACAAATTTAAAAACATGAATTCTAGACAAACTGCATAGTTTATAGATGCTTTGTGAATTGTCGTCACTTCGAAATTTAATCGAACAGTTTTTTATTTTTTTCCTACAAACACAAGTCGCAAGGTCAAAGGTCTGCCTGGTTTAAAAAAACGTAGAGGAAGATGTCTCTATGTGAATATAAAGCTTAGTCAGGAGTAAATTTGCCAAGCGGCTTTTTAAATTAAAAATCGAACATATGACAGGTTCTGTACAATGAGGTCGTTGTAAACACACTGGCACAAAAATGACTCACATTATATGTGAATTTCAAAAATTAAAGCAACTAATTTACTCAAGCGAATAGGAAAATAGTATTGATGAACAAACTAAAGTTTGCGTTGGGAAACTATTCTCACAAACATTGATATCTCATGAATGATTATCCAATTGCAAATATAAGTTTGTAATTACCAGAACGGTCAATTATTTTATAAAATGGCTGGTTTGAAAAAATACTTTATCATATGGATAAGGGTTTATACACAACAAATGAATTTGAATATTGTAAAGTCATACTACATATCCTAATTGGATACCCAGAGGTGTAGTAGAATATTATAGAAGAGAAGAGGTACAAAAAGATCGTGGCACTAGGCGATCTTTGGTCTATGACTACCTTGTTAATACGAGGGTAGGGTTAATGCGTATTAATTTGTATGAACGTTACAAAACCGAACAAAAAACACCGACACAGTAAATTTGAAATAATAGCTTCATACTGTAAACCATAGTTTCTATACAATAGGTATTAGGCACAAAACTATATAGGTAGTTAAATGTACCTGCATAGTGCATAACATAGACACATAGCTTAGCCATACGTCAAAGAGAGGTCAATGTATTATTATCGGAGCAATTTTGAAGATACGAATCGCATCTTTATATTACTGTAGTAAAGATACCATTTCAAATTGGTTGGGTTATGTGACACGCTAAGCGCCACTAGCGTTCGTTGACCGCGGGAACTTTGGAAACTTATAAATAATGCGATCTTAAAGTTGAAATTTAATTAGAAATAGCATGACCGAATCAACTCATTACCAGGGTAACTATCATTAACATAATCATTTATATTATAATAACCCTTTTTGTACAGTTTTCTTTGATTCAGACTCACTTCTAACCAAAACCAAATTTCATGATTATCATGACTCAAGGTCAACAGGAAATGTGCTCAATAGACTTCAATTAATTTCCCGGCAACGAAGTCGCATAAATGGTAATTTTTGTTTGACATGCGTTGACTTGGAAGCTTGATTTTTTTTAGAGCTCCAAGGGACCGTTAACTTTCGTTTTTGGTATATCGACTTCCTGAGACGGATGGACAAACGGAAATATTTTTTTCTTCCATTTTTTCCTTTATAGTACGGAACCTTAAGTAAATTTTAGAAAATGTCGCGGCTCTCATGCCCCATATGCCAAGAGTAAACACAGTATTGTCCGTGGAAAACTACATCATTTTCAGCATATGGATACCTCCAACATCAAGTATGTTAATAAGAAAAGTATTTTAATAAAATAGAAGATGACCAATGCGTCGACTAAGATGTTCCATTCCCGTAATAACCACACTTACTCATAACTGCTCCCAAACAGGATGTAAACATATCTATCAAATGTCATTATTAAAGGTAAACAGAGTAAATGAAAAATATCTTCACGCAAATCCATATACAGGGGTAGACCTTGCACCACAGATATTTTCGGGACAACGTGACAGGTGGTGAGCCCGTCGACGTCTTTATGTTCAAGCCAACGATATAATTCGAACATAAGTTTTTGAAAAACCCATTGGTACGAGCCTGCCACCTGGGGATCGAACTCGGATCTCTTGACTCGAAATTCCGATCACCCAACCACTCGGCTATTGTGACTCTTAAACACTCGTAAACAGAATAATGACGAATAAAGAAGCATTTTACCGGTCTCCGACGTTGTAATAATACGAAATGTAATCTTCACAAATATCAAATATTTTTAATTTTATTCTCTGTACTGTATATATAATTGCAGGTGTTTGTGAGCAGCTGCGTTCACATCCTATCAGCTGGAATTTGCGAAAGTAATAATAATAACAATAACGGTCAATTATTTTATAAAATGGCTGGTTTGAAAAAATACTTTATCATATGGATAAGGGTTTATACACAACAAATGAATTTGAATATTGTAAAGTCATACTACATATCCTAATTGGATACCCAGAGGTGTGAAGTAGAATATTGTAGAAGAGAAGAGGTACAAAAAGATCGTGGCACTAGTAGATCTTTAGTCTATGACTACCCTGTTAATACGAGGGTAGGGTTAATGCGTATTAATTTGTATGAACGTTACAAAACCGAACAAAAAAACACCGACACAGTAAATTTGAAATAATAGCTTCATACTGTAAACCATAGTTTCTATACAATAGGTATTAGGCACAAAACTATATAGGTAGTTAAATGTACCTGCATAGTGCATAACATAGACACATAGCTTAGCCATACGTCAAAGAGAGGTCAATGTATTATTATCGGAGCAATTTTGAAGATACGAATCGCATCTTTATATTACTGTAGTAAAGATACCATTTCAAATTGGTTGGGTTATGTGACACGCTAGCGCCACTAGCGTTCGTTGACCGCGGGAACTTTGGAAACTTATAAATAATGCGATCTTAAAGTTGAAATTTAATTTACATTCTAGGTGAAAGTAGGTACATAAAAATATACCATTTGCAAATATATTAGATTAAAAAGATAGGTAATCTTAATATTATACCAGGTGCCTAACATTCTTAGTTTTTTCTTCAAAAAGACTTTATACCGTTTATTTTTATGATAATCTGCCTACATAAAACTACCTACATAAAATAATTCTATTATACACGGCAATATAAAACTCGCATTCAATTCTCTACACTAATGTTTGATTCCATAAAGAACTAAGGATTGTTTTGAAACTCACAAATCAATACCGCTAACTCAAGGAAGTAGCATGAAATGAATAGAAATTAAACACAAACTGGTTATTTACTGTAAAGTTGTCGGTACTATAGATATGATAAGCGTATACACATAACAATACTTGTCTAAAAACCAGCTCATTAGCCCTTGGAACGACCTAAATTATTGAAGGACTTTCGGTCAATGTCTCTGATTTAGGTAATGAGTATTCGGGTTCACATATGCAAAAACTTATTATATTTACCTTTTCTGACGTCGCACATTGAACATTTAAAGGCTTCTGCGTTATTTCTATATGTGCAAACACTACAATCCCAATAATTTTCTTCCAGCGTCTTCGAAGGCCTCTTTGCCCTCCGAATAGCATTTTTCTTGTCCATTTTCACGTATATTTAAACTAGCACACATTAATCATGATACTTTCGAATAGCCACAATAAATTTTAACGCACAAAGAAGATATTTTCCGTCTAAGAATCATTATTTATGTTTTATTGTGCACAGAAACGTACACCACAAAACGCCATGACAGCTCGAGAGGCGCGTAGATAAAACAGCACTAGCGCCACTTTATTCATACTGCTTTATCGACGTTTGTCACAGATAACAAATACACAATGACAAAGACGAAATTTGAAACGTATTTTAAAATTAACATTTTTTATGATTTAATACCGATAAAAATTTAATATTTATATTATGTATGTATTAAAAAAGTCACGATAGCCGAGTGGTTAGGTGGTCGGTATTTCGACCGAGTTCGATCCCCAGGTGACAGGCTCGTTCAAATGGGTTTTTCATAAATACATACATAAAGATGGCGACGGGCTCACCACCTGTCACGTTGTCCCGAAAATATCTTCGGCGGAAGGTGGGTCGAAGAGACTCAATTGTCTAGACTAGACCCCTCTACCTCTGTATTGCGTGAAGATTTTTATTTATTTATTTTAAATTTATATTACTATGCATTTTAACATTTATATTATTCACATTTTTATGTACTAATCTTCAATATCTCAATGGTATTAAATTCTTATATATACAATTTTATAGATTTATGTCGACATTAAAGTCACGATAGCCGAATGGTTGGGTGGTCGGAATTTCGAGTCAAGATACCCGAGTTCGATCCTCAGGTGGCAGGCTCGAACCAATGGGTTTTTCAAAAACTTGTATACGAATTATATCGTTGGTTCGGATATAAAGACGGCGACGGGCTCACCACCTGTCACGTTGTCCCGAAAAATGTCTTTGGTGGAAGGTGGGTCCAAGGGACTTAATTGTCTAGACTAGACCTATGTTTTTCCTGTATTGGGAATTGCGTGAAGTTTTTTTTTTATGTCGACATAAGTCGATATATTTTCTTATCTTTTCCCTTTCCTTCCCTCTATGTACCTTCTTAAGTATTGTATCTTTTTAGGAACAGATATAATAATAAAAATAAATAATTTAAATGTGTTCATTATGTCTGGTTCACTGGGCAACTGGTGACGGGCGTTTTAGGATAGTAAGGGCGTTGTAGGACGGTTTAGGCGTTTTCATTAGTTCAATCCAGTCTGTTCTAATGGGCGGATTTTATGGTCATTCAAGGACCGAACCTAGTCATCAAACTGAGGGACTAAGCTCATGCACGCGTGGCGAAATTTCAACCTACAATTTGCTAGATTTTTTTTTTTTTTGAAGAAATTTACTTGGCAGAAGCTTGGTTATATGATACTTCTCTTTTATCTGAAAATGTCGGCCTTTAGTTCATCCTTATTTAATCCTTCATCATGAGGGAGAAACGGATATAAGAACAATACCATCTCTTCCCGTGGGTGTCGTAAGAGGCGACTAAGAAAAAACCTTAAAAATGCAATCAGCTACCGATAGAGAGCGAGCTAAAAGACCAAAATTCAGCAGATCGGCGACGTGAAGCGGCGTCTCAGGTGCAAGTTATCTGGCACTGCGATCTCCAATCCACTTACCGAGCGTGGCGATTATGAAAAACCTTTATTTTGGCATAATATAGTAATATAGTCACCATAGCCGAGTGGTTGGGTGGTCGGAATTTTGAGTCCAGAGACTTGAGTTCGGTCCTCAGGTGGCAGGATTGTACCAAGGGGTTTGTCAAGAACTTATGTACGAATTACATCATTGGCTTTGACATAAAGACGGCGACGGGCTCACCACCAGTCACGTTGTCCCGAAAATAACTTCGGTGGAAGGTGGGTCGAAGGGACTTAATTGTCTTGACTAGACCTCTGTCTACCCCTGTATTGGGAATTGCGTGAAGATATTTATTTATTTATTTGATTTTAATAAAATTTTATAGTACAATATTTTTAAATTTTTGTCTGCATGGCGTTAGAACTTACATTTTAAATAAAATTAACGTGTGTTGATAATGTCTTACGAACACTGCTTACTTTTTCTGATTTGCTTCAATTAGGATTGGTAGGTAGAATTTATCGACTGACTCTACACTAACGCAAGCGAAGTCGCTCACAATGGCTAGTGAGTTTATATATGTAAGATTAGCATAATAAAAGTAATAAATAAGAGGCAGGAATGGAATTAAAATAAAATACCTAAGAGTACAGATTATAAAATTTATCAAACGTTACGTTTTTATCACTTTTTTATCGTAATGTTCTGTGAAATTTTTACAAGAAATCGAAGTAAAATGTAAATACAATATTGACGAACAAATAAAGAACACAAGTTAACAAAATATTTTCTAATGTTGCAAGACATTTTATGTTTTATTTTCATAGGCAGAAGGCTAACATTTTAATATCAATGCTGTAAAAGGAATATCGGTGAAAAGTAACTTGACAAGGACAAAAAATTCAAAAGGTTTGTAGGAGCAGAATTCTTAGAAATGTCGAACTTTTTTTTCCCCCAACCTTGCCTATGTGAATTTCTTTCTGACTACCTGGGGCAGTTTTTGTGTGTGGATTAATTAAAGGTTAGTTTCTCAAAATACGTTGCTAAGATTGAATTGGAATTCGTTCAAATTTCTGTCTGAACGAGCGATACAGGCATGTAATTTGTAGATCAGAAAAATATATGTTACTGGTTCTGGTTAATGTTTTTGCACTTTTACCCAAACTAGTTATTTATTATACCTTTTTTATAAAGTATGATTGAAGCGTATTTTTTGTGATGAATTTCCTTTATTTTATTTCTCAGAATTATGTTAAATTTGAATGTTACGTAATAGTCACGATAGCCGAATGGTTGGGCGATCAGAATTCGAGTTAAGAGACCCGAGCTCGATACCCAGGTGGTATGCTCGTACCAATGGGTTTTTTGAAGACTTATATATGATTTATATCGTTGGCTTGGACAAAGACGGCGACAGGCTCACCACCTGTCTCCTGTCCCAATAAATGTCTTTGGTTAACGGTGGGTCTAAAGAATTCAATTATCTAGACCTCTGTCTACCCCAGTATTGGGAATGTTGTTGTTCTATTGTTGATGGTACCAACAATAGTACTAAGTCACGTAAGTAAGGATCACTCCTAAGGTGTACTCAATGACAGAAGACTTTTATCACCTCTAAGTGCGAACGTTGTTTCTGTCAACATCAAATCGATATTGAACAAATTAAAATGTTATAGGAATTTCAATTCAATCAAGCTTCAATGTTCAGGTTTTTACCAACAAGTTGAATAAACGTAAATCGACGATTTTGTTTGCCTCTCTTCCATTATGGTTATAGATTAAAAAAAAAACTTTTTAACACCGACGCACTGTCGCGAATGAAACTGAAGAGCGAAACTGAATAATTAATAAATAAATAACACGAATAAAATACTTAAAAATACACTAATATCCATAATTTTGGTAATTTTAAGTCGGCGTTGGCCGAACTACAATCGTTTGGCGCCAAATCAAAATTATTAAAGTATGTATTTATATTAATAGTTTTGTTTTCAGTTTCTTTCTTTTTAGACAGTTTAATTTTTCTGTATAGTATTAATGTGTACAATAAAGCAAAATTAAACTGATGAAAAATACAGTTAATGTAAGTATAATTTTTTGTTTGTTTTTTTTTTTCAGAACTGTTTGACGTTTGCTGTTATTCAAATCTAACTACGAGTGTGTTGTTGGCGTTTTTATTTAGGCCGGTATTCCGTTATCTTTCGAAATTCCAATTTTTGATAACGTGCGTGTTTTTATGTGGCCTACGAAAAGCTTAGGCTAGATATTGATCACCACTACTATTTATTGAAGTATTTACGTTAAATTCTCGCTGCTGTGTATATATCTATGTATAACTTTGTTAATCTGTGGTAGTTTTGGCACATTTCACCTGCTTCCTTAAGATCGCACAATGATTAGTTATAGAAAAATATTGCATACACTTATCAGTGTATATATTATTTTTCTTTACATTTAACCATTACATTCTACTGCAAGTACAAAATATAATTAATTCGAAGAACAATTTGACATAAAATAAAAAAATATAAATATAAATATCTTACTAAATGCCTAATGGCAATACTATATCTAGTATTGCCATTAGGCATTTAGTACGCCATTTTTTAAATTATTTTTATAGTGTGCAAATAAAAATAAGTCACAGGGACTTATTTTTATTTGCAAGTCAAAGGGACTTAATTGTCTAGACTAGACCTCTGTCTACCCCTGTATTGGGAATTGCGTGAAGATATTTATTTATTTTATTTATTTTACAGTGAGCATAATCGCTCTTACATTGGCCGGTTTTAAGCCACCAATATCTTATATAAGATATTTATTTATTTATCAAACAAATTTTAAAAATCGAAGGCTCAAATTGACCATCCCACAAATATCCACGATAAACGCGCGAAAACGAAACTGACATTTGTGCACGTTTCCGCACGAATAAGAAAAATTCGGTAAAGCGCAGCTGAGTGTCTATGGCTGAGCTCACAGCTCCCATTCATGTCGCGTTATCGGCCGCTTTTGAAGAATGGTTGACATGAGTGATGATCTTGGCTTGCGTTTATTGACATTTATTTTGTATCTGCGTACTACGAATTTGACAACTCATTTTTATTTAAGTGTGTGGTCATTATAAAGTTTTATTTTTATTTATTTATTTGGAAAAACTAACATTTACTTACCTAAATCGTCTTACAAAAAAAACTACCTTTCCTTCTGTCTTTGCCCGCGTCGATTACTGTAATTAAATATATAATTGACGGAAGAGTGATTACTAACCTACTAGGTGATTACTAATAAAAATGACCTACGTATTTTCATAAAAGGGGAGCCTATTGATAGGGTACATGAATATAGAAATTTAGGTCTTCTGTTTGATGAAAAACTTCGATTTGAGGGTCACGTTCAGAATGTTGTTCGTAACTGCTTCTATCGACTAAAACTGTTGTATAGAATAAGGAACTTTATTAATACTAATTTACGTATCACGCTATGCGATTCATTAGTGTTATCGAAGCTAGATTACGGAGATGTAGTTTTTGGCCCATGTCTACTTTTGCGTACAAAAAATTTAATACAGCGTGTACAGAATGCTTGCGCGCGCTTTTGTTTCGACATACCTTCTCGCTCGCATGTTAATCCTTATTTAAATAATGCCAATGTTCTCAAGATGGACAATCGCAGGTCACTTCATTTTGCTACGTTATTATTTGGTGTTATTAAAGATAAGAGCGAACAAAATGTTCAATATTCTACAAGAGCATCTGGCTACAAATTAGTGTTTCCCATTCATTGTTCCGCTGCATTCCGGGGTAGCTTTAAGTACAGCGCAACAAAGTGCTGGAATAACTTGCCACCTCCTTTAAGAAATTTGACATCAAAACACTATTTTAGAGTAAAGTATAAGTCATTGATTTTAAATATTCAAAAAAACAGTTAATATTTACTATTAGTTTACCATTATATTAATGAAAAGTAATCTTCAAGTTATTAATCTGCTGTAGTCTACTACTTTGTCTTGTACGATAAACTTGACACTATTCTCTTAAATCTTTGTTAAGGGGTAATTTATTATTTTTGTAGAACTTAATTCTAAACTAAAAAAATGCTATTGCAGGTCAAAAAATATGTTACTTTTAGTCACAATTTTACTTTACTAAGGTAATTCACTAACTGATAGTGGTATATATGTATGTAAGTTTACCTTTCTAACCTCCTTTAAACTGTTAATAATATTATGTGATTCTGTTTTGTAGTATTTTCTGTTACGCATACCCTTTTGTTGCTTTTATATAATACCAGCAAGTTTTTTCTTTTGTAATTTTAATTGTAATTTAAAAAAAAATATTATTTAGAATTTGTTATTTAGAATCACTCTTTTGTTTTTTTTTTTTGCCTTTGTAAACTTGTTTTTATTTTTGGTTTATGTTCCGGTAAAAAAAAGCAACGAATAAAGTTTCTTTCTTTCTTCTTTCTAACTCCCATATTTTCGATTTAAAAAAAATGAGGATGACACATACGAAAAATTTTTTTGATGGTTTAGATTTTTTCGTCTATCATATTAACACACTTAGGCTTTAGAAGATCGTTCAGTTTATAATTGTAATGTTGTTTAATTGCCAGCCACTGCCACTGCCAAATGTAGATACACAGTTAAGGGATTTTCTTTACATTTAACCATTACATTATACTGCAAGTACAAAATATAATTAATTCGAAGAACAATTTGACATAAAATAAAAAAATATAAATATAAATATCTTCACGCAATTCCCAATACAGGGGTAGACAGAGGTCTAGTCTAGACAATTAAGTCCCTTTGACTTGCAAATAAAAATAAGTCCCTGTGACTTATTTTTATTTGCACACTATAAAAATAATTTAAAAAATGGCGTACTAAATGCCTAATGGCAATACTAGATATAGTATTGCCATTAGGCATTTAGTAAGATATTTATATTTATATTTTTTTATTTTATGTCAAATTGTTCTTCGAATTAATTATATTTTGTACTTGCAGTATAATGTAATGGTTAAATGTAAAGAAAATCCCTTAACTGTGTATCTACATTTGGCAGTGGCAGTGGCTGGCAATTAAACAACATTACAATTATAAACTGAACGATCTTCTAAAGCCTAAGTGTGTTAATATGATAGACAAAAAAATCTAAACCATCAAAAAAATTTTTCGTATGTGTCATCCTCATTTTTTTTAAATCGAAAATATGGGAGTTAGAAAGAAGAAAGAAAGAAACTTTATTCGTTGCTTTTTTTTACCGGAACATAAACCAAAAATAAAAACAAGTTTACAAAGGCAAAAAAAAAAAAAACAAAAGAGTGATTCTAAATAACAAATTCTAAATAATATTTTTTTTTAAATTACAATTAAAATTACAAAAGAAAAAACTTGCTGGTATTATATAAAAGCAACAAAAGGGTATGCGTAACAGAAAATACTACAAAACAGAATCACATAATATTATTAACAGTTTAAAGGAGGTTAGAAAGGTAAACTTACATACATATATACCACTATCAGTTAGTGAATTACCTTAGTAAAGTAAAATTGTGACTAAAAGTAACATATTTTTTGACCTGCAATAGCATTTTTTTAGTTTAGAATTAAGTTCTACAAAAATAATAAATTACCCCTTAACAAAGATTTAAGAGAATAGTGTCAAGTTTATCGTACAAGACAAAGTAGTAGACTACAGCAGATTAATAACTTGAAGATTACTTTTCATTAATATAATGGTAAACTAATAGTAAATATTAACTGTTTTTTTGAATATTTAAAATCAATGACTTATACTTTACTCTAAAATAGTGTTTTGATGTCAAATTTCTTAAAGGAGGTGGCAAGTTATTCCAGCACTTTGTTGCGCTGTACTTAAAGCTACCCCGGAATGCAGCGGAACAGTGAATGGGAAACACTAATTTGTAGCCAGATGCTCTTGTAGAATATTGAACATTTTGTTCGCTCTTATCTTTAATAACACCAAATAATAACGTAGCAAAATGAAGTGACCTGCGATTGTCCATCTTGAGAACATTGGCATTATTTAAATAAGGATTAACATGCGAGCGAGAAGGTATGTCGAAACAAAAGCGCGCGCAAGCATTCTGTACACGCTGTATTAAATTTTTTGTACGCAAAAGTAGACATGGGCCAAAAACTACATCTCCGTAATCTAGCTTCGATAACACTAATGAATCGCATAGCGTGATACG
Organism: Sericinus montela; assembly: GCA_029286605.1. Lineage (NCBI taxonomy): Eukaryota > Metazoa > Arthropoda > Insecta > Lepidoptera > Papilionidae > Sericinus > Sericinus montela. The sequence continues at coordinate 4,089,291 of JAGSMR010000014.1, forward strand.
TAAATTAGTATTAATAAAGTTCCTTATTCTATACAACAGTTTTAGTCGATAGAAGCAGTTACGAACAACATTCTGAACGTGACCCTCAAATCGAAGTTTTTTCATCAAACAGAAGACCTAAATTTCTATATTCATGTACCCTATCAATAGGCTCCCCTTTTATGAAAATACGTAGGTCATTTTTATTAGTAATCACCTAGTAGGTTAGTTATCACTCTTCCGTCAATTATATATTTAATTACAGTAATCGACGCGGGCAAAGACAGAAGGAAAGGTAGTTTTTTTTGTAAGACGATTTAGGTAAGTAAATGTTAGTTTTTCCAAATAAATAAATAAAAATAAAACTTTATAATGACCACACACTTAAATAAAAATGAGTTGTCAAATTCGTAGTACGCAGATACAAAATAAATGTCAATAAACGCAAGCCAAGATCATCACTCATGTCAACCATTATTCAAAAGCGGCCGATAACGCGACATGAATGGGAGCTGTGAGCTCAGCCATAGACACTCAGCTGCGCTTTACCGAATTTTTCTTATTCGTGCGGAAACGTGCACAAATATCAGTTTCGTTTTCGCGCGTTTATCGTGGATATTTGTGGGATGGTCAATTTGAGCCTTCGATTTTTAAAATTTGTTTGATAAATAAATAAATATCTTATATAAGATATTGGTGGCTTAAAACCGGCCAATGTAAGAGCGATTATGCTCACTGTAAAATAAATAAAATAAATAAATATCTTCACGCAATTCCCAATACAGGGGTAGACAGAGGTCTAGTCTAGACAATTAAGTCCCTTCGACCCACCTTCCACCGAAGATATTTTCGGGACTACGTGACAGATGGTGTATTTCGTACATAGATGTAATAGGTACATAAGTTTGAAAAACCCATTCGTACAAGCCTGCCACCTGGGGATCGAACTTGGGTCTCATGACTCGAAATTCCGACCACTCAACCTATCGTGACTAAAATTTGTTTTTTTTTTTTGAATACTCCGACTATTGTGACGTTTCGGAGTAAAATTGAAATTAAAAGTAAATAGTTAATATGTAAAATAAAAAATAAATATTTTCCAAGTAAATTAAAACATAAAATAATTATTGTATTACTATATGTATAGTATTAAAATAATTACTAAACGGCCTATAAAAGTCCCCTGTCATGTTTATCCCAAAAGTAGGATTTGACGTGACCGCCACGTTTCAAAAGCGGATTGGCGATTGTAATTCCGGACCCATCGTACCCTATTTAATGTATATTATTTATTTATTTATTCACTCATTTATTTATTTATTGTAAATACATCAAATAAATAAATAAATAAAATAAGTAAAATTTCCTTAAAAATAAGGTCCGTGTCCTTTGGTCTGGTACTTTTGAAACTGTTTATCCCACTGTATACCGGAAGCTATTATAATTTTAGTGGCTTCCGTTCCACCCACGGTCGGATAAAGGGGTGGTAAATTCGTGTACCGATACAACACAAAGACAACACATGTATACAAATTAATAGTTTTAAATACATATAAAAAAAACTAAATAGACGTTCCAATCATTTTATTGTTTTATGATAGATAAGCGGAATATCGACAAAAAGAAAGAAACAAACATTTATTCATTGTCACATCTACTAAATATGCCTAAAATTATTTTAGCTATATTCCGCTTTAGTGTTAACAGTTACCATCGAAATAGCGATGCTATTTCTATTTATAGCATTATCTATAAACATTTCACTCTCATTTCCGATTGTAGATTGATTTAATAAGCGCAAAATATGACCAGGCGGTGCTGACTATCTGAAATTTAGAATATTATAATTTGTATAGAAATATTCCTTTTTATTCTCATATATTATTAACACCATATCCTTGACGGCTGAAATAATTATTTAATTTAGAAACAATGAGTTATTGCAATAATTATTACATATTTTTTCCTAAACATAGTGCGTGTCCACAGTTATTTGTACGTTTATGGAAAATTTTGAAATATCCTAGTGCCTGTTCCAAAGCGTTAAATTGGTAGGCAGGAACATTAGTATTTATGATATATCACTTAAGTCTTACCTTAGAAAACGCCCTCAGGTTAACATCTGCAAAACCGTACGCTGACAATTTACAAGGTTCCTGAGATCTGTAAGCACGATTGAATTGCACATTCATTCGTTCATTCAATTACCGATATAAATCGTACATAAGTTGTAGAAAAAATCGATGGGTACGAGCCTGGCACCTGGGGCTCGAACTCGAGTCTCTTGACTCCGAATCCCGGCTATGGTGTTTTATATCGTTGGTTTGGACATAAAGACGGCGACGGGCTCACCATCTGTCACGCTATCCCAAAAAAATGTTTTCGGTGAAGGGTGGGTTGAAAGGCCTTAATTTTCCAGACATCTGCCTACCCCTGTATTGGGAATGGCGTGAAGATATTTATTTATTTGCTGTATTCAAGAAACACATCATCCTTAAGCCTTTACGCTAGCCATAGACATCAAGTGAGATTTTCTTTTTTAAAGTCTGGAGTACTCATGTTCTCACCATCTAGAAACAAATTTGCTTACATGCTGTTCAATTCTCAGTCATAAGTATTATTGTTAGCTATTACCCTATCAACGACGGGACCATGTCACGTCACGTTATCCCAAAAAAAAATTATCTTCGGTGGAAAGTGGGTCAAAGACTTATTTGTCTACATCTCTGTCTACTCTGGGAATATCGTGAAGATATTCAATATCTATTAAACATTTATTACCTTCTCCATGTTAGTTCAGAATTTTCTTATTAACAATTGTTATAACACCGCTTCCATTTATAATAATCTCGACCATCAACGTACCTTATTTGAACTATCAGTAAATCTTTCCTTATCCTCCCAGTAGTCGTATACCATAAGCAGTTATAAACAGCGTCGCTTACTTCCAGACTCTGTGGAATTAAGAGAAAAAAGACGGTTCATTGACTGAACACGGCTTCCGTTAACAACCGATGCAACCGTTTAAATTGGGTTTAATAAAACCGGAATTTCAAAAGCTCACTTACCGATCTCATTAACATGTCGCCAAAGAGGCACAGAAAAAATATTTGGAGAAGGCTCATGAATAAGAATGTTAGGAATGTAAAGATTAGAGCCGTTTTGTTTATGACCTGAAATGAAAAAAGACATGGCAACATTATAAATCAAATCATGATGGATTGAGCACCTATTTAATTAATTAGGATTAAATTTATTTCTCTGTGTTTATTAATAAAGACATATATAGATAGGGACAAAATCACATATATTGCTCTGATCCCAAAGTAGTAAAGTAGTTATTCATTTAGACTCTAATGCATAATGTAGTACATATGGCGGACTTAATACCAAACGGCATTCTCTACTAGAAAACCATCAGGATAAAATGTACAAGCAATCAAATTATGTTCCTTTTTATATCTTGAACGTGTTGTTTAAAAAATTAATTCATATAACACTAAATCTAAATGCTAAATATTGGCCTAATACAATGGTTTCCAAGATCCCAATGTAATTTACATTTAACATATAGTGATGGCTTCCTATATAAACATTAATTAGATAGGAAGGTAACGGGCAGCAGGTCTTCCTCTTCTTTCTCTATGGAGATATCATCTATGGATGATAGGCCGCCTTTATGGAGAGACATAAGTTCTGACATAAGTTGTTGATTTTACTTACGTATGTAAGATCTCAGATCTCTAGATCTCCATTACTTGAATATCATGGGATATAATACTGTATTATTCATATTTATATTATATTTACAAGTTAAAATTCATGATTGTAGTTGTATGTGTAACAAATATCTTCACGCCATTTACAATATAGTTGTAGACAGAGGACTAAACAGTTAAATCGTTTGGACCCACTGTGCACCGAAGATATTTTTGGGACAACGTGAGCCCGTCGCCGTCTTATTCTCATTGGTTCATGTCTGCCACCTGGGGATCGAACTCAGATGTCTTGATTCGAATGCCGATCACCCAAACACTCGGCTATCGTGATTCATTGAGTAGAAAGATTCATTGAGTAAGAACGTATATGATTTAAGCTATTATAGGCTACTGTTGGCCTGTGTCTACTGATGTATTGTGAATGGCGTGAAGATATTTTTTAATATTCTTGTTATATATATTATTACATTGTACATACCGTAACGTTGAATCCAGTGAGGCAAATTATTAAGGTACTGAAAATAAAATTGAAAAATGTCGACCTGGAGTAGACAGCCTCCAGAGCGTTCGACGAACTGCAAACAAATTAAAATAACGAATTAATTATAAAGTTAACAAATTAATTTAATAAGTCATGATAGCCGAGTGGTTGGGTGATCGGAATTGGAGTCGAAAGACCCGAGTTCGATACCCAGGTAAAAAGGAAATGCCTGAGGAGATTCACGCTTTTCTTCTCCGTTAGAGGAATCTCATCAAACTGTGTTAGATTAAAAATGACAATCGATAAATGTAATTGTGTATTACTTATGTCGACGATTAAATGATTTGTATTGGATGTCAGGTACTGCGCTCGCAGATCCGCTTGGCGATTATAGTGAAACTTCCCGTAAAAAAAAAAACATGTGCTAGAGTGGACTCCGCCGCGATGGTGATTAGAGGCATGTCCTGCTGTGGACTCTTACAGGAAGTGTTGATAAGTGTCATTGTACAATATATTATTGTAACAATTACGTATCAATAATTAAATAAAATAAATATGTTCACGGCATTCCCAATACAGGGGTAGACTTTTCGCCCGACCTTCCACCGAAGATTCGTACATAAGTTTTTGAAAAACCAATTGGTACGAGCCTACCACCTAGGGGCCGAGCTCGGGTCTCTCGACTCGAATTACGATCACCCAACCACTCGGCTATCGTGACTATGACGTAATAATGATGTATAAAATTAAATTGACCAAGATTAGCTAGTTTAAGGGAAATTAACTAATAATAACCATATAAATAGCATATTAATATCGTAGAAAACAAACAACAAGCAATTACTTGAAACAGTTGTTTATTACTTATACTATTTGCTATCCGAAGCTATTTTCGTGTAACTTTTTAATAATTTACTCAAAAAAAATTGCTCGACAAGAAATATTGGCCAGCTGGCTTTATGCGTGAGTAACCTAGATTCTTAATTCTGAAATGCTTGGACGTTCCTTTCTTTTAATCTCTCTCTCTCTCTCTCTCTCTCTCTCTTTCTCATATTTGAGAGAAGTCTTTTGCCCAGCTGTGCACATTTAGGGCCGCTACTTATCTCAAAAATGTCCATTAAGAGAGACTGTCATGATAACCGAGTGGTTCTGGAATTGGAGTCAAGAGACCAGAGTTCGATCCCGAGGTGGTAGGCGTGTACCAATAATTTTTTTTTAACTATTGTACGATACATTGGCTTGGACATAAAGACGGCGACCAGTCACGTAGTCATAAAATATGTCTTTGATAAAAGGTGGATTCTTGCACCCTCGACGCAGCTGCTCGACATCCGTCTTCTAAATTTGGGTGTGATTGTACGAGATTTTGTGTGGTTTTACGAGATGGTACTGTTATAACCAATCTGCTTGCCAAATATGGTGATTATGGTAAAACCTTTACATACGGCTTATGTGCTTAGTTGTAATGATGAGATGACATGCATAGGTTTCACGGAACATATAACGCATATAGCACATATAGGGAGATAAATTAGTTATTTAATTTAATATTAATGAACTTTAGAATTTAAATTATCTACTTTATTTGTATAAACAATCTGTTACTTTACACTGTAAAGTCAGGCCATCAAATTTTAAACACAAACAATAAAAAAATACATTACAATAATTAAACACATAGATAGATAGGGACAACATCACATGCATTGCTCCGTTCTCAATATAAGATGCTATAGCACTTGAGGTATGGGAATTGGGAACAACGAAGGCACCACAAACACACAAATCCGAGAAAATGTAGAAAGAGTGTTTTTCTTTCTACATTGATCCGACCGAGAATCGATCCCGTTACCCCGTGATGGCGACCTTGAAAAACGGTGTTTACGCCACTCGTCCACGGAGGTCATCAAAAACACACAGATCTTGAATTATTATATATAAAGTTTCAACAGGAAAGCAGTAAATAATACAAACATATATTGTCAGTATTATTTTTTATAATAGTAGCATAGCATCCATGTGGATAAATTGCATTCGTCGCATGCATAATTAAACTCAATGTTAACTTTAAAAGCAATTTAACTAAAAGTATAAAACTGGTTATCGTCCACGCACGGATCATTTTTACATTATTTTGTTTAAACATGAAGCTCCTTCTGGTATTTTGTAAGTCATTTTAAGACAAAGTTCATTTAAAATATTGTTAATTAATAAATGAGAGTTTAAGGTTAAAGGACAAAGACAAGAGCATCAGAGATCGCTGTACCAGACATCTTAGACTCTGCTGCCTATCACCGGTCTGCTATTTTCGAGATGGTTAACCCATCATCATTTCATAACCAGTTGCGTTTCCAAGGCTTTACCCTCATTCGCCTCTTATGACACCCACGGCAAGAAAGGGAGTTGTCTGTTCTATCACACGGCATATCTACAATGCGACTTAATTACTTAACGAATGTTACAAGACCATTATAGAAAATAAGCCCCTTCTGTACCTTAGAAGAGGTATTGTGTCTAACATAGATTTTCCATATTAGCCACACTTGGCAAGCGCGACGACGATCGAGATAAAATTATAAGGTTACTTATACTGGAAACATATATAAATATAGATATGTTAGGATTTCAAGTGTAAAGGCCGTGGTGTGTGTGTGTATGCAGAAACTAACATTAACCAGAATTTTGGTTTGATCTATATAACGCAAATTTATTGATTTTTAAAGCATATTTATGCTAAACTTTAATGTTATTAAAGAGAAAAGCCCCGTCAATCCCGCTCGTGTCAGTTTAATCCCTGATGTATATTATGTAAGTGTATGTATGGGTTTGGCGTATGTGTATGGGATAGATGTGTATGGCTGAATATGTAGGCCACTGTGCTTAAGTGCATGTGTTATTTTACTAACAAGAAAGAATATTTTTATACGTTTACAGTGAACAGTCACGACAGCCGAGTGGTTGGGTGGTCAGAGGAGTAAAGATACCCGAGTTCGATCTCTAGGTGGCAGGCTCGTACTAATGGGTTTTTAAAAACTTATGTACGAATCATATCGTTAGCTTGGACGTAAAGACGGCGACGGGCTCACCACCTTGTCACATTGTCCCGAAAGTATCTTCCTATGGGTCGAAGAGACTTAATTGTCTAGACTAGATCTCTGTTTACCCCTGTATTGGGAATTGCGTGAAGATATTCATTTTTTTAATTTACTTTTACAGTGAGCATAATCGCTGTTACAATGGCCGGTTTTAAGCCACCGGGGAGAGGTTTCGCGTGCGTTTGCGCCCCAGGTATCCCGGTATGCGCTAGTAATAGGGTCACATACTACGGTGTATGTAATATGAGATGCGCCCAACATTGGATACCGGAGGAGCTCTACGTCATACATGTAGGTCCATGTGAGGATGACTGATTTGTGCAACTCAATAAATTAACACAATGGATACCGCAATGTTATTTTCATTTATCTGAACCGATTATTATAAATGTACAAAATTACGTCAAGTTAAGTAAGTAAGTCACGATAGCCGAGTGGTTTGGGTGGTCGGAATTTCGGCTCAAGAGACCCGAGTTCGATCCCCGGGTGGCAGGCTCGTACCAATGGGTTTTTAATGGTGGACAGGCGGCGACGGGCTCACCACCTGTCACGGTGTCCCTAATATATCTTCGGTGGAAGGTGGGACGAAAGGACCTGATTGTCTAGACTAGACCTCTGTCTACCCCTGTATTGGGAATGGCGTGAAGATATTTGTATTTAGATATTTATTTATACAAAATTACACAAAGGTTTACGACTGTACTCACAACATTAGGGTTGTCAAACGTTTTGACAGTTAGTCATTTAAAGCCACATTTCATTCTGGTGTATTGTGGCTTATGTGGGACAATGTGGTACTTTTTAAGCTGGTCGCCGTTTTAGCGTCGAAGGCAACAATACGAATGATTGATAAGTTTCGAAAAAAAAAATAGAAATTATTCTCACCTTATTATATCCTGATGCCATTTTACTATTTTAAGGAATATTTTCTTTTCTTCTTCACGTTTTCTCTTGTTGATTTTCCTTTCAATATGAAGTTTTCAATCTCGCAACGCAGAAGTTGAAATTGTATTCGTATGGAGGTACAACAAATGAAATAGAGGTAATCCACAGCACAAAGTTGCAGAAGGGATATGCATTCTGAAATTGTATCAACAAATAAATAAATAACTTTGCCAGTGTTCCTGCCAACCAATCCAATTCCGGAAGCGCCAATAGTTTAATGGTTTAGGGTGTGGACTGCGAAATATGACGTCGCAGGTTCGGGTTCCGCCATTCGACTATTGACGTAAACCAACTTCAGACACAAGCATTGCAGCTTAGTTGGAGTGGTTAACAAGAATACTAGTAATTTTATTTGGCACTGCCAGTATTATTTTTTTTTAAACTATAAAAACTATAAAAAATAAATAAAATATCTTCGCAATTCCCAATGCCCCCTGCACCTGCATCAATTCCCAAGACAGAGGTCTAATCTAGACAATTAAGTCCCTTCGACCCACCTTCCGCCGAAGACATTTTTTAGGACATCGTTATAAGTGGTGAACTTTTTTTAATGTCTTTATATCCAAGCAAATTTCCAATAGGTTTTTTTTTAATATTTTTTAAACAAAAAAATATTTTTTTAAAATAAGCTATTGGTATAAGCCTACCACCTACGGATTGACTCGGGTTTCTTTACTTAAATTCCGAGCACCCAACTACACGGTAATCGTGACTAAATGTAGCTAGGTGCTAATAATTAACTAATTATTAACATCTTTTAATTTTTCATGTTCACATTGAACTCACATTGAATTAGTATAGTAACAGTAATACTCCGAGTTCAGTACGGAACCCTATAAGAATGTCAGATGTCAAAAACAGGCATAAATAAAGAAAGAGATTTCGAAGTTGTGATTCCACTCAAAAGTATACAAGGTGTTACATAAGTAATCTCCGTCATATTTATTCTCTTCGATAAACCATCTAAAGTCCAATATGTCGCCTGTACTATGTCGCTGTTTAAACAAATAAAACTAAAAATGTAGATAAATCTTTTACTTCTTATTATACGCCGATCACTTTTACTGGGTTCTAAATTTAAGCCCGTGAACAGATAAAAAATTTTCAAACGTTTCAATAAATTGTCGAAGTGAAATGATTTGGACGTCATTTCGAACAGTGATGATGAATCAAATGGTGGTTTGTTTAGTATTCCTTGCAATGTTATTAAGGTTATAATTAATTTAGCAGTTAGTGGTATACGCCTATTTTGCACCCACACTTAACACCTTGGGAGGGTTAAATTAATAAATAATTAAATTGCGTCGCTTCAAATATATGGTGATTAAAAATGTTACTTTAATATTTTTTAATACTTAACTAATTTAGAACTACCGAAATTATTAAAAATTTTATCTTATTTATTTACATATAATTCGTACATAAGTTTTTGAAAAACCCATTGGTACGTGTCTGCCACTAGGGCCTCGAACTCGAGCTTTGATTTAAAATTCTGACCACCCTACCACTCGGCAATCGTGACGTTTTTATTATCCGACGTCCATGGAATGCTATTGTCAATTGTCAGAGTTTCAAATCAAATCAAATCAAATTTATCGACATAAGAATGTACATTCGTTTATCGATAGTCATTTTTAATCTACCACCGTTTCGTAATGAGGTTCCTCTAACGGAGAAGAAACAGGCGAAAGAAACTCCGTAGGTATCCTCTATTTTGGTCAATATTTTTTTACAATATAATGTATTATACAATGTGATGTGATAATTTATAGAAATAGCTTGGGAGCGATCACCTCATTCCCAGGGGTTACTGTCATTAATATATTCATTTATATTATAATAACCCTTTTTATAATGGTTTTCTTTAATAAATTTTTAAACCTGTTAATAGACAGGCTTTGCACATTTACCGGGATTTTATTGTAGAAACGTATACACCGCCCTATGAACGAGTTACTTACTCTATGGAGTCTAGTAACCGGTGTTACACGCTTGTGTTTGTTCCTAGTATTTACATTATGTACATCAGAAGTCTTGCTAAAAGTATTAATGTTTTTATACATATACATTAAATTTTCGTATATATATTGAGAGGCCAGTGTTAAAATATTAATTTCTTTAAATTTCTGTCTAAGAGATGCTCTAGAATTTAGACAATATACGTATGGCCCTCTTTTGTAAAACAAATACTGTTCCTATGTTAGCTACATGACCCCATAGCAGAATACCATGTGACATTATGCTACGGGCGTAGCTAAAATAAACAAGTCTAGCCGTTTGTACATCAGTCAAGAATTTTATTTTTCCTACAGCATATGCTGCAGAGCTTAACCTACTCGCAAGTCGGGATATATGAGGACTCCATTGAAGCTTTGCATCAAGTTTTATTCCAAGAAAAACAGCCGTATCCACAAAGCTCAACTCTTTGATTGATTATTAACTCATTTTTCACTGTGATCGAATAAAAAAAGAAAGATTTGTCAATTGTCTTTAGCAAGTCAGCGGCCGCAGTTGTGCGTCCCACAGCCATTCATATCACTTGTTGCACGCTAGCGAGATGTTACCGAGCTACGTGCATTGTTAGGAAACTATACCGCCGCCACATCGCATGCGAACTATTACATATCGTTGTTCGATTGACATTGCTCCAATTACGTAACAGACCAATACAAATTTAAATGTTTTGTTAAAAGCTGTGTTAATAGGGACGTCCTACACTGCGTTTGCCTTCACGAGGTTGCCACACGAGAACCTTTCTTCCCCAACGGTTGTCAGTTCTACGAGCTACTTGGAAGGCCTATTGCCACTTCAGTGTGCTGAGTCTTACTTTGTAAATTTTTTGCATTACTTTGCAAATATTTTTTTGTAGAACTAAGCTATAACAAGCTACACTAAACCTATACTAAATACAGTGTAGTGATTCCATGTATTCGTCACTCGAGTGAATTAGTAAATAAATTGGTTGATGGTGCAAAAGTTTCATTTATTATAGAAACTCCTACAAACATAGTGAGTTTATAATGATGTAATAACTGAGGAAGAAACGAGTATAATTATGTATAAAATTGAGTTATAAACAATCCAAGCAACATAGAATTCTGAACTAATACCTAATGTCATCGACTTGTTTACTTAAAAATATATCTTCGTCATTCTCAATAACAAGGTCGGCAGAGGTCTCGAAAATTAAATCCTTTCGACCCACCATTCACCGAAGACATATTTGGGACAACGTGACGGTAGTGAGCCCGTCACCGTCTTATGTCCGAGTCAACGACATTAATCGTACATAAGTTATTTGAAAAAACCCATTGGTACGAGCATCGGATTGAACTCCGGTCCCTTGATTACATTTCTCAAAATGGTTATCACACCATTCAACGGCAGCTATCTTAAAATAGTCTCTACTAACATCGACGGGAAGAAAGGTGGTCGTTAATTCTTGCGCCAATAGCTATATACATTTTAATATGTGTATAACATGTGATCAATGAAAGACAAAACTGAAATATAAATGGCCTAATCGTGATGAAAACTTAAAAAAAAAAGATAACCAGCGACATGTGCAATGAATCAAGGCTCGGAGCGCTGAAACTTGTTGCGTCGAGGTAAAAGGATAAAAAACGAACTTGGAACGTCGGACGATAGAGAAGCCACCCAACAACGAAAAAAGAAGTAATCCTGCTCGATACGTCGTCAAACAACTACATATTGGGTTCTGTAAAGATAACAACTGAATTTTCGATTATTTAACAGAATTTATAATGAAAAGATATAATTTATTCCAGAAAAGTGTCCACGTCTATCAATGAAAAGTTTAAAAATCAATTTGAAGTTTCATAAATCTTTTGAAATTAATTAAATTGATCAAAAATTGTAAAATAATTTGTAGAAAAACTGTTAAAAATAAACACTAATCTTTCTGCGAGTGCCGTAACAGGAGCTTCAGTTAAAAATTGTAATGGTTATAGACCGCACAGCGGGCGCACCGTCTCTAAAATCGATGAGAGTCGAAAATGTGTAAGGAAGAGCCTGGATGACGGTCATGAGTTGAGTGGCAGATATGATAAATCCTTCTTTTTTTCTCACAGGAGTGGCTGGCCTAAAGCATACTATTACGTTAAGAAAAAAAACTAAACAAATAAATTCAGTTTTTTTTTAATTTTTTGACAAATGTATAACAGCAAAGAACAAGTAACAATCCAATAGCCAAGTGGTTGCTCTATCTGAATTTATTTAGAAGTTGAGCTGAACTCCTCTAGGGGTTTGAACCCCTCTAGGGAAGGCTTGTACTAATGACTTTTCGAAACTTATGTACGATATCGTCGGCGTAGACGCTAAAATGGCAACTATCTCACCAACTGTTACTTTGGCAAAATATGCGTCGTCTCGACTGTCAGACCTCTGATAATCATCTCTGTCTAGAATTTGTGAAACAGGTGTGAGCTTTTTATGACAAAAATATAATATCTTCACACAATTCCCAACACAGGCGTAGGCAGCGGTCTAGTCTGAACAATTAAGTCCCTTCGACTCACCTTCCTTTCCCAAGATATTTTCTGGACAACGTGACGGTAGTGAGCCGTCACCGTCTTATGTCCGAGTCAACGACATTAATCGTACATAAGTTATTTGAAAAAACCCATTGGTACGAGCATCGGATTGAACTCCGGTCCCTTGATTACATTTCTCAAAATGGTTATCACACCATTCAACGGCAGCTATCTTAAAATAGTCTCTACTAACATCGACGGGAAGAAAGGTGGTCGTTAATTCTTGCGCCAATAGCTATATACATTTTAATATGTGTATAACATGTGATCAATGAAAGACAAAACTGAAATATAAATGGCCTAATCGTGATGAAAACTTAAAAAAAAAAGATAACCAGCGACATGTGCAATGAATCAAGGCTCGGAGCGCTGAAACTTGTTGCGTCGAGGTAAAAGGATAAAAAACGAACTTGGAACGTCGGACGATAGAGAAGCCACCCAACAACGAAAAAAGAAGTAATCCTGCTCGATACGTCGTCAAACAACTACATATTGGGTTCTGTAAAGATAACAACTGAATTTTCGATTATTTAACAGAATTTATAATGAAAAGATATAATTTATTCCAGAAAAGTGTCCACGTCTATCAATGAAAAGTTTAAAAATCAATTTGAAGTTTCATAAATCTTTTGAAATAAATAAATTGATCAAAAATTGTAAAATAATTTGTAGAAAAACTGTTAAAAATAAACACTAATCTTTCTGCGAGTGCCGTAACAGGAGCTTCAGTTAAAATTGTAATGGTTATAGACCGCACAGCGGGCGCACCGTCTCTAAAATCGATGAGAGTCGAAAATGTGTAAGGAAGAGCCTGGATGACGGTCATGAGTTGAGTGGCAGATATGATAAATCCTTCTTTTTTTCTCACAGGAGTGGCTGGCCTAAAGCATACTATTACGTTAAGAAAAAACTAAACAAATAAATTCAGTTTTTTTTAATTTTTGACAAATGTATAACAGCAAAGAACAAGTAACAATCCAATAGCCAAGTGGTTGCTCTATCTGAATTTATTTAGAAGTTGAGCTGAACTCCTCTAGGGGTTTGAACCCCTCTAGGGAAGAGCTTGTACTAATGACTTTTCGAAACTTATGTACGATATCGTCGGCGTAGACGCTAAAATGGCAACTATCTCACCAACTGTTACTTGTTTACTTAAAATATATCTTCGTCATTCTCAATAACAAGGTCGGCAGAGGTCTCGAAAATTAAATCCTTTCGACCCACCATTCACCGAAGACATATTTGGGACAACGTGACCGGTGGTCAGCCCGTCGCCATCTACACATCCAAGCCATCGACATAATTCGTGTAAAAGTTTTGAAAAATCTTTTGGTACGAGCCTGCCACCTGGAGATCGAACTCGGGTCTCTTGATTTGAAATTCCGACTACCCAACCACTCGGCTTTCGTGACGAAAATTATAAAATCATGGCATTCAAATATTGTTACTGTATGTGTTTTAAATACACATTCTGACGCGGAATCCAAAAACGATGTAGACTGCATTGATACGGATTTATCTCCGTGTACAGATTAAAAAGGAAACGCCAACCCAACACCGAAATCTGATGAAAGGCTTCATGTGCTTTAAACCGTCGGCATAAAACAGTAAAGGAAATATCCGCCTATGAAAGTTCATAACCGATAGAACTTGAAAAGTGATCTCTTCAGTAAAATTTGCTGTGTAGTTAATTTACCGTTAGTTACTTTTACCTTATCTTCCACCGAAGATATTTTTGGGATAATGTGACAGGTGTTGAGTCTGTCGACGTCTTAATGTCCAATATAAATCGTACAGCAGTTTTTGAAAATCTCATTTGTACGAGCCTGCCACCTGGAGATCGAACTCGGGTCTCTTGACTCGAAATTCCGACCAACCAACCACTCGGCTATCGTAACTCTTAATCATCATTATAAGTGTAAACATCCTTTATAAACAAAATAATAAATATTGCAAACTGTACCGTTAGATAATTATTGTATACGCACTAGTGCGCGTAAAGATATTAAATGTAAGTGAAAATAGGTTATTGTTAGAGTATTTGTTATGGTGTAACGAGTACTTAATAATTGTAACCGGTAATTAAAGGTTGTTTGTCATAAGCGTTGTTAAACCTATAATCTGTATTAATACTTTGTATAAAATTATCTTTACTATTGTTAGTGATAATTTAAATTCTACAATAAAACTATAATTCTATTTTTCCCAACGTTTCCACGGCTGAACGTCTGAACTAATTTTGATAAAGTTTCATACGAATTTCCTTGCGGAATAAGAACAAAATTTTGCAATGCCTTCAGTGAAAGGTGGGTCGATAAGGACTTAATTATTTAGACCTCTGTCTACGCCAGTATTGGGAAATGAGGTGAAGATATTCAATAATGAAAGCATCAGCGATGAAAGAGTCCTTCTTTGTCTAGGAATCATCTGGG
Organism: Sericinus montela; assembly: GCA_029286605.1. Lineage (NCBI taxonomy): Eukaryota > Metazoa > Arthropoda > Insecta > Lepidoptera > Papilionidae > Sericinus > Sericinus montela. The sequence continues at coordinate 4,104,495 of JAGSMR010000014.1, forward strand.
TAAGTAACCGACACTTACCCATATACATTTTAATATGTGTATAACATGTGATCAATGAAAGACAAAACTGAAATATAAATGGCCTAATCGTGATGAAAACTTAAAAAAAAAAGATAACCAGCGACATGTGCAATGAATCAAGGCTCGGAGCGCTGAAACTTGTTGCGTCGAGGTAAAAGGATAAAAAACGAACTTGGAACGTCGGACGATAGAGAAGCCACCCAACAACGAAAAAAGAAGTAATCCTGCTTGATACGTCGTCAAACAACTACATATTGGGTTCTGTAAAGTTAACAACTGAATTTTCGATTATTTAACAGAATTTATAATGAAAAGATATAATTTATTCCAGAAAAGTGTCCACGTCTATCAATGAAAAGTTTAAAAATCAATTTGAAGTTTCATAAATCTTTTGAAATAAATAAATTGATCAAAAATTGTAAAATAATTTGTAGAAAAACTGTTAAAAATAAACACTAATCTTTCTGCGAGTGCCGTAACAGGAGCTTCAGTTAAAAATTGTAATGGTTACAGACCGCACAGCGGGCGCACCGTCTCTAAAATCGATGAGAGTCGAAAATGTGTAAGGAAGAGCCTGGATGACGGTCATGAGTTGAGTGGCAGATATGATAAATCCTTCTTTTTTTCTCACAGGAGTGGCTGGCCTAAAGCATACTATTACGTTAAGAAAAAAAACTAAACAAATAAATTCAGTTTTTTTTTAATTTTTTGACAAATGTATAACAGCAAAGAACAAGTAACAATCCAATAGCCAAGTGGTTGCTCTATCTGAATTTATTTAGAAGTTGAGCTGAACTCCTCTAGGGGTTTGAACCCCTCTAGGGAAGGCTTGTACTAATGACTTTTTCGAAACTTATGTACGATATCGCCGGCGTAGACGCTAAAATGGCAACTATCTCACCAACTGTTACTTTGAACTGTTATCTTCACTGGCAAAATATGCGTCGTCTCGACTGTCCAGACCTCTGATAATCATCTCTGTCTAGAATTTGTGAAACAGGTGTGAGCTTTTTTATGACAAAAAATATAATATCTTCACACAATTCCCAACACAGGCGTAGGCAGCGGTCTAGTCTAGACAATTAAGTCCCTTCGACTCACCTTCCTTTCCCAAGATATTTTCTGGACAACGTGACCGGTGGTCAGCCCGTCGCCATCTACACATCCAAGCCATCGACATAATTCGTGTAAAAGTTTTTGAAAAATCTTTTGGTACGAGCCTGCCACCTGAGGATCGAACTCGGGTCTCTTGATTTGAAATTCCGACTACCCAACCACTCGGCTTTCGTGACGAAAATTATAAAATCATGGCATTCAAATATTGTTACTGTATGTGTTTTAAATACACATTCTGACGCGGAATCCAAAAACGATGTAGACTGCATTGATACGGATTTATCTCCGTGTACAGATTAAAAAGGAAACGCCAACCCAACACCGAAATCTGATGAAAGGCTTCATGTGCTTTAAACCGTCGGCATAAAACAGTAAAGGAAATATCCGCCTATGAATGTTAATAACCGATAGAACTTGAAAAGTGATCTCTTCAGTAAAATTTACTGTGTAGTTAATTTACCGTTAGTTACTTTTACCTTATCTTCCACCGAAGATATTTTTGGGATAATGTGACAGGTGTTGAGTCTGTCGACGTCTTAATGTCCAATATAAATCGTACAGCAGTTTTTGAAAATCTCATTTGTACGAGCCTGCCACCTGGAGATCGAACTCGGGTCTCTTGACTCGAAATTCCGACCAACCAACCACTCGGCTATCGTAACTCTTAATCATCATTATAAGTGTAAACATCCTTTATAAACAAAATAATAAATATTGCAAACTGTACCGTTAGATAATTATTGTATACGCACTAGTGCGCGTAAAGATATTAAATGTAAGTGAAAATAGGTTATTGTTAGAGTATTTGTTATGGTGTAACGAGTACTTAATAATTGTAACCGGTAATTAAAGGTTGTTTGTCATAAGCGTTGTTAAACCTATAATCTGTATTAATACTTTGTATAAAATTATCTTTACTATTGTTAGTGATAATTTAAATTCTACAATAAAACTATAATTCTATTTTTCCCAACGTTTCCACGGCTGAACGTCTGAACTAATTTTGATAAAGTTTCATACGAATTTCCTTGCGGAATAAGAACAAAATTTTGCAATGCCTTCAGTGAAAGGTGGGTCGATAAGGACTTAATTATTTAGACCTCTGTCTACGCCAGTATTGGGAAATGAGGTGAAGATATTCAATAATGAAAGCGTCAGCGATGAAAGAGTCCTTCTTTGTCTAGGAATCATCTGGGTAAGTAACCGACACTTACCCATATACGACTTTAAACTGCAATATACCTAATAACTTTAACCTTATCTTCACGCACAATCCCTGACAGGGTAGCCTGAGAGAAGGGTCCCCAAATGTCACGTTCCTTACATGCCTTTTTCGCTTCCTTCAGATTCATTACCTTCTTCATACATGCACGTCTAGGAATTCGAGTACTCTTGACCCTCCCCTCTTCGAGCAATTTGCTTACATGGTCTTCGAAAGTTAGCCTCGGTCTACCTCGACACCTTTTAATATTAACTTTTGCGTTACTTATTTTCTTCACCATTCGATCTTCACTCATTCGCTCAACGTGCCCAAACCATCGAAGCACGCCCTTATAAATTTTGTGATAAGGTCATCTTTCGAACGGTCGGCCATGTTAACGCCGCACATTTTACGAAAAGATTGCATCTCCACTGCATTCAACTAACTTTTATGCTTCTTCTGGCATACCCAGGTTTCGCTGCCATATAACAAAATCGGTATCAACACTGCGTTATGTATTGCAAGGCGTGACTCTTCACTACGCTTTGCCTTTTGACTAACGCCGACAGGGCACCATTGAATTTGTTCCCGGCAGCGACACGCCTGTCCACATCTAAATCACATCTTCCATCCCGACTAAACGCACTCCCCAAGTATACAATTTCATTCACCTGTTCTAGACATACCTAATAACTATTGTGTAATAAAAACCAAAAAGTGTGTTTGTGGTGCCTTCGTTGTTTCCGAGTCCCGTACCACAAGTGCTTTAGTACCTTACGTTGGGATCGGGGCACTGTATGTGATGTAGTCCCTATCAATATATGCATTTATTTATTTATAAAATACGGTCTATGGCCATAGACAAAATTCTAATGAAACCGTGTGTAAATAATCCGTTATTGAATTAATACAGTAAAGTTTGGGTGAATTTAATTAAAAATTAACATTATCAAAAAGCTTTGAAATGATACTGGGCTGCCGACAGATAGCGTTATAACTATCCCGAAAAAAACCTGAACTAACTTTAGCAGTTTGCTGCGAGTTGTCTGGTACTGCGATCGTCGCTCCGCTTGCCAAACGAGGCCGTTAGGGGTAGAAGGAGGTTTAGGGATAGACGTTGAGAGTTAAACACACCCTTACGAGATAGGCGTATGTCTTACAGTTAACTTTAACAGGCCGTTAAGTATGTATGTAAGCATTGTCAAGATATCCAAATTGGGATAACCCTCAAAGCGTCCGGTCGTCCGTCTCTTCTCTGTGAATATATATCATACATAATCTTTTTCGAGACAAGAAGCCCGATTACCAATAGGTTTTTCAAAACGTATGTACGAATTATATCGTTGGCTTGGACAGCAAGACTGCGATGGGCACACCACCGGTAGCGTTGTCCCAAAAATATCTTCGTGACAAGGGTCGAAAGGACTTAATTGTCTTGACTGTCTACCCTTGTATTGGGAATAGCATGAAGATATAATTATTACTATCCACCTGTGTATCTGTATTGATTTTCTTAAAATAAATTACGATATCGCTCTATAATTTTATAAATGAATAATATATTTAAAAAAACCCATTTCAAAGGGTCGCTCTGTGCATTTTAATTAGATCACTCAATCTTCTTGACAACGTGGATAATTGATAACTGGCAGGTATGAGAATTACGAAACCGTTGTTCTTCACTAAGACTGGCGATATAGTGGCCTGACAATATATCTTTTTTTTGCAGCCTATACAGAGTCGACTTAGTCCACTAAACATAGGCCCCTCCCCGAAAACTTTGCACAAATAATTGTCCCCATATTGTAATATTATTACCAATTATCACTACTTCCTTTCCGTGAGTGTGTGTACAGTAGACAATGTCTTCTACTTTGAACGAACTGTATTCACCAACGATACCCTAACTGTTACAATGATTACTTAGTAGAGATGGGTGATAAATAACTTCACAGTGAAATAATCACTGTAATCTTTAAAGAAGGAACTACGTTCCAAGTTCAGAGTTACAGTTACCAGCTCGCGAACACAGCTTATAATGGAAAAAGAAACTTGCATATTTCATTGATATCATGAACTGCCATCTGTGTATTATTTTATTAATATCAACATTGATTCAAAATGCGACGGTCCTGAGCCTATAAAAGTGCGAAGGTTATTTTGAATTAACTCGCGCTCTGTCTCTTGTATCTAGACTTTTAAGATAATAGCATAGAGCAAACAATTGCGGAGTGATAACCTCTAACTGAATTGTATACCTAATCGTGATAACTACACCTAAATGAAAGGAACTTATAACCTGGGAAATTGTATTGCACTGAGAGTAACCGACGTGACAAAGTCACATTATTTTTGAACGTTTCTTTAGAGTCATTAGGTTGACAGTCCAATGACTGAAAAATAACGACTTTGGACATGTCTAAGTTACAGTGATCGCTGCTAACTAGGTGTAAACTATATAGTGATCATTATAAGGTGACTAACATCTACAATTTAATGTAGAGTCACCTGAAAAAAATACTAAGAATTCGAACCCAGGACCCTTAAAGTAAGTAGGTCGATTTGTTTATGCTTTACGCAAGATATGTAAATACGAAAACAGTACAACCATACCACGTACTGAAAGCACACAGCGCCATCTAGTTTATATAAACGGGAAATAGCGCCCATCACGTGATCTCTTATATTATACACCCGATTCATTTGAAATGTAGTAAAGTGAGTTATACGTTTCGCAACTAAGAACTGATTTCATGCAAATTCTGTCAAATATATATATTTTTAAAGTTAATAAATATGTCTTTCAGTATAACGCGAAGTTTCAATAGTCACCTAGTTTTGATTAAATTCTTATTGAAATAAGTAAAGGTATTAAAAGTAGATTGATTGAGATTGTTTTTCACCATTTTTTAAAGTTGTTAAAGTATTTAACTTATTATATAAATTGACTTGATGGAGTTGGGATTATGAAACGATTAGAATTTAACGATCATATGAAACCTTCTTAGTAACATGTAGAGTTAATCTCCAAGTCTGTTTTTTTTATAAGAATTAAAGCAATTCCAGATAACATTACTAGTATTCCTGTTAGCCACGCCAATCATGCTGCAATGCCGGTGTCTGGAGTGGTTTACGACAACAGTCGAATGCCGGGCCCGAACCTGCGATCTTACGCTTCGCAGTTCGCACTTAAACCATAAGGAAATACTATAAAGTTCTAAAATAAATTTCAAATCCATTCGACTATTTTAGTGATATGAGTATTTAAAAATACGGATCTCCAATATTTTTTCATATAAGGAAGTACATAAAGAGGAAATGAGATAATAGACGAGTGCATAGTTAGTGATAATGTCATACTGCAAATTATTTCATATTTGGCAATCTGAAAAACCCACGAATAAACCTCAAGAGATGAAGTGACGAGGTGCAAAAAAATCCCAGCGATTGGCTCGGGACCGTTCTATGTGGATATCTTTGAGGAAGGCCAGTATTTAGCAGTGGACTTTTGATAAGCTGTAAAGAAGAAGAAGAATCTGAAAAAGTGCCGATATACCAGGGGTCCATGGGATGAGAGATACTAAGCTGTAATCTAAAAGATGTCTCAAAACCTTCTTACAATTTCGTATCTGCGTCGTAATTTATTCAAAGTCAATGGACACAAAAAATAGGTTTTTAGCGAGTAATCAGAATGTCTTCTCAAATAAGCTGTGGTGAAGTATGGCCTGAAAAAACTATGCCTTAAATCTCGCATAAAAATGGTTTTATGCATTAAAAATACGAAGTACCCTGGCGTCAATTAATTTCATTTATTTTTATAGTTATTTGTTGTAATGATAGATTTAAAAAGGTAAAAAAGTATTTCTCTTACCAGAAAAAGGTCATATGCCTATGAAATAATCTAATACAAATTTATATATCGTAAAGAATCATAAATATGTACATTTATTTATTTTTATTTGTTTTAATTTAAAGTGAATCAATATTAGTCAATATGATTATGAATCAATGATATGATAATGGCTCGCAAATTCAATATTTTAAATTTATATTATGATTAAATTAAAATTTGTGTATTAAATTAAATGTATTTTAATATGAACGCACCACATAATTGACGCGGAGTGACGTTGAAATCACTGATGACTCTGAAAACTATATCAAGTTGATTTCAATCAAGTTAGTCGTTCGAATCAGTTGAATTTTATAATATTTCACAGCTTAAAAAACTTCTTTGCCTAAGTAAGTATAAATTTCAGTGAGTTTTTAAAATATACTTATAAAAACATATTGTTTTGAGTGTTCAAACAAGATTAAACTCAGAAATATATTTTTTATAACATTTTAACTACTTTTACATCTTCACGTATCATTCCTGACTGGGTAGCGGTGGCACGGATCGCCAAGTTTCTAATTTTCTTCATACACCCACTGTCGAAGTCTATCTTCATTTGTGAAATGGTGTACCATTGTTTTAAAAAGCTTTATTAAGTTTTTAGTTATTAAGTTATAGTGACCTTAAATTGTATGTATCTACTTATTACTATTTAAACTAAATAAGCTTGATCTTAATCAGTTCAGTAGCAAGATAATAAGCAGTAGTTTTCCAAACATAAATAGCATAGTTAATAAAAATTAATTAGGATATTAATTATAAAAATGTCTTTGATGGAAGGTGGGTTTTCTAACGAAAAATTTGTAATTAATATATCAATAAGCCGATTTGCAGTATAATTATTCTTTATATACAATTATAACACACATTATGAAGGTGGTAGTTTCTTTCTCTGTCGTGGAGTCATCTGGGTTACTAACTCACACTTTTAAGTAATTCTATCGCCAAATATGAGTATAACAACAATTTTTTCTGGTTTGAAAGGTATAAATAGGCATTGTTATTACTGTCATGAGGTAATCAATCTCATTACTCGGGCGTTTTCGCAAAAAGAATATGACTACATACATAGATAGGGACTACATCACATAAGTACAAGTACAATGCTCTGATCCCAAATAATCCCTGTAAGTAGCTTAGTACGAACTCCCGGATCTAAGAAAAGGTACACAAATTCTTCTTTCCATTGGTAATGTTGAAAATGTATTAAAGGTGTTCATTGACCGAATCAACCGAGAATCGAACCCGCGACTTCAGAACTGACGATACCAATAAAACCGACGGACACGCCACTCGTCCCTGAAAGTCGCAACATGTAATTTTCTTCTCTTTAAATGGCTTACACATGAAAAACGTGGTTTTTTAACTCACGTACGATTTGTATCGTTGGCTTGGACACAATGACGGATATTGTCCCTAAAAATGTCTTAGATGAAAGGTGGGTCGAAAGGTATCTCTGCCTACCCCAGAATGTGAATGGTATGAAGATATTTATTTTTTAAATGTACATATATTATTATAATACATAATATTGTGAACCTTTAATAACTTACAAAATTTATTATTAAAAGGAAAATTTTCTACGCCCAATATACGTAAACAAGTGAAGAGATGATGCTCTTCGATGAAGCTCTGAAAGAAATTGCGTTTACTTTTCGCTTTGCTGGGTTAATACTGGAGAGAGGAAAAAGAAACAACATGGAGACAGTTAAAAAACGTTGTTTATACTTATTCAATTTCACCTGGTTAAATACGGATGTCACTGGAGCAATTGTCTGGTTCATTGACGCGATACTGCAGGGGAAAAGTTTCACCAGCCTCACATACATTGCACCTTGCATTGTAATAAGTTTAATGGCAATTTTAAAATCACTGTTTATAACATTCAATGAAAAGCGCGTGGGCGAACTTATCAAATGTCTGCGAACCTTGGAAATGATGGAACGAAAGAAGACAGTGGAAGAGAAAGAGTTGATAAAAGCAGAGGAAGTGAAATTTTTGAATAAAATAATCCGGACGCTAAATATTTTTATACCAGTACTAATAAGCTCATTTGGTTTGAGTCCACTCATTCAGATGTTGATAAAGTATTTGAAGACAGGAGAGCTTGAATTGCTACTACCTTTCTTTATAATTTATCCTTTCGATAGTTATAATATTAAATATTGGCCTTTCGTATTTCTGCATCAGATTTGGTCAGGTAAGTTTTTAATTTTGCGATGTCTTCTTCTTCCTCTTCTTCACAGCCTAACAAAAGTTCACTGCTAAATATAGGCCTCCCCCAAAGCTTTCCACTGATAAGTGGAAAGCTTTGGAGTGTCGTAAAAGTCAGCTGAGGGACTTATTTGTATCAGGAAATGAGAAGCAGCCAATTCCTGAATAACAACTCTAATAATAAAAAACTTTATTCAATTGACGTCCTCCATGGACGAGTGGCGTAAACATCGGTTTTCAAAGTGTCGCCATCTCGAGGTCCCGGGTTCGATTCCCGGATGGGTCAATGTAGAAAAACCACTTATTCTACGTTTTCTCGGGTCTGTGTGTTTGTGGCACCTTCGTTGTTATCGATTCCCATACCTCAAGTGCTTTAGCTTCTTTCACTGGGATCGGAGTAATGTATGTGATGTTGTCACTATCCATACATGTATTTATTTAAAAAAAAAGTTTAGTTTCGATAACAAGAATTATGTAGGAGCACGTTGTATTTTTTTTACAAAATATAAGGGTTTAAGATAAACAAAGCAAAGTTGGTCGCCAGAGCTTGAACCCCGCAGTTCCATTCCATAGAGTAAGCAACTCTTATATGAGATGCAGTAAACATTTCTACAACTGAATCCCAGTAAATGTGCAGAACCTGCCTATTAATAGGTCTAAATATTAATAATAAAAAAATATCTTCACACGATTCCCAATACAGGGGTGGACAGAGGTCTAGTCTAGACATTTAAGTCCCTTCGACTCACCTTCCACCGAAGATAGTTTTGGGACAACGTGACAGGTGGTGAGCCCGTCGCCGTCTTTATGTCCAAGCCAACGATATAATTTGTACATAGAAAATTTTTTAGAAAAACCCTTTGGTACGGCCACTTGAGGATCGTACTCGGGTCTTTTGACTCGAAATTCCGACCACCCAACCACACGGCTACCGTGACTATAAAAAGATAATAATAAAAATAATATCTAATTAATTTGTCATTCATTAAAGCCACATAAAAAAACACACTGAGGCAGTATTTACTAACAGTCGCTAGTATTTAACATAAAAGGAAAAAAAATATTGTCTATGATTTCAGAATGCGTGATGGTTCTGTTTTTATGCAGCGCGGATTATCTACTGTTTACCTTTTGCACCTACATCACGCTACAGTTCAGGCTTCTGCAATACGATTTCGAGAATATCATCCCCGATTTTGATTCAGTTGTCAACAATGCATTCAAGAAGGAACTAGAAGTATTGATCAGAAGACACCAAATGTCTATAAGGTTTATAATGATAATGAGTTTTTTCTCACATAATTTTTATTGACTTTGTAATTCTAGCTATATTCAGTACACTACAGTCAGTGATTTTTTCAAACTCTATGTACGATTCATATCGTTGGCTTGGACACAAAGACGGCGACGAACACATCACCTGTCACAATGTAGATCGAAGGAACTTAATTGTCAAGACTAAGACTTTTGTCTACCCCTGTATTGGGATGTGCGTGAAAATATATAGATTATATCGTTACCTGACAAAAAATTCGTTAGATCTGTGACGGTTAGAAGCGTCTAAGGTGACTGAGTTCGCCAATCCGCTAACCAAGCGTGGTTTTTATGACAAAACGTTTCTTACGAGGGAGTTACATGTACTGCAGTGGACCTTATAGGCCTTCATGTATGTATATTATGTAAAGAAAAAATTTTCATGACGGTAAGTCTAATTTAAAATAACATATTCATGCCATTATCAATAATGGGGTAGGCAGAGGTCTAGACAATTAAGCACTTTCGACCCACCTTTCACTAAAGGCATTTTTTTGGGTCAAGTGACAGGCGGTGAGTCTGTTACGATATAAGGCGTTCATAAGTTTCAATACCCATTGGTACGACCCCACCGCCTGTGGTTCGAACTCTAATTCCGATCACCCAACCACTCGGCTATCTTTACTATAGAAATTAATATTGATAAGACAAAATAAGATTCTAGTAGTTAATTTCTCTTAAACCGTATTTTATTTGTTAAATGGAGTGTTTTGTTTGTGCAGTGCCGCGCGGCTCTTGGAAGCTATCAATTCAAAAATAATCCTCTATAATTTCGTATCAAGCTCTATTGTCATTTGTCTCACTGGATTTAACGTTAAGGTTATTATTTATTTATTTATCTTCACTCACAATCCCTGATAGAGTAGCCAGAGAGAACAGATTTTCAAGTGTCACGATCCTTACATACATTAGGTTTTAAAATTTAAAAGAACCATCTGACCCGGGCGGCATTCGAACCCGCGACCTCTGATGTACCGTGCTAACGCTCACCGAAAAAACCTCTAAGTCACCATGTCCTACACGCATCAGTTGAAATTTTAAATGTATTTCTCTTTTATGTATGCATGTTATGCCGTAGGCGACATTTACCGGATAGACAGATACCGCGAGATATTGCAAATTCCAGTTTAATGTTATTAAATTTTACTTTCTTGTAACAAACAGATATTTACTCGTTACACAATTTCATTTAAATATAGATAATATAATAAATATCGTCACGCCATTCCCAATATAGGGGTAGATAGGTCTAGACAATTAAGTTCTTTCGACTAACCTTGCACTGAAGTAATTCTGGGGACATACCGAGGGTAAGCTGTAACACCTCCTACCCATACCTCTACATATACCTCCACATACTCGTACAGAGGATGAGTTGCATCAGATCCAGAAATAGGATTATTAACATATTATATGTCATGATCATTATTTTAGCACAGTTTATTATTATATATATAGTGAATTACACACACCCATTATGGAATTTAAATAGAAATTATAAAAACTTCAAAATAATTGATATCTAATTATTGTGTACTCAGATTAGAGTTGGCTTACACATGCGGGTAAGAAACAAAAGAAACACCAAAAAAAAAAAACTAATAATATAATTGATTTGTCCACAGGCAGTAAAAGATCTGAACATTATTGTGATATTCCTGCTTTTCCTGGTCCAGAGTCTGATGCAGATTTTCTTTATCTGTTTATTCGGTGATAAGGTTATGCGATCGGTGACGTATATGCTTTAAATAAATTCTTTTTTAGTCATAAATAAAAAAAAAAAATAATAAAATAAATTTTTACTTATTACATATTATTATATACCTAGTATTATATACTTCCATCGACGAATATATTTAACTGCATGTATTATTTGCTTATTATGGTCAACGTAAGAGTGTGACTTTTTCCCGGGATTTACGTAACAACTAACTCGTGAAGAAGTCTTAAGAATCGCAAGAAGAACAACAAAAGGAATTCAATTGGGCATTTTCGAGGTGGTAATTCTCGAAAAAAAAAAAACTGATAAGAAAATATCTTTACGCCATTCCCAATACAGGGGTAAAAAGTCTAGTCTAGACAATTAAACCCTTCGACCCATCTAGATAGATAGATCGCTCACACACATCTACATTAATTGAACACACAGTAATCGAACAGAGCTGTGTGTGTCAGTGTATATGCCATTCAACCACAGATGTCATCAAAATAAATAAGATCGTCAGCATTCACGCCATTCCCAATACTGGGTACACGGAAGACAAAAAAAGGATTTTTGACCCACCTTTCATCGAAGACATTTTTTGTGACGGCATGACAAGTGGCGAGCCTGTTGCCATCTTAATACACACAATTCGAAATTATAAATATACCAATATATACTTTCAGAGCATGGCAGTCAGCAATGCCGTGTACAATAGCCGTTGGTATTCTGCTGACCCAATATTTGGAAAAAACCTGCTTATAGTGCTTACTCGGTATGTTAGTATTTGAAGAATCCTACACAGTATATTTAATCAGTTTAAAGTCAACACTTAACTATATTTACATTAAAAAAATAAATGTGCCTTTGTGTCTCATTCTCATTAGAGGTGTAGTTCAAGGAACTGCACTGATACCGACAGTCTACTTTATACACTTTCGTAATTTTTACTACAATTTAACTTTACTCATTCCTAATACTCGGGTAGTCAGAGTTCTAGATAATTTTTAGCCCTTTGGACTCACACCTCACCGGACCTTCTATGGCTTATGTGGAGAGGCTGTCGCTTAGTATCCAGGTTAAGTTTTAATAAAAAAAAAAAAACTGTATTACGAGATTTCGTAACATATCTACTAATAATTGTTGCCATATACTTTACACATTCAAATTACAATTTAATAATTTATTAATTTCATAATTTACATTCAATCAAAGCTCAGGTTTAGTAATACATGTAGTAATAAAAACATTTTAAAAAGCATTCTTAAATTTAAAGCTCCTGAGTAAAATTTTCATATGCATATTTTCAGTGCGCAAAAGCCTTGTAAGCTGACAGCGATGGGTTTTTCGGAAGTCGATCTTAAGGCGTTTTCCAGTGTAAGCATTTCGAATTATATTATGCTTTTATAAAAGGGCAACGTCATCCAAAGGCGTTCAATACACAAAAAAACATTTGCATGTCTATCTTTCAGATATTCCCTAAGAAAGACAATAGCCGGAATTATTCTTCATGTCCGATTTAGGAGATTTCTTATATCTTTGATATTTACGAAGTGAATTGATATTAATTGAGTCCCCCGTCATTTTAACTTATGTTATATACTTCGACTTTTGGTATCGGCGTTAATAAAATCATTCTCTCTCTACCCGTGGGTTTTGTAGGAGACTAAAGAATGAAAGTAAATGGCTAGCGACCGATGGAAAAATAATTTTTTTCACTGATATCATTTGATATCGGCATTAAATAAAAAAAGGATATTATGATTCCCTCTCTTTCCGCGAGTTTTGTAAGAGACAACGGAGGGAAAAGACGTGAGCTAGCGCCCGATGGCGGAATAACTAATTTGACTGATATCAGATCAAAATTAAAAGAGTGCTTTATCTTCTACCTTCAAAGCCTGTCGAAAGTTCACTACAGAATATTGGCCACTACTTAAAATTGTCTCAAAAACTGTCTTGAAGAAGAAGTGCCACCTGCATCCGTCCAGTACTCCATTATTGGGGGTAAAGTAAGACACTGTGTTGTTAACGAGTTACTTTTTTTGTTACGACGCTAGACTTTTACGAAAAACAAGTTCAATGTCATGTTGAAAAGTTAGACTAATAAGTTTTTGGAAACTTATGTAAGATTTGTATTGTAAGTATCGGCTAAAAGACTTTAAAAGAGATTTACCACCGAGCATATAGGCCCAAATATGGTTGTGTAAAATGTGGTTTAAAAGTATTAAACGGAAGATCGTCATTTCAAATCAAATGAAATCATTTATTTATCGACATAAGAATGTTCGTTTTTCGATAGTCATTTTTAATCTACCACCGTTTCGTAATGAGATTCCTGTAACGGAGAAGAAACAGGCGAAAGAAACTCGGGAGGTATCCCCTTCATTGGTCAATTTTTTTATAATGTAATGTATAATACAAATGTGATGTGATATTTTCTAGAAATAGCTTGGGAGTGAATAGAAATTAACTTCTTCATGATACAATTATTTATTGAAAAAAAGAAAATTAGAAAGAGAGTGATCAATTTTATTCGATTTTGTCGATAATTTTAGGGTTGTTTTTCCTTCATCGTATAAATTTAAAAGTAATGGATACTTTCAAATTCAAATTAAATGAATAATAATTTAAATTTCGAATAAAACAAAATAATAACATGCTGAAGCTCAGATTAATTAAAATAAAATTGTTTATTTCGTTTCAGATTCTTAGTAGCTCTTGGTCATACTTCTGTTTGCTGAACACCATGTATACACCATCAAATCAATCATAAGATAATTTTAGTTTCAGAACATGTGATTAGAAATAACACAGTTATGTTTAAATTTAGAAATCTTTTAGACACCGAAATATATAGGAATCTTTTAATCCGACTTCCCCGTGTCCTATGTCTAGTCTGTTCGTCCTTAGACATGCACTTCATTTCAATCAGCAAATAAATAAAAATAAAATATGCTAAGAAACTAAAGAGGTGTTGTATTATTATGAAATAATGTTAATGGAAGACTGAATGAGGAAGTTGCTGAGAAGGAACAGATATCGAAGACATCCGCAGCAGAAATAAAATGAAACAAGAGAGCCTAGAAAATCAGAAAGGTGAAGTAGCAATGAGCTGGCCCCATAAGAAATTAGCAGAACAAACGTTAGAGAAGAAAGTTTCTCGTAAGAACCTTGTAAAGGCAAAGGCAGTGAAGGAGGACTCCAGGCATCACGGACGAGTCTCAGGGCGGTGCTTTGAGACAGTCTTTGGAAGATTTATTACCAGCAATGGTAATAAATCTTCATAAAAAATAAAGTTTTTTATGGTTGTAAAGAAACAAGGATAGTAAAATAAGTAATAGAAAGAAAGAAAGTTTATTCATTGCCACAATTCAATACATATAAACAATAAAAAAGAACAATTTAAATAAATGGTTAGATAGCAGCAACGAAAAGGCATCCGACTCAGCAATATGCTGCAGCATTCATACTGCAGCGCTGATATTCTGTCGGTGCCGCTTGAATAATAAAGTGTTGATTAATATTTATTGTGAGAGCAATGTAATGCTTTGAAATGTTTTGTGTTTTAATTTTTAATATAGTAGTAAATGTAATGAATGAAAATAAAAATAACCTTCTATACTAATTTACCTTGACATCAAATTAACCGTTACTTCTTTTGGTCCCTGTTTTACACTTTGTTTAACAAAAAATTTCCGTGTGGTGACGGCATAAGAATATTGCCACTCCCTTTCTTCTCGTGGGTGTCGTAAGAGGCGACTAAGAGAAACAGCCTTGAATATCATTATGGAAACCTATAGATTGCGGGGTAACTATCTCTAAAAATATCATAACCAAAATAATCTGACCGAAGATGGGCAGCAGCGTCCATCTATCTTTGTTGATGTTGTCCCAAAAACATCTTCGGTGGAAGGTGGGTAGAAACGTCTTAATTGTATAAATCTCTATCTACCCCTGTATTGGGAATGGCGTGAAAACACACGTTCGATCTCTGGACAGGCAACACTAAAATTAAACATAATAATAAAAAATAAATAAATATTTTCACGCAATTCCAAATACAGGGGTAGACAGAGGTCTAGTGTACACAATTAAGTCCCTTAGAAATTAAATCAAATAAATAAACTAACACTAAAATTGAAAAAAGCCTATCACAAGTGTTGAATTTACCACGAGGTCTGTGATGAACAAACAACTTCGTAACGACATATTCGTGTCCCAGAAATAAGTACAAAAAATATTACTTCCAAAGTTGTGGAAGTCTGCTAACCCGCTTTTTTGCAGCGTAGTGTACGTTTTCGTCCACGGAGGTCGTCAAATCATATTCGTTCGTTGCCATTTTCGAGACCTTCCCTTTAGTCGTTTCTAATGACATTTCACAGAGTTTTATAAAAGTCACGATGCCTGAGTGGTTGGCTGGTCGGAATTTCGAGTCAAGAGACCCGAGTTCGATCCCCAGGTGGCAGGCTCGGGTTTTTCAAAATCTTATGTACGAATCATATCGTTGGCTTGGACATAAAGACGGCGTCGAGCTCACCACCTGTCACGTTGTCCTGAAAATATCACTTCACGGCACTTCACTGCCTAGACTAGACCTCTGTCTACCCCTGTATTGGGAATTACGTGAAGATATTTCACATGTATGTATGTAACTAAAGACGTAAAAATATACGCAGAAAGTAAAGTTTACAATGGCTAATTATCCATTGTCAGTTAACGCCTTTGTACAATTGACATTTCTTTGTACAGACTCCTACGTAATCGGGCAATGCTCCCGCTACGTTTTAACGTTGGTATTGTATGCAAATATAAATTGCGTATTCCCTGATAAGACAATGGATAGACAGTATGTCGAATGCTGGGGTAGGCAGAGTTCTGATGAAGTCCTTTCGACCCACTTTTCAGCAAAGCTTTTTGGGAGAGCAAGAAAAGTCAGCCTAGCGTCGTCTTAATACTCAATAGTTTATCCTATTTATCCTATTTAATAGAGCTAATATTCCTTTAATACCCGGTTTGTCAGGCAGAAATCGCTTAAAGCGATATGACCACCGTTTGTAGTTTTAAGGTTTCCGAAATTGTAATAATTAATTCTATAAGACTATGTACAATAAAGAATTATCTATCTATCTATCTATCTATCTATCTAGTTTCTTGCGTTCTCGTGTGTGTACAGAAGGGTCCTAAAATAAAATATTCGTACCAACATGGTGGTATTCGTATCAAACTTATGGTGATCATTTTCGTTCTCTCTAAATTTTGGTAACTTATCTTAATGTCCAAATATTTTAAATAGATATGCTTCATGTGTCATTATAAACATCCATGGGTCGAGTACAAACATTCTTTCGGTTTTAAGCATACTAGTAAGTAATGCTTATTAGAATACTTCTATAAAATTAAGAACAACTTTAGTTAAGAAAGCTATTTTGTGTTTTTCTTAAAAATAAAATTAAATAAATATCTTCACGCAAACAAATATATTAAAAGGCTCGTACCCATTGGTACATGCCTGCCACCTAGGGATCGGAACTCGGGTCTCTTGCCTCGAAATGCCGACCACCAAAAAAAAAACATCTTTTACATTATATTTAGGGTAGAATACGTAAGCAAGATTAGTAAAAAATATCATCACACCATTGCAAATACTCAGACAGAGGTCTAGACAATTAAGCCCTTTCGACCCATCTTCCACCGAATACATTTTTTGTTCACGTAGGAAGTATTAATTCCGGTTAAACGTATTCCAAAACAGGAAGAAACAAAACTTTGCAACGGTCACCTAAATTTAATATTGCTATTTTCTCCCAAAAATATTTTAATGTAAAGTAAGGACAGGTTATTTTTGTATTTCGGCTTAGGAAATAACTTAAGCTGCGTTCACATAATTGCTATGTTATTAAAATATTAAGTATGACAATTTTGTTAATATTTTATGATTTTCTGTTACAATCGGTACAACAAACTCAAGTTAAGGTAATCTTAATTTATGTACTATCACACAGAATAACTTATATTTAAACTTATTAGGCATGTATAATAAAGCTTAAATATAAGGTTATATAAATAAAAAAATAATTAAAAAATAGCACATGCATAGATAGGGACAACATCACATACATTGCTCCGATACCAAAGTATGCAGCTTAAGCACTTGTCTTTATGAAACCAGTAACGAAGAAAACACCTAGACCCGACAAAATTTAAAAAGAGTGTTTTTTCCCACATTCCATCAATATATTGGGAATCGTACCTAAGACCTCAGAGCTGGCGACTATGAAAACCGGTGTATGCGCCACTCGTCCACGGAGGTCGTCCGTGGTTTATTTCGTATGTATTTTATTTACAGAATAAAATACAAGGCGATTTTTATGAACATTTGAGTGTTTTCTAAGTATATCGTTTTATTCAACATCTGTATACCTATTGCAATACCTGGTTTTGGAAGGGTTAAACCTGCTAATTAATATATACCTTTCATTACATTCGTAGTCACAACGATACTTCAAGCGCGCTCTTAGTGTAATGAAAAAACAAAATAGTCAGAATAGTCGAGTAGTTAGGTGATCGGAATTCAATTCAAGAGACCTGAATTCGATCCCCAGATGGCAGGCTCGTACAAAAACTTCAGTACGAATTATTGTTGGCTTGGACACAAAGACGACGAAGGTCTCACCGTCACCTTCACCGACGAGCTTTAACTACTTACTTTGGGCTCAGAGCAATCTATGTGATGTTGTCTCTATCTAAGTACTTACTTATCCATGTGTCAACAATAATGTATATTATTTAAGTATATATATAGCTACGTCTATTTTTGTTTAGTAAGTGTGAAGAAATGCAAGCAACGTCGAAGATTCGAAACAGAACTTTAGATATAATACGGATAGAATACGGTTTCATGTTCAAATGCCTGACAGTTTTTTTAATAATATTATTAAACATTCCCCCGCGTCGTGGCGACTATATGCCGATAGAATGATTTACATAGATTAATATGTACCATAGATAAAAAATTATAAATACTTATAAACATCCATGCCTCGTGTACAAACATTCGCATTCATCCCTAGCGGGATTAGAATCGCCAACGCTTGGCTTCGAAGACAGGGATCACCGCCAATATATAATAATAATATATCGGCCCGATAGCCTAGCTATCGGGCCGATATATTATCTGTAAACTACACACCTAATACACACATTCAACAATACCTTAAACATTGTACCATCTGTAAACTACACACCTAATACCATCTGTAAACTACACACCTAATACACATTCAAACATTAAAACACAACTTATTTCATTAATATACGTAAACTTTGCACTGACACTATACAAATGAAGTGATTTTAATGTAAGTATTGTAATATTATAAGTGTTGGTGAAATGAAGGAGTTTTAACTTTTTTTTAATTATGGCTAATGTACAATACTGTGGAATAGCTTTAACTGAGTCACATGGAACTACACTCGTGCTGTAAAGCTTTTCAATTTATTTTCAGGGCCTAAAAGCCGTATAAGCTAACTGTCCTGACTTTCACAGACATCAATTCTATGGCGTTAACATGTTTATTTAAATAAAAAAAAATGCATAAATATCTTCACGCAATTCCCGACACAGGGATAGACTGAGGTGTAGTCTAGAAAATTAAGTCCGTGACCCACCTTCTTCTGAAGATACTTTCGGGAAAACGTGACAGGTGGTGAGCACGTCGCCGTCTTTATGTCCAAGCCAACGATATATGTTTATTTCGAAATTGTTTATTTTCGGCCACTTTTTGTGGTAGTATGAGAGTGATGAAGTGAATTTTAATGTGTTTAGTGTGATGATGAAATTTGCATGCACTATTGATGAGAGCTGACTTTGCACGCTTTATATTAAGTGTGGCATTTTAGAGGCTAGTATCAAATGCAAAGCCTGCCTATAACAGGTTGAAGAAATTTATTAAAGAAAATCTTTATAGGAAGGGTTATTATAAAATAAATGAATATATCAATGATAGTAAATCCTGGGAAAGGGGTGATCGCTCCCAAGCTATTTTTAGGAAAAGACAAAATTCTGTGCAATATTAAAAGAAAAAAGATTGACCAAAAAAGAGGATTTCGGAGATTCCTTTTTCCTGTTTCTTCTCCGTTAGATGAACCTTGCGAAACGGTGGTAGATTAAAAATGATTATCGATAAACGAATGACAATGTATAACAAATAAATAAATGATTTGATTTGATTAAGTTAGAAATACTACATTTATAAATAATGTATTTAAACGAATGTATTTAAATTATTTTTTCGACATATAAATAATTTGATTTATCAATAAGATTTTACAGAACTTATGTTTGATTTGAAGCGTGAGCTTGAAAACTAAAACGGTAAAGGGCCGCTTTCTTGCTGGTTTAGTGCGAGGCATGAATGTAGAAAAAATATAAAATACAATATCTTCAAGCAATACCCAATACAAGGGTTGAAACAGTCTAGACAATTAAGTCCTTTCGACCCGCCTTCCACCGAAGACATTTTTGGGACAACGTGACAGGTGGTGAGCCCATCGCCATCTTTATGTCCAAGTCAACGATAAAAACAGTACATAAGTATTTGAAAAAATGCATTGGTACGAACCACTTGGCTATGGCGGCAAATGGAAAAGCTTTGAAAATACGATAGTCTAGTGACAGATGGCGACATAGGTATCTCGAAATATACCTGACTAAAATTCATCAGACCGCTTAAAGGCAGCAGCGTCTAACGTGTGAGAGGTCTGATGCTGCAATCCACCCGCATCCCTCGAATCCCAGAAATATTGTGCAGGTCGTAGCTCCACCTAATGTATCTGCCTACACTGTGTCTGCATATACGAGGTTGCCACTCGTGAAACTTTCTTCCTCAACGCGTGTCAGCTACATATAATCCATAAAGACCTATTTTAGAAAAAAGAGAATTCCTGCGGGGTTTCTTTCTTCTGTTTGTTCCCAGTTAGAAAGACATCATTACGGAACGGTGGTAGATTAAAAAATGAAAACCATTGAATGTAATTTTACATTACTTACATCGATGTTTTTTTTATGAATTTTGCGATTGAACATTTGTTTTGGAAATATTAATCTTTCGTAAACGCGCGGTAACGGTGTTTACACTAAGGGAGACAGGCTTGAATGCCGTAATGGCATCTGAAGATCTGAGCGAAGCAGCAGCATCTGATGTGCGACTGGTCTGCTACTGCGATCGCCAATCCGCCTGCCAAGCGTGGCGATTCCAAATCCTCCCTATGGGAGAGGCCTATGTCCTGCAGTGGACTTTAACAGGCCGTTATGTACGTATGTATATGTATAACTTCCACGGAGGAGTGACGTTCACATCAGTTTTCTACGCGTCGCCAGCTCAACAAAAGGGTTCTATTCCCGAACGGATTATAGCATAACCAGTATTTTTATATCGTCTGAGGTCTGGATATCTGTGGCACCTTAGCGGTTTCTGATTCCATAACACAAGTGCTTAAGCTTATTTTGCGATAGGAGCAATGTATGTGATGTTGTCCCTTTCTATTTATCTATGTACATAATCGAAACAATCCAGGATTTGAACCTACTACACGGGGCGACTATTTAGTCATTCAGTCGGTCGTCCAGGCAACCGTTATGTACACAGAATAGTTAGTACAATTTATTAATTTATACACAGAACATTAATTAATATTCTGTTTCAAGTCTATTGACATTCCTTTTAAGATTATTATTTATTCTCAGATGTCAGAAACATCTTTCGTAGCATTTCATTATCGTATGGGATTGTTTTCGATGTAAGCGATACTATTAACTGCGTTGAAATTTTAAACAGATATTTTACAGTCCGATTGATCTTATAGATTTCTCTCATGCTGGAAAACTTACCAACTCTTGTGAGACAGACCGAGATTTTACATAATGAATTTTAAATAATATCTTCACGCTATTTTTAATACTCGGGTAGACATTGAGTCTAGACAAGTTAAGTCCTTACGACGCACTTTTCATTGAAGACATTAGTTGGTGAGCCAGTCGCCGACTTTTATATTCAAGCCAACGATATAAATCGCAAATAGGTTTTTGAAAAAATCCATCGGTACAAACCTATCACTTGAGGATCAAATTCTGGTCTCTTGACTCTAATTCCGAAAGAACAAAACAACCTTTACCTTTTTGCAATAAGATGAAAACAATTTCAAAATGTCACGATTATATTTATTATAGTCACGATTGCCGAGTTTCGAGTCGAGAGATCCGACTTCGATTCCCAGGTGGCAGGCTCGAGCCAATGGGTTTTTCTAAAACTTATGTATGAATTATATCGTTGGCTTGGACATAAAGACGGCGACGGGCTCACCACCTGTCACGTTGTCCCGAAAATATCTTCGGTGGACTTAATTGTCTGGCATAGACCTCTGTCCACCACTAACTAATCTTTATTTTTTCATCCCGACATTCCTAAAATCGGTAAAGTAATAATAAAACATATAAAAAATAATAAAACTGAAAACTGGATATCGTTTTATTATAAATGTTTGCGTAAATACAAAATAAATATTTAGTTTTTAAATTTGAAGCACTTTCAATATAGCATTAAAATTTTTTAATGTTGTATTGTAAAAGCTAGCACAATACTTGTTTTGGAGTAACACCCTAATTGATATAATATTCTGATGGCGATTTGAAAGAATTTACTGCACAAATGGGCAGTATTCTGCATTAACCAACGGTGGACTAATAAGTGGTAAACATTTTTTTATTTATTTATTTATGTACATACAAAGAATAATTAAAACAGAATATTTGTACAAGAGCACTACTTATTCCTAAACCTAAAATGAAATATCCTTTTTCTTTATTTAGTATTGAATTTTGGCTCCATGTACTACTCGTACATGGTCCTTTACTGCTATTTAAGTGGCGCTTTATTAAAAAAAATACATTAAGGCAGGCTCGTACCAATGGGTTTTTTCAAAAACCTAAGTACGATTCATATTGTTGGCTTGGACATAAAGACGGCGACGGGCTCACCACCTGTCACGTTGTCCCGAAAATATCTTCGGTGGAAGGTGGGTCGAAGGGACTTAATTGTCTAGACTAGACCTTTGTCTACCCCTGTATTGGGAATGGCGTGAAGATATTTATATTTATTTTGATTTATTCGAAACGACAAAATTTGTGAACCTCTCTATATCCCGGATCTTTACATCAATTTCGTAATTTCGTAATAAGCACACCGTGAAACGTTTAAAGCGAAACAAATGTCGAGATTTTCAAAAATTCCATGTACACAATCTTGAATTTGAAAATGAGAATAATTTCGTAATAAGCATCCCAAGAAAACAATGAAAATGAATACCATTTCGACATTTCCACAAATTCCATGTCCATCTTCTTGGATTTGAAAATTGCGATTAATTTTGTAATCAGCCTACATACTTACATACTTACATATCGGCCTGTTAAAGTCCACTGCAGGATATAGGCCTCTCCTATAGGGAGGATTTACCATAATCGTCAAGCTCGGCAAGCGGATTGGCGATCTCAGTAACAGATCACTCGCACCTCAGACGCTGCTGCCCATCTTCGGTATGATTATTTTGGTCTGATATTATTAGAGATGTTTATCCCGCCATCTACCGACTGCCATAACGATATTGAAGGCTGTTTCCCTTAGTCGCATCTTACGACATCCTTGGGAAGAAAGGGAATGGTAATATTCCTACGCCGCTACCAATATTCCACAAAGTATCACTCAAATATCTTCTATGTACAGACATGATATCCCTTTTTCAATTTTATAATGTTATATAATATATAATGTAGTATGTAATACTTTATTTACAGAAAAAAATTTGTTAATATTTACAATACTTATTAACTAAAAACTATTATAACCGTATACTTGATAATATATAAGATGATTAATACTTAGGGTTGAATTTAAATACTTTCCCTTTGAAGATACTTATTAAGAATTATAAAATTTTAATGATAATGAATATTACAGAATTATAATAAGCCGGCGTTACCGTTCCCGTGCAAAAACATGTAAAAATATTAACAGCATAACGTCAGCTAACGTTTTGGGTTCCATAAGTATTATAAAAACTTGTATGTAATCCTTTTATGCCCAGTGTCACTTCTGTTTGTCTATGGATACTTCAATCAGCACTAAGCTTGTCCAACTGTTTCTATGGTTTGTCTGGATGTTTTGTAACGCTATCAGACTTAGTTTTGTAATTTGCATCCTTGTATGATAAATCCTCCTTATGGAAGAAGTGTGTCCCATACTGAACTTAACTGGCCGTGAAGTAAAGCAAGTATGATAAATAGTAGACAGAGGTTAAGTCTAGACAAGTCCCTTCGACCCACCTTCCACCCAAGATATTTTCGGGACAACGTGACAGGTGGTGTCGTGGCCCGTCGCCCTCTTTATGTCCAAGCCAACGATGAAATTCGTACGTAAGTTTTGAAAAACTCATTGGTACTGCCACCTGGGGATCGAACACGGGTCTCTCGACTCAAAATTCCGACCAACCAAAAACTCGGCTATCATGACTTAAAATATGTAAGTGATTATTAAATATTATAAATAAACATACAGTAATAATCCAAATATGTATAAATACATATTTAGATTAATATTTATATTTATTTACAACTTCGGAGGAGGTTACTAATAAGTTGTAACTCCTAAGAACTGGTATCAAATATAGACAGTAGAATGTTTCAGATCTCAGCTGCTTTCGTATCTTCACGATGAATTCACAATAAAATCCTTTTGGAATACTAAAAAATTTAATGCAATTTCATTTAAGTTTGTTTAGTAACATATGCGTAGAAATAACGTAAATAAAAAACAAGTATAAACGCGTGACTCAAGTAACGTTTATAAACTATCCATTGTCGATTGTCACGTTAAAATTAAACAATAACAATTCATTCCTTATTGTACTGGCCCCTACGTATTCTGAGAATGTTCTGGCTTAGGTTATTATTATTAATATTTACAAACAATATTATACACTCAGTATTATATTGTTTGTAAATATTAATTACATACAACGGAATGCGGACCATTTTTATTTTAATTACTGTTATATTATTTTATTATTTGTACAGGAGGTTTCACTTTATTTCAAAAAAAATTTAAAGAGGTTCTGAGAAGTGAATAAGGAAGCTTTTATTATAAGTAATTTCATCCAATAAGCCACGATAGCTGAGGGGTTGGGTGATCGGAAACCGAATCCCAAGTTCGGTCCTTTGAGGAAAGGCGCACATATCAATAAGTTTTTCGAAATTTCTGAATAATTTGTATCTTAGGCTTTATCACTAAGAGACAGTAAAGTAAGGTTGGGTCAGAGCAGAATAGCAACGCGGCACCTATGAAGGCTTACGTGGCTCCGATTCGGGTTAACAAATCCCAATTCCCAATTCCATACAAATTTAAATATTACCACCACCATATGGTACGATAGCCGAGTGTCGGAATTTCGAGCCAAGAGACCCGATTTCGATCGCCAGGTGGCAGGCTCGTACCAATGGGTTTTTCAAAATTTATGTACGAATTATACCGTTGGCTTGGACATAAAGACGGCGACAGGCTCACCACCTGTCCCGAAAATATCTTCAGTGGAGGGTTGGTCGAAGGGACTTAATTGTCTAGAATAGACAGTGGTGGAACCACGCATCAGCTTTTGTTGTTACATGAATGGGCCGGCTCGACCGGGGCAGTACCACGACCTCACAGAATATCTGCGTGAAGTAGAAGTCTAACAAACTTCTGCGTTTCGTCTGGTGAGTGCAGGTAACCGGAGGCCCACACACCCCCCTTCCCCAATCTGGGGGGGCACTCTAAGACTGGCAACGCATCTGCTATGCCTCTGGTATTACGGGTGTTCATGGGCGGCGGTAATCACTTACCATCACGTGAGCCACCTGTACGTTTGCCTCCCTCTTCTATAAAAAAAAAGACTAGACCTCTGTCTACCCCTGTATTGGGAATTGCGTGAAGGTATTTATTATATTCAGTATCAAATACCTCGAGTTTCGAAGTTACTGCTAGTTGTTGGATTTATAAGCATCGTTAGTATTATCATTTAATTGATTCGATTCCCAGTCGGATCATAGAAACAATAGGATTTCAGACTCCTGCATCGAATCCACATTAAAAGTCCTCTAAGGGACTACTGAAAGATATTTCAGTACAGGAATAAGAAATGCCCTTGTCTATTTTAATACTTCTTTGCTTTGTTTCATATGTACATCAATAAATATAAAATTAAAGAATCCACTGAACCGCCATGAAAACATAATAAAATAAAATAATGAAACCATTATTTTATTTCGTAAGATTGTAGGGCTGTATTTTAATGCCAATTAATTATTTCACACATACTGTATATCAAGAACCAAATTTCAGAAATAATATTTGTCTGCAAAACCTGTAATTAAATATTACATTATCGTACCAACTTCTGAAATTCCTTTTCTCAATATTAATAATACTTGCGTGTTGGAAGGTGTCCGTCAATTTTTTCAGTAAGGTTAATATAGCATTAAGAAACATTTTTATATACTCAATATTCGCAATTGACATTTTATTAAATTTGTATTTTCTTATAAAAATACAAATTTAATAAAAAATAATCAGTATAACTCCATATTCCTTTTTTGTCGAAAATGTTAGTGTAATTTCGAAAAAGGGAACAAGTTCTTTGAATTCGAGAAATTTTCTTACCTATGTTGTAAATGCTTTTGTCAATCGTCATCAAATATTTTATTTAAAAAAAATATAGAAAATATATAAGTACTTTTCCCATATACTTTCATTAACTTTAATAACTAAACTAAATATAATTTAAAGCTGTTATACCAGAATATAAATAACAGAACATCGAAATGACTTCTTACAAACATAACTTTTTTATCATCTAGATTCGTTAGCACATAGACAATTAGACAGATGAATGATAAAAATTGCCTCTAAACTTTCTTAGTTCAATTGAAAATTGAAGAAAAGTGAAACAATGTCGCACAAACCATTATACATCGATGAAACTTTGCAACAAATTGCAATCATTTTTAAATGTGCCGGTTTATTACTGGAGCCGAAAGCGACGACAAAGAAGCAGAAAATTAAGAAACGTGTCTTGTTTATGTGTAATATGAGCTGTTTGAACTGGGACTTGACTGGTGCAATATATTATTTGGTCCACGGTATCATGACCGGAATCAATTTCCTTGAACTATCATTTATTGTTCCCTGCATCGTGCTAAGTGTAATGGCAAATTTAAAATCTCTGTATTTAATGTTGAATGAACAGCTTGTGGAAAAACTCATCGAAAATATGCGATATCTAGAGATAATGGAACGAAATGATGAGAAAGATGATTATAAAGAAATAATAGTAGCCAAAGGAAGAAGGTTCCTTCATTTCATTATTAAATCTCAGAAAATTGTTTACGTGGTTGTGGTAGTTACATTCTCCTCCAGCCCATTAATACAGATGTTGATCACATATTTGAAGACGAATGAAGTGAAACTGATACTGCCGCTTCCGATCACTTATCCTTTCGATACCACGATTATAAGATATTGGCCTTTCGCATATATCCATATAACATGTTCAGGTAATTGTTTAGTATAAAGAGCACTAATTTCTAGAACTTTTCCAAGCTTTAAAAGATGCCAATTATTTAATTAATAAGAGTAAGTATTGTATCTTCACGCACAATCACTGCCGATGTCACCAGAGAGAACAGATCGCCAAGTGTCACAATCTTTACATACACGGTTAAGTTATTTAAATTATGTCATCCATTTTCGTGATCATGTGTATGCACCTGTAGCCAATCTACATTATTGAACTTTTACGTTCCCATGAAAACGATTAATGATAATTATGACATAATCCATCCGTACTTATTTTAAATCTAACTAAATCCCTGTCTTTTCAGAATGTATAGCAGCCTTCTACATTTGCAGCGCGGACTTTCTTTTATATATCGGCTGCAGCTATATTAAAATCCAATTCCAACTCCTCCAGTACGCCTTCGAAAACCTTGTTCCTGATCTAGGTACAGTAATGCTTCCAGGAGATAAAGTATTTATAAATAAACTAAGAAACCTCATTAAGAGACATCAGATCATAATAAGGTTTGTATCTCTTTTCGCAATCATCAGATCATACACCTAGTGACATCTTTAAATACTGTTTTAAATATTAATATAGTAATTATCTGCTATCTATGTCTAGATTCTTCTATCTCTACTTTATTATGAGATCATTACAAGATTTGGTCTGTAAAGAAATATCATTTTCAATGTTTTTATTTCAATGTATTAAAATTCTCTTTTATCTATGTTTAAATTAAATTATTATTTAGAAATTGTATTTGCAGCTCGGCGAATATTTTGGAAGCAATCTTTACCAAATCTATTCTTTTAAATTTTATGTCGAGCTCTGCTCTCATTTGTCTTGCTGGATTCAACGTAACAGTAAGTGAATTAGTTTTAAATTATATTTAAATGATGTTAATATATATTATGTTAATATTATAGCTTAGTGTAAGTTAACCCGCGAGAACGATCATTCCGAGGTTGTAACACAGTTTCTGTAATCCTCGCGAAACAACCAGAAGTATTGAGGATTCTCATAGCTAAGACAGTGCATCATCATGAAGAGCTGTAAAAGTTCACTGTAGGCTTTTCTATAATCACTACGCCTCGCAAGCGGATTGGCGATAGCTGTACTAAACACCACGCACCATAGAGGCTGCTGCCCGTGACCTGTCTGCTGAATTTCTTTCCAGATTGTTACGCCGCCATTTGTCGGTCGCCATTGCTTTTTTGAAATTTTCCTTAGTAGTTTCTTGCGGCACCTTCCTGATGAAAAGGAAATTGCATATTCTTATGCCGTAACCACGTAACTAGTGATATTAGTAGTCGGTGGTTTACTTTTTTAATGATGTATTTTATTCTTTTTGAAACTGAAGTTGAAAGTTTACACATTTCTTCCCATAATTTAATTGGGCAAAAGCTCAAATAAAAAAGTCCATTTCGTAGAGTGGTCTAAGACAAAACTTACCACGTACCACATTTAGGACCATATATTTTTAGAGAAAAATGTAGCGTTTAAGTATAACTTCAGAAGGATGGATGTTTGGTGACTTCTGTGTGTACAAGTGAAGTAAAGAGTGAAAGGTAAATGAATGCTTATGTAAGAAAACAAATAGGTGCATCCATACTATTCATCAAAAGAAAGATAGAAAGATCTGACGGACTTTTGTAAACATATGGTAATGCGAAAAATGCGTTGGAGCATAAATTGTGAATTTACGGATTTTATTGCGTTTTATTAAATTTTAAACTTATTTTAATTCCCGACGTTTCGGATGCTTTTCAGCATTTGTGATCACGGGAAACAGGGGTTTGATTCAAAACCCTGTTCCTGTCCTGTTCCCGCAAAATGACAGCGGGACGTTAAAACTTTGAACGTCCCTGTCATTGTTAGCTTCGGCTTGGACTTAATTTTATTTACAATTGGATGGATGGATCGAATTTATTATGAATGAAAAAAAGTCACGTTCGTCGAGTGGTCGGTGGTCGGAATTTCAAGTCAAGAGACCCGAGTTCGATCCACAGGTGGTGCCTGTACCAGTGGGTTTTCAAAAACATGTGCGAATTATATCGTTGGCTTGGACATAAAGACGGCGACGGGCTCACCACCTGTCATGTTGTTCCAAAAATGTCGGTGGTAGAAGGTGATTTGGACTTAATTTTATTTACAATTGGATGGATGGATCGAATTTATTATGAATGAAAAAAAGTCATCGAAAATATGCGATATCTAGAGATAATGGAACAAAATGATGAGAAAGATGATTATAAAGAAATATCATTTTCAATGTTTCTATTTCAATGTATTGAAATTCTCTTTTATCTATGTTTAAATTAAATTATTATTTAGAAATTGTATTTGCAGCTCGGCGAATATTTTGGAAGCAATCTTTACCAAATCTATTCTTTTAAATTTTATGTCGAGCTCTGCTCTCATTTGTCTTGCTGGATTCAACGTAACAGTAAGTGAATTAGTTTTAAATTATATTTAAATGATGTTAATATATATTATGTTAATATTATAGCTTAGTGTAAGTTAACCCGCGAGAACGACCATTCCGAGGTTGTAACGCAGTTTCTGTAATCCTCGCGAAACAACCAGAAATATTGAGGATTCTCATAGCTAAGACAGTGCATCATCATGAAGAGCTGTAAAAGTTCACTGTAGGCTTTTCTATAATCACTACGCCTCGCAAGCGGATTGGCGATAGCTGTACTAAACACCACGCACCATAGAGGCTGCTGCCCGTGACCTGTCTGCTGAATTTCTTTCCAGATTGTTACGCCGCCATTTGTCGGTCGCCATTGCTTTTTTGAAATATTCCTTAGTAGTTTCTTGCGGCACCTTCCTGATGAAAAGGAAATTGCATATTCTTATGCCGTAACCACGTAACTAGTGATATTAGTAGTCGGTGGTTTACTTTTTTAATGATGTATTTTATTCTTTTTTATTTACCCAAATATGTTCGGTTGAGTAATTAAAAATATTCTGAGATACTAAAGGCTGCTACTGCACTGCTACTCCGCAGAATTGAAACTGAAGTTGAAAGTTTACACTTTTCTTCCCCTAATTTAATTGGGCAAAAGCTCAAATAAAAAAGTCCATTTCGTAGAGTGGTCTAAGACAAAACTTACCACGTACCACATTTAGGACCATATATTTTTAGAGAAAAATGTAGCGTTTAAGTATAACTTCAGAAGGATGGATGTTTGGTGACTTCTGTGTGTACAAGTGAAGTAAAGAGTGAAAGGTAAATGAATGCTTATGTAAGAAAACAAATAGGTGCATCCATACTATTCATCAAAAGAAAGATAGAAAGATCTGACGGACTTTTGTAAACATATGGTAATGCGAAAAATGCGTTGGAGCATAAATTGGGAATTTACGGATTTTATTGCGTTTTTATTAAATTTTTAAACTTATTTTAATTCCCGACGTTTCGGATGCTTTCCAGCATTTGTGATCACGGGGAAACAGGGGTTTGATTCAAAACCCTTGTTCCTGTGTCTCTGTTCCCGCAATAATGACAGCGGGACGTTAAAAACTTTTGAACGTCCCCTGTCATTGTTAGCTTCGGCTACGCTTGCAGTGGTACGCTTGGTCTTGGACTTAATTTTATTTACAATTGGATGGATGGATTGAATTAATTATGAATGGAAAAAAATTCACGTTCGAGTGGTTGGGTGGTCGGAATTTCAAGTCAAGAGACCCGAGTTCGATCCACAGGTGGCAGGCTCGTACCAGTGGGTTTTTCAAAAACTTATGTGCGAATTATATCGTTGGCTTGGACATAAAGACGGGCTCACAAACTGTCACGTTGTAGCAGACGTCCTTGAGCGTCCATGTTTTATATCAGCTGTACTCAGTCGTAATAAAATCCGTAAATATTCGTTTAATTTTATTGATATGTTTCAGACTTTGAATGAAGTTTTCGACACTATCTCCTTTCTGGTGTTCTTACTAATGTGCCTTATACAGATATTCTTCATTTGCTACTTTGGAGATATGATGATGCAATCGGTAAAGGTTTTTCAACTATTTGATTTATTTAAAACTTTCCACTTGACTAGTTTATTATATATATACTGTAAAAGGCGATAAACTATAAAAAAACAAACTGGTATTGTTTTTGGAAATAATTTAAAAATAATAAACATTTGTCAAATCCAAAAAAAATATATTGGGTGGTAATATAATGTAATAATTAGGTTTTTAAATTTTATGTAATACCTATTTAATTCGCTCTGGTTTATTTAGAGATGGCACCCAGCCGTCTATCAGTTGTTACCATTGCTATTCTCAATGCTCTTCCTCATTCTCAAATAATTTCAAAATATAGAACGCCCTAAGAGGCGTAAGTATAAAGAGAGATTTTAAATTCCAATTTGTCCGACACGGTGGTTCGGAAGTCAGAGCGTTGCCATGGAACGACAACCCCTGTACGCGGGTTCGAATCCTGCCCGTGTCAGTTGATTTTTTGGAATATTTCTTAAATTTAATAATTTCTAGAACCACGATAGCCGAGTAGTTGGGTGAACGGAATTCGAGCCAAGAAACCGAGTTCGATCCCCAAGTGGTAGGCTCCTACCAGCGGCTTCTTTTTTGTTCAAAAACTTATGTACGATTTATATCGGTGGCTTGGATATAAAGACGGCAACGGGCCCACCACCTGTCACGTTGTTCCAAAAAATGTCGGTGGTAGAAGGTGGATCGAAAGGACTTAATTTTCTAAACCTCTGTCTAGAAAATTAAGTCAATTAAGGACGTGAAGATATTTTTTTATAATTTCACAATAATTTCTTCTCCACCAGAGCTTGGCGATGAGCGACGCGGTGTACAGCAGCCGTTGGTACTATGCACATCCCAGCATTGGGAAAACTTTGCTCCTAGTACTCACTAGGTTAGTGATCGTTTTCGAAAAGAATATTCTTCGACACTTTATTACGTTGGTACTCTCTATGTATACATGATATATTGATATTAAAATTTAACCCAATTCACGCAGTTCCCAATACAGGCGTAGACAGAGGTCTAGTCTAGACAACTAAGTCCCTTTGACCCACCGAAGATATTTTCGGGACAACGTTACAGGTCGTGAGCCCATCGCCGACTTAATGCTCAAGCCATTGCTATAAATCGTTCGTAAGTTTTTTTTTAGCCTTAGCGATAAAACTCGGGTCTCTAGAATCGAATTCCGATCACCTAACAACTAGGCTATTGTGGCTCTTCTGATGAAATAGTTTATTTCTTTTATTTTACGAGAATAGGGTGAGAAGCAAGCGAAAAGTACACCCATTGACAAGTGGCTTCTCAAACTCATATCATCTGCAAACCATTTCAAAAGCAGAAGACAAAAAGAGAGAAAAAGATAGAAGAAGAGGGAGTGCCTCGTAACCAAAGATTTCATTGGCTCTTTATACGATTCAAACCGAAGCACAAATAGTTGTTATAAAGTTATTTGGTAAGAGAAATAGGTAGATAAAAAGTCATGTAAATGTTAAAAAAATCACGATAACTGAATGGTTGGGTGGTCGGAATTTCAAGTCAAGAGACCCTAGTTCCTCCGTAGAAAAGGGAGGTAAACGGGCAGGTGGCTCACGTGATGGTAAGTGATTACCGCCACCCATGAACATACGCAAACGTGTTCACAAGAATTTGGGGAGGGGAGCGTGGGCCTCCGGTTACCGGTTAAAACTCACAGAATACCGGCTTCACGCCGGTATTCTGTGAGGTCGTGGTACTTCCCCGGTCGAGCCAGCCCATTCATGCAACTACAAAAGTTGATGCGTGGCTCTACCACTGTTATGGCATGGGCATAAATGACGGCGACGGGCTCACCACCTGTCACGTTGTCCAAATGTCTTCGGTGGAAGTTGGCTCGAAAGGACTTAACTGTCTAAACCTCTCTCTACCACTGTTTTGGAAATGGCGTGAAGATATTTAACTATTTTATCTAAATATTCAGTTGTCTGTATTTAATTATATACTCTACTTCTATTCTTTCTTTCTAGTTACTTTACCTCTAGCTTTGTTTAATGGTGTCTTAGCGTTTCATCAGTAAGAAACATTACATTGAACTTACTCAAAACTTTAATTTCAGGGCCCAAAAACCGTGTAAGCTAACTGCATTAGGTTTCGCCGATATCAACCTCAATGCGTTCACAAGAGTTAGTATTTTCTTTTTCAATTTCCTCTATTAATAAGAGAAAGACGGATAGACGAGCAAATGGTTGTCATGATGTTACCAGTTATGGTATCCTAGTACCCCATAGGAGCAGCAGATGCAATGCGGGCCTATTTGGATGGAATTGGGTAGAAAAATGGAAAGGAAGTAAAGAGTCAGGATAGCCGAGTGGTGGGCTGGTCGGAATTTCGAGTCAAGAGTTCCATCCTCTAGTGGCAGACTCGCGCCAATGGGTTTTTCAAAGACTTATGTACGAATAATATCGTTGGCTTGGATTCCCAAACTAAACAATGCTGGGCCCAGTGGATCACCCTGCTGAACTCCGACGGCTGAGTCAATTAAATGATTTTCGTAAAATAAATTAGGGTTTTGACTGTAACATTGCCAAACGTAATGGTAAATTTCCGGGGTATGTGTCGCAACCTCCTTCAGCAGGGTTGACCTGTCGAGAAGGTTAAAGGCATTCCTTAGGTCAACTTTCAATAGAACATCTGTTTGACAATTCGTTAAAAAGTACGCACTGAATGTACAGCTGCCTCACAACCTCCTCTGCAACCGAAGCCTAACTGAATAGGCTGAAATTTTGCCTTTAGATCGGAGGTTATGTGCCTACATGCTAATTTAGAAGTTAAACGTCTAAAAGTGGAACCAACAGCTATAGGGCGGATACCATTATCTTTTTTAAAGGCACATAACCTTGCTCCATATATGACTTTAACAAAATTGGGAATAACATTGCCAGAAAGCATAAAATTACTTAATTTTGTTATGTCGCCCAAAAGAATTCGGCCGGCGTTACCGGCGGACGCGCTTACAAGATCTTTCAGATGTTGAGGCGTAATTCCGTCAATGCCGCCGGCAGAGCCATTTGAGAAAGACATAATTGCCTCTAAAGTATATTTTCTGAAACTTGTAATGGCTGATGAGAAGGATCAGGAGGCGACGGTAGAAGCAAGGAGGAATTGGCCTTAGGATGCTTCTGATGTAAGCTTTCCAGGGTGTCCGCATTGTGAGGCGCCAGGATATCATCTGAAAATAAAATACGCGATGCGTTTTTTAAATCACCATCCATAACTTTAGACTCGACAACTTTCTTTAAATCAAAATTGTGAATCAAAATTTTGAAAAGAATTGTTTTTAAGCTGGGACGTAATTGACTTACGCCCCGTTTTGTCAACATGAAAATGAAAATATGCAAAGTAAAATAATTTTTGCCAACTAGTTACAGTGTTAAAAAGTAAAACAATTTTGAAAGGTATTTGATAAAGCTTTAGCTAGCTGCATCCTCGCACCTCTTGGAATCCTCCTAAGTATTGGTACATTACGGTGGTAATAATGAATTTGGTCCGAAAAATTTTGAAAATTAGTTTGATTAATATCTCTGATTGTGCCATGAGAGGGACGGGAGGCTGTGAAACCAGGAAATTGACTGTGGATGACAACATCTAATATGTATATTTAAACCTCTTTTACCTTTAAAAGCCTACCGTCCGAGCAATTTCGACATTGTAGGAATTCCGATTGAGAGTTGGTAGGAGCGATATTCATAAACTAATTATTATATCTTAAATAAGCTTAAAGTTGCTAAGTTCTGCTGCGTCGCTTCCAATCAGTTAGGACGGACCACAGAGTGTAGACCTTTGTCTAATGTAGGCATGCCGTACAGCGCACTAAAAGTAAAAGTAATATTTGAAATACAGACATAATTATTGATTACTACGTGAATATTAAAATACTTCCCAGGTTTTTCCAAATATTTAAGAAATATACTTATTCCTTGACAGTTGAAAAGCTCCGAAATACAATATTACCACGATTTACAAAAAATGCATCTGAAATCATAAAAACCTTTTAATATCTCATTTATTTAAATTTTATCAACATTTTACGATAATTTTAAAACCTAAAAATAATAAAAAATATTAAAATAAATTTATTTAAATATACTTAGCTTCTGACAATTTTACAGACGTCGGACGATTGTAATATTAACATAATTTTTCTGTAAATCAAAAGCACTTATTTGAAAAAAAATAACCTATATTTTCATCGTTTTTCTTTACCTTGTTTTACAACACCTATGGAGAAAAGAGTATGTTACATTTCTATACCAACCCCACATCATTCTAATAAAATAAAACTATACGTTCTTTTCAGGTACTAAGCACTTCGTGGTCGTATTTCTGTCTACTGAACACTTTGTTTAACTAAACAAAAATTTTCATTTATAGTAGACTACGTTTGCTTTGAAATAAACGCTTATCAATATACTGTCATTTATTGTAACTGATTATTTAATAATCAGTTTAAATTAGTGACAATTAATAATTATTTTATCATAATAAACAAATTGATTATAATTAATTTCAATTCATTCATTTCACTTTAAGTTTCAATCAGTTTGCACCAGTTACACTCCCGCACGTATGTACTAAAAATTTTTAGTTTTATTCGTCACCCCAATGTTATGTATACTAGTTATGTTTAAATGTTTTGTTTTTCATCAGTCAATCGCACAAAAACTGGTGAGCTGTTTTATATAAAATTTGGAAACCGAATAGTTAACACATACGATATCTTTAATCTCGGAAATAGAACATGGTTCTTGTCGCTGTGAAACGTTTATGCAATTATGTATTGAGAGTCTAAAGAGAGCTAGTTTTTCTGGACGAGCATACAGACAAAAACTAATGTAGAATGAAAAAGTTGATGACTTGCTCTACGTTTTCGTGCATGAAAATATCTTCGTGCCAATGCGTAGGTAGATTTCCGGAGACCTAAAACGTCGCATATATTCGTAGAACACAAAAGTTATGAAATAAAATACATTTACTTTACATGAACACAATGTATACAAATTATTTTATTAAATATTTTAGAATTATATGGTTTTTCTGTTTATATTCCTCTTTTTGCTTTTGTTCTTTTTAATTATATCCTGTGCCTCCCTCTTGAAGACTCACGTCTCCACCAGATCATCACTTCTTCAAAGTCCTATTAGCATAGTCAGCACCGGTTAGGGTGAATTTAAGCTAATAACTTTTGTTCTGATTTAAATTAGCTTTCCTTAAAGTTTTGCAGTGACGTCTTTGGTCTCAGACCTAGTTTTTATTATTACAGGATCTCAAGTAGTTATGGTACCACTCGGGACTACTTGGAATCCTGTAATGAGATATGTTCAGTAATTTTACAGTATAAATAAATATCTTCACGTAATTCCCAATACAGTGTAAATAATTTATAAATAAATACATATATGTATATAACCGTAGACACCCAGAACCGAGCAAATGTAGAAAACGTGATTTTCTGCATTGACATGTCCTCTTATCTAACCCGGAACCTTCGAACTGAGAGCTTTCCCACGAAGGATTATGTAATTAATAAATGTTAGAAGGTTTTCTGCTCTACCACACAGGCGCCTTATCTATTGAAATTGGATAATTGCAAACTCTATCAATTCTAAATCACATTACTGCTATTCCTGTTAACGTCACCAACTAAGTTATGGAATTAATCTGAATTATATTCGCTATCACGTGACTGGTGGTGAGCCCGTCGCTGCCTTTATGTCCAAGCCCACGATATAACTCGTACATTAGTTTTTGTAAACCCATTGGTACGAGCCTGCCAACTGGGGATCTAACTCGGGTCTCTTAACTCGAAAATCCGACCACCCGACCACTAGACTATCGTGACTTCGTTAGTTTAGCTGTGATAAGAGAAGATAATATTAGTTTTGCCGTGTGGTAAAAATTTATCGTCACCTTCCATCCCATGGGGGAGGTTAAGAGGCGTAGAGATATCGCAGCATTCGAAAGAGGAATGGCCACCGAAAGGTGGCGGAGTAACCGTTTCAAAATATCAGATCTATATATAGTCTCAGAAATCTTGTATATGCAAGTAACTATGTTAAAAATACTATAAATACTCTTTGATCCCAGAAAATAGATTCAGGTTAAGGTACGAGGTGTTTAGAAAATTTACAAGAAATCAATTGACTTTTAGGGCATAAGCACATGTTTATAATAATTAATATATCTTCACGCAATTCCCAATACAGGGGTAGACAGAGGTCAAGTCTAGACAATTAAGTCCCTTTGACCCATCTTCCACCGAAGATATTTTCGGGACAACGTGACAGGTGGTGAGCCCGTCGCCGTCTTTATTGTCAAGCCAACGATGAAATTCGTACATAAGTTTTTGAAAAACTCATTGGTACTACCACCTGGGGATCGAACTCGGGTCTCTCGGTTCGAAATTCCGACCACCCAACAACTCGGCTATCGTGACTTATCTTTATAATAATATATAAACAAAACAGTAATACTTTATAGATTACAGATTGTGTTTTCAATAGTTTTCGATAAAGAAGTATAATGGTTAAATGCTTCAGTATATTATACGAAAGCACATATCATCCTTTGGAGTAGAATACTTATTGACTTGATTACTATTCAGACGTATTGAAGGAATTTACTGCACATATTGTTAGTATATAAACTATCTGAATTTAATACGGTAAAGCCTAAGCGGCGGAAGTTTCACTACTTGTTTTAAAGGATAACTCCCAATATTTGACATTCAACTTGATTTTGTGTGGTTCTTTGCTGCATCCAAATAATAGTGTAAAAACTGTATCTGGTTTGAAAATTTAAAGCTAGCGTTACAAGGCTATGACAAGTTCCAACATAGTTGTCAGGGGTGAAAGGAAACCTGAAATATTCCCTTGGAGTAGTTTACAGGTGACGGTAGGTTGCAGGAGTCATTTACCAGTAATATCAAGTGGCCTGTTACCTCATTTTTCAATAAACTGCTATAAAAAACAGCTTGGAAGTCCATTTCAGAACAAAGGTATCTCCAGGTAGAAGTAGTATTATTAATATTAATATGTAACATAATTATACATTAAATATAAATTAAGTTTTAACAGTATAAAAGTCACGGTAGCCGAGTGGTTGGGTGGTCGGAATTTCGAGTCAATAGACTCGAGTTCGATCCCCAGGTGGCTCGTACCAATAGGATTTTCAAAAAACTAATGTACAAATTACATCGTTGGCTTGGACATAAAGACGGCGATAGGCTCACCACCTCCAGGTCACGTTGTCCCGAAAATATCTTCGGTGGAAGGTGGGTCGAAGGGACTTCATAGTCTAGACTAGACCTCTGTGTACCCCTGTATTGGGAATTGCGTGAAGATATTTATTTTATTTATTATTAAGTTTTAACAGTGGTATAGCCACGCATCAGCCTTTGTTGTTACATGAATGGGCCGGCTCAACCGGGAAGTACCACGACCTCACAGAATACCGGCGTGAAGTAGAAGTCTAACAATCTTCTGCGTTTCATCTGGTGAGTGCAGGTAACCGGAGGCACACACACAGGATGTGGGCCTTCGGTTACCCCAGTCTGGATTGGGGGCACTCTAAGGGCGGCAACACATCTGCTATGCCTCTGGTATTGCGGGTGTTCATGGGCGGCGGTAATCACTTACCATTACGTGAGCCACCAGCTCGTTTGTCTCCCTTTTCTATAAAAAAAAGTTTTTGAAAACAAAATTATGTATATATTTACAATACTTCTTAACTTAAAAAAGCCCAATTCCTCTTGGCATGGTAACAAGAACGCTGGCTGCATTTCCACGTCGAATAGCTAGACTTAACCGTTGAGCGAGAAAAGAACCAGCCCTCGTGTCACCAGCGGCTACGACCTGTCGCGGACACAAATCCTTTAGAAACTACATCGCGCGGGGACCCCGCGGACCTCCATATATTATTTCAAATTAATATAGAAGGAGGGACGATAATCAACGTATGGCAAACTGAATGTTCTGATCGTTATACCTTTTGAAGTAAATCATAACATTTACTTTGGGATTTGAAAGGAAATGGTAAGAGCACCAACCTTTAGCTTTGTCCGGGACGAGAAATTATTATTTAATAAAATACTATACTACTATAAAACTGAATAATTTTGATACAAATTTAATAATATGCTATATATTTTTCAATTAAAACACCTTTTTTATAAAAAATCGTAAGTCACTCTCGTGGGATGATCTTGCGTATTCTAAGTAAATAAATATAAAATATAAATAAATATCTTCACGCAATTCCCAATATAGAGGTAGACAGAGGTCTAGTCTAGACAGTTAAGTCCCTTTGACCTACCTTTTACCGATGATATTTTCGGGACAACGTGACAGGTGGTGAGCCCGTCGCCGTCTTTACGTCCAAGCCAACGTTATAGTTCGTACATAAGTTTTTGAAAAACCCATTGGTACGAGCCTGCCACCTGGGGATCGAACTCGAGCCTTTCGACTCGAAATTCCGGCCCAACG
The DNA here is from genome assembly GCA_029286605.1 of Sericinus montela. NCBI lineage: Eukaryota > Metazoa > Arthropoda > Insecta > Lepidoptera > Papilionidae > Sericinus > Sericinus montela. The sequence goes on from JAGSMR010000014.1 coordinate 4,144,112, forward strand.
GACGGTCTCCTAGCCGGAACGAGTTTCATTGAGCTATCATTCATTGTACCGTGCATTTTGTAGCATGGCAAATATAAAATCGCTGTGTTTGATATTGAATGAGGAGCCCGTGGGAATACTGATCGAGAACATACGAACTTTGGAGGTGACCGAACGTAATGATTTCAAAGATGAACATAACGAATCAATAGTTGCTAAAGAAAGAATTTTCTTACATCGGCTGCTTAAAGCGCAAATAAATATTTACTTAACAGTGGTAGTGATGACATATGGATTTGAGACGTGGTCTTTCACTGCAGGCCGTATGAGGAAGCTCAAATTTGCTCAGCGTGCTATGGAAAGGGCTATGCTCGGTGTTTCTCTGCGTGATAGAATCCGTAATGAAGACATCCGCAGCAGAACCAGAGTAACCGACATAGCCGTAAGGATCAGCACATTGAAGTGGCAATGGGCCGGCCACATAGCTCGTAGAACTGACAACCGTTGAGGAAGAAAGGTTCTCGAGTGACATGAGAACCTCGTACAGGCAAACGCAGTGTTGGACGACCCCCCTCGAGATGGGGCGACGACTTGCAAAATATTGCGGGAAGTCGATGGATGGCTGTGGACCGTTCGCTGTGGAAAGTTTTAAGGGAGGCCTGTGTTCAACAGTGGACTCTTGATAGGCCGTAAAGAAGAAGAAGTGATAGTGATGTTTAGCCTCAATCCCTTAATACAGACGCTGATCATATATTTGACGACGAATGAAGTAAACCTGATAGCGCCACTTCCGAGCACTTATCCTTTCAATACTTCCGATATGAGATATGGCCTTTCACGTATCTGCATGAGACTTATTCAGGTAAACTTTATTTTAAACGATTTATCGGAGATAAAAACGTAATCTTTCCTTATTTAAATTTAATCTTACTGTAACACGGCTATAATTTCACAGAATGTATGACAGCCGTCCTAATTTGCAGTGCGGACTCTCTTTTGTATATCGGCTGCAGTTACATTAAAATCCAATTTCAACTGCTCCAGTACCACTTCGAAAATCTCATTCCCGATCTTGGTAACAGCACAGTGATGCTTCCCGGAGATAAAGAGTTTATAAATAAATTAAAAAACCTCACTAAGAGCCATCAGATCATTATAAGGACTTATGTTCTTTAAAGAAATATTCTTTTAAATGTCTATATAGCAATTCTCTTTTATCTATATTTAAATAAAATTATCATTAACTTTTTATATTTTCAGCTCTGCGACTATCTTGGAAGCAATCTTCACCAAGTCCATTCTTTTAAATTTTCTCTCGAGCTCTGCTCTCATTTGCTTTGCTGGATTCATCGTTACGGTATGTTAATTATTATACTGTAATATAATATCATAGGAACTAGAGCTAATGAGAAAGATGCTATGAAAACATTTATAACTAATTCACAACACATGTTTAATTACGAGTATAATTCATGAAAGGTGGGAGTTAAGTGATATTTGTGAAAAAAAAATCTCGCCTAAGTGTAACTTGAGATAGATGTAAGTTAGCTTCAAATTGTAGGTGACAAATCTATGAATTATTTAAACAAATATTAACGTGGGGGCCAGAGAGAACAGCTCGCTAAGTGTTACGATCCTTACATACCTCTTTCGCTTCTTTTAAATTCATCATTTTAATTACACGTCTAGGTACTCTTACTAGTACTTTTGATCCTTCTTCCTTTTTTTTCATTTAAAATAAAGAATTAGGTGAATCGGTTTCATTCATATAGATCATTAATTATTTTAACATACATATACATACGATAAAGTGAAAGCTTGAACGGGAAAATAGAAGATGTCACGATAACCGAGTAGTAGGGTGATCGGAATTCGAGTCAAGAAATCCGAGTTCGATCCCAAGGCACATATCAACGGGTTCTTTCAACACTAGGAGTGTTATAGGAACATTGCCTACACCGCTGTTCACCTGAGTATTGGGAAAATGTGAGAAGATAAAAAATAATAAACAATATAGAAACAAAATAAAGAAATAGCTTGTCTCTGCTCTGGTACTTTAACCAATTCTCGTTGTTAAGGCTTCTAGGCAGCATTTCAGGATAAAACATCGCCTGATGCAAGCAGAAACATGGAAAAAATTCTAAATTCTACATTCTCTTTGGCTTGAGCTTTTATATATTATATTTTTATTTATCTTCACGCACAATCCCTGACGGGGTAGCCAGAGAGAACAGATCGCCAAGTGTCACGATCCCTACATACTTCTTTCGCTTCTTTCAGATTCATCATCTTCTTCATGCATGCACGTCTAGGTATCCGAGTACTCTTGACCCTCCCCTCTTCGAGCAATTTGCTCACATGGTCTTCGAAAGTTAGTCTCGGTCTACCTTGACACCTTTTAATATTAACTTTCGCGCTATATATTTTCTTCGCCATTCGGTCTTCACTCCTTCGCTCAACGTGCACAAACCATCGAAGCACGCCCTTATCCATTTTTGAGACAAGGTCATCTTTTAAACCTGCCATATTGCGAATCTCTTCGTTTCGCTTTCGGTCGGCCATGGTAAGGCCGCACATTTTACGAAGAGATCGCATCTCCACTGCATTCAACCTGCTTTTATGCTTCTTCTAGCATACCCAGGTTTCGCTGCCATATAACAAAGTCGGTTTCAACACTACGTTATGTATTGCAAGGCGTGCACTTTTCACAACGCCTTGCCTTTTGACTAACGCAGCCCATTGACTTTGTTCCCGGCAGCGACACGCCTGTCCACATCTTAATCACATCTTCCATCCCGGCTAAACGCACTCCCCAAGTATACAAATACAAATTGAGCTTTTATAATATATCATAATATTTCTTAAATTTCTGTTCTCGAGTTTTGGGTGTTTATATGTTATATACATGAATGTTTACCTATGTAAATGTGAATGTATGCAATTATATTGTACCGTTACCTTCGACACTGTCTGAGTGGACTGTCTGTACTGTCTTAGCGGTAGGCTCACCACTTGTCACGTTGTTCTAAATAAGCTACGATGAAAAGTGAAAAGGGTATGTCTTGTTTAGACCACTGCCTAACCCAGAATGGGATTTCCATCGTGATAAAAAAAGAGTACACTAGTACAAAGATCAAGAAGTTTATTAGTATATTTCAGGCTTTGAAAGAGATTATGGACATTGTCTCCTTCCTGGTGATCTTACTAAAGTGTCTTATACAGATATTCTTCATTTGCTACTTTGGAGATATGTAAAGGTAATGGTTTTTTAAAATATTATACTTACTTAGAACATCTCTTGGGCAATGTGTGTTTTTATAAATTATTAATACACAATAGTCTTCATTTTTAGAATATTGAATAGATTTTTTTTTATTAATAAAGTATATATTTTGAATAATAATATGTATTGTATAATCCACTAAATGTTGAAGTGTAGTAGCGTGACGTAGCAGCGTAGTACCCCACAAGCATGTCTAAACAGATGACGACGTCATTACGAAAAGTAACAATAGGTTCGGGCCGCGGCCCCGCAATCATCACAAACACACACACGAACACAGTAGGTATACTACACATAGTTCGTACTCAGACTCCCGGTCCCAGGTTCACGGCGCACACGAGAAGTGTTCAAGTGCGTTATGACGTTATTTTTACTTTCTTCTTTTCACCTGAAGGCCTTCACTCTCGCAGGTCTCTACAGTAAAAATATATAAATAAATATCTAAAAGCAATTCCAAATACAGAGGTAGACAGAGGTCTAGTCTAGACAATTGAGTCCCTTCGACCCACCTTCCACCGAAGATATTTTCGGGACAACGTAACAGGTGGTGAGCCCGTCGCCCTCTTTATGTCCAAGCCGTCTTTATGTCCAAACGATATAATTCCTACAAAATTTTTGAAAAATCCATTGGTACGAGCCTGCCACCTGGGGATCGAACTTGGGCCTCTCGACCCGAAATACCGACCACCCAACCACTCGGCCATCGTGACTTATTTACATTCTCTAATGTTCATAAATATTTATTTACAGAAAAAATTATGTTAATATTTACAATACTTATTAACTAAAAACTATTATAATCGTAGAGCCCTACTCCTCGTGGCATGGTACCAAGAACGCTGGCTGCATTTCCATGTTGAATGGCTAGACTTAACCGTTGAGCGAGAAAAGAACCAGCCCTCTTGTCACCAGCGGCAACGATAAGTCGCGGATACAATTCCTTTAGAAACTGCATCGCGCGGGGACCCCACGGACCGATTGTCTCTACGGCAAATGGAACAAATATATAGTCTCCTTTTAAAGACTCATATTTACGCCATTTACCCGATTCAGCTGCCTCTGATGCCGCCCCTGCCTTTATCGAAGTACCCCTGATATGAGAGGCCGCTAATGTATCGACGCAAGTTGCATCCCACACAAGAGCTTTGCCTCTCTCCCAAGTGACTAAAGTCAAACCGTCGGGTCTCTTACCGTCCTCCCTAAATATTCGACAAGGCTCTAAAACCGATGGAATATTTATGGAAACAAGAGCCCTTCGGATGACCTCATTTAAGGAACCGTGACGAGATAGTCTGCCGTCACTTTTTTGGCATGAAAATCCGTGGGTGTCGACGTCGCTGCCACAAGGACATCGATGTGGTTGACAAATCGATGCTTCCAATCGTATTCCTACAGCTATACGTAAACTTTCGTTATCTAGTTATGTACCAAGGTTACTTGATGTTAAAGCATGTAGCCAGTAACTGGATTCCTTTGTCGAAACACCTAGAAAGCGGTCGCGGTCTCTGTCACAGTGAAAATTGTTCAGTAAGCGTTTCTGCACATTCTGACCCAACGGGATATCCCACCGTTTTTGTGAGTTAGGTTCCAGTGGAATATCCTCGCCGGGACAGAGACGTACCCATGCTTCTCTTGCCTCGGTAGCAAAGGTCAAGTCCAAATCATTCTTAAGAATTTTACGTGACAAATCATGAACACTGTGTACGGAGGCAAGAAAAGCCGGCAGCGCAATATTTGAAACCTCTCTTATACCGATACCTCCAAATCTAACAGGTAAAGTAGCTTGAGTCCAGCTAGATGAGACTAAAGATAAATTTAGAATTTTTTCCAAAGCTATTTGGAGTAAATAAGTAAATTTAGGAACAAGAACGCAATATTTTAAAATAGTAAGCGCTATATGAGAATTTAGAATATACAGTTTATTAACATGTTCTAAAAATTTATCAAATTTTACTTACAAAAGAGGTTTCATACTTTTTATAAATAACGGCGCTCCAAGGAGGTAAAGAGGATTCTCTTCAGCCTCAGTTACTTTAATGCCAGGAGATATATTGTTAAAATTTTTAAAACAAACTGTGTCTATGAGAAGACAAACGGTCAGGAATGAAAAGTTCACATTTAGTATTATTTAATTCAAGGCCAATGTTTTTAAAATTTTGAATAATTTTTTTGAAGGTCATTTTGCACGTCATCTGGCTTTCCTCCTAGGGTTCCGTCATCTAGGTACCAAACATTGAGTTTGGATTTCAACTTTGAAATAATCGGTTGAATTCCCAAACTAAACAATGCTGGGCCCAGTGGATCACCCTGCTGAACTCCGACGGCTGAGTCAATTAAATGATTTTCGTAAAATAAATTAGAGTTTTGACTGTAACATTGCTGGAATGGAAATTTACCATTACGTTTGAATGGTAAATTTCCGGGGTATGTTTCGCAACCTCCTTCAGCAGGGTTAGTTTCCAACATTCTCTTCAGTTGGCTTTTAGGCTAAGATAGATACAAGGCTTATGTTCTTCGGTGGTTAGTTGGTGAGTGGTGGTGGTGGTTGTCTTTTATTAGTGATTAAGTATTCTACTTATTGGAGAAGCTTCTGTCCTGCAGTGGACTTTTACAGGCTGTTGATTAATTCAACTGAGGGTCAAAAATAATAATATTGTATTCTGCAGAACCGTCAATAAAGGAGTTTGATTGATTTAAAAATAGAATTCGGAACAATTTAATTATTATTCTATTATTATTTATTAGACGGCAACTCTATTAATTTAAATATAAGTACTATATCATTTTAACAACTAACTGTCTGTTCTTCACTATTTTATTTATACCTCTAGTTTTTTATTGTTGTTTAAAACAGTAAACAACATTTTAACTTACTGCCTTAAAACTTCCAGGGCACAAGACCTTGTAAGTTGACTGCATTGGGTTTTGCCGACGTCAAACTTATGGCGTTTACAAGGGTTAGTATTGTCTTCATCCGTCTTCTGTTAGTATAATCTTGTCTCCATTTGCATTGTGAGATATTTATTTCTAAGAGAAAGATTTCCTGACAAGTGTCTCACCTAATGAATTTATTATGTTGTCATTTATGATACCCTAGAAAGAATAGAAGCCTCCAGCGGATGCTTTACAGGCATCAATGGACGGAATTGGGAAGGGAAATAGAAGGAAGAAAAGAAAATGAGGCCGAATCTGAAATAAGTGAGAGAGAGGAATTTAATTATTTTTTCGGATCGGGAGAGGCTCAGGATTCTTGTACTGTTATATTATATTATGTTGTTAATATTATATGTAATATTGTTTCGATTTATTTCAAGGATTGGAGTAAAAAGCAGGTTATATGATAGACAGAGGTGTATCTACGTAAGTATATTCTATCGTTAGCTTGGACATTAAGCACCGATAGGCTTACCACTTGTCAAGTTGTCCCAGATAACTGCATTGAAAGGACTTTAGAACTCTCCCTACCTCTGTACAAGAAATTGCGTGAAAATAAAAATAACTACTACACTACTGCGTTATATTACGTGAAATATATGTATCAATAGCAAGGGACGGTAGATGTATAATTTCGACGATTCGTTTTATTATTATTCTCACATTTAGATTTCCTTTATTTCGTCTCCTTGTTCTTACTTTATTTTAGTTCACCAATCAAAAATAAAATAAATAAATAAATATCTTCACGCAATTCCCAATGCAGGGGTAGACAGAGTTCTAGTCTAGACGATTAAGTCTCTTCGACCCACCTTCTACCGAAGATATTTTCGGGACAACGTGACAGGTTGGACCTTTAAGTCCAAGCCAACGATATTCGTACATAAGTTTTTGAAAACCCATTGGTATGTGCCTGCCACCTGGGGATCGAACTCGGGTCTCTCGACTCGAAATTCCAACCACCCAACCACTCGGCTATCGTGACGTAATCAACACAAATAATCACCGAAAAATTCACCAATCAACACAAATATAAAATGAAATCGCGCAGATTGCACCTTGGTAAGGCCCAATTTTGATCGCTTTCATATGTATTAAGCTTCAGATTACACTAAGAATCAGCTAGTTTCCAGTACTTAATCAAAAATTCTAAAATAAGGATGTCTTTCTGAAATGAAGCTTAAGTCACGATAGCCGAGTTGTTGGGTGGTCGGAATTTCGAGTCGAGAGACCCGAGTTCGATCCCCAGGTGGCAGTACCAATGAGTTTTTCAAAAACTTATGTACGAATTTCATCGTTGGCTTGGACATAAAGACGGCGACGGGCTCACCACCTGTCACAATGTCCCGAAAATATCTTCGGTGGAAGGGACTTAATTGTCTAGACTTGACCTCTGTCTACCCCTGTATTGGGAATTGCGTGAAGATATTTAAATTTTTTATTTAAAGCTCACGTTTAAAGACGTAAATTCTTATAATATATTTCTACGCATAATCCCTGACAGGGTAGCCAGAGTGAACAAATCGCTAGGTGTCTTAGTGCTTATTCATTCACACACGTCTGCTCAAGTGGTCTTTGGAAGTTTGTCTCGGCTTACCTAGACCTTTTTATGTAAATTTTGCCCTATATATTTTCTTCACAATTTGTTCTTTGTTCGCTCAACGTATCCAAACCAACGAAGCACGATATTATCCATTTTAGTGATAAGATCATCTTTCAAACCTGCCATACTGCTAATCTTTACATTTCCTCATGATGGCTGAGTGGTTTGGTAATAGGAATTCGAGTCACGAGACCCGAGTTGAGTTGAGAGTAAAAATGGCTGAATGCATTTAAATGAAAGTTTAAATAAGGAACAAATAGTTCTTTTCTATAGCAATTCGTCAACACCTTGCCTCAAGTATATTTTGCACGATAACCTTTGACACAATAAGTGAAAGTCTCGATAAGTCACGTAAAAGTCAAGAAAGACTTTGAAAGTCACGATTGCCGTGCAGTTTGGTGATCGGAATTTGAGACAAGAGACCCGAGTTCGATCCTCAGAACTCGTACCGGTGGGTTTTTTCAAAAAACTTACGTACGATTTATATCGGTGGCTTGGACGTAATGAGTGCGACAGGCTGACCACTTGTCACGGTGTTCCAAAAATTTTTTCGGTGGAAGGTGGGTCAAAAGTAATTATTGCTTAGACCTCTGTCTACCCTGTGTTGGGATTGACGTGAAGACACAATTTTATAAATTTTATATTATTTTATTTATTATTATTTTAAAGTAAATTTAATTGATTAATTTTTTATTTACCTAATTAACTTAAAATTTACTACTTAAGCCACAAAATGGATAATTTTATTCAACGTACATATAGCGAAGTACATTAATTAACCAATAATTAACGCAACTAATTAGCAATTGATGAGTGAATTTTGTTTTTAATTTGCATAAATATGCTTACCGCGTAGCTGTAAAAGGCAAAAATATTTAAAGCCAGTTTTTAAAATAGCAAAATATATAAATACCACAATCGATTCCATGGTATGCAGGGTACGAAGAATTATTTCTATCTACGAGTTCGTTCGAGTTCGTTCGTTACTTTCTGTTTGTAAATTACCTTTTTGCAAAGTTGTACGTTCACATAAGACTGTATTTAAGTTTTCACTTGAATAATTAACGTAAAATGATATTAGGAAACCAAATATTATTTTGAATACTCACGATTCATGTCTCTTGGTGGAACTTCATCTTTAAACCCATTAAAAGTCACTTTTGCTAATTCCACATATTATGTGGATATTTATTTACTTATTTATTTATTCTTTATTGTTACACCTTATACTAAGGGCTAAAATGGGCAGGCTTAATGCCTGGTGGAATTCTCTACCAGTCAACCTTTGTTATGGTGAGAAGTAGATGGCAAGTGCTAACACAAAATATATAGAATAATGCTCCTATATAAAAAAACATATACATATAAATAATAAATATTTTATGGAAAAATGGATATGTGGAATTAGTAAAAGTGACTTTTAATGAGTTCAAATATAATTTATTTAGTTGAAGCATTTGTGGCAGGCTTGTCGTCACTGTTTCATTAATTATTATTGTCAATTATAAAAATAGATTTTTAGTCATAAATTAACTACCATCTCGTCGGTGAAAGAGAACAACGTGACGAATACCGCCAGCACGCAGTGTGAATGGCCGTCGCTCCTCTGCTGTAATCTCTTTAAAAATCCACATATTTTTGAGATGAGGACTTTGCCTGGTGGTGAGCTTTTGTGCCATGAGCATCTATGCATACGCTACGCATACGCATATGCTATTCACATCTCGCCCGTGTCAGTTGAAATTTTAAAAAATTAAAAAAAAAATATCTTCACGCAATTCCCAATACTTGGGTAGACAGAGGTCTAGTCTAGACAATTACGTCCCTTCGACCCACCATCCACCGAAGATATTTTCGGGACAACGTGACAGGTGGTGAGCCCGTCGCCGTCTTTATGTCCAAGCCAACGATATAATTCGTACATAAGTTTTTAAAAATTGGTACGAGCCTGCCACCTGGGGATCGAACTCGGGTCTCTTGACTCGAAATTCCGACCAACCAACCACTCAACAGACAGACAAACAGACGCTTATGATGATAACGTGTATGTATGCATAGATGCTTAAATTTTTTTCTATTAAAATTTAATAACAAAAAGTAAAGCGTAACTTATATTCTTTAAAAACAATAAAAATTGCTTTAATTAGAGTTACTAGATATACAGATAGAGACATACATACTTAACAGCCTGTAAGGGTCCACAGCTGGACGTGGGCCTCTCACGTGGAAGCGTTTGCTTCAATCGCCAAGCTAGGCAAGCGCATTTGCGAACACAGTACCAGACATCTTGCACCTTAAAAGCTGCTTCACGTCGCCAATCTATTTAATTTGGTCTGGTAGTTTTTTTTATATAGTTTTCCCACCGTCTGCCGGCAGCCAATGATATTGTCAAGGCTCGTAGTTGCTTCTTACGACGCCCACGAGAACATAGTGGCATATTTTGAAATCAATACCACCATAGCCAGACCACATAGGAATATCATGGTACAAGTTGCTCCGATCTCTGACTCAGTTGCTAAAGCAATTGTGTCATTGAATCAGAAACGAAGGTAACACAAACACTCAGACCCGTGACAATGTAGAAAAAGTGTTTTTATATATTAACCGTCCGGGATTGGAATCCGGGACCTCTGATCTGTTTTAGATCCTCCCTTATACTTAAGTTTAAAAATTTTACTCAATGCTAGGATTAAATACATAAATATAGAAGGGAAGTTAAATTGGTGAGTACTTCCCATGTCACCTTCCACATTAATTCCTTCATTGTAAACGATCCAACAACATAGATTACTTTAAAATAAATTTATTTAAAGTTACCCAATAACTTAGTTGGAAGGGACCTTGCCTTCGAGGCTAAAGGTTACGGGTTCAAATTCCACCAGGGAAAAACATTTATGTGAGTGTTTGAACTCATGAGTTGGACGATCATGAGTCATGGACGTTTTTATGTTTGTGAATGTATGTCCATGTAAGTGCATATGTATGCACCCTTACCTAGGACATTAAGACGGCGATAGGCTCACCACCTGTCACATAGTCTTATAAAAGATTCTTTTAATTCTAATTAAATAGAATAAAAAATAATTCCAATTTAATTTAGAACCGTGGCACGTTTTGTCTGAGGTCACGGGTTCGAATCCCGCCCGTGTCAGTTGAAGAATAAAACATTTTTTTTCTCTTTAATTTAATAACATTGTTTATTAAAATCAATAATTAGCCGGTGCAATATTGAAATGAAACCGCAGCATTCACGCCACACATTTTTAAATAGATCAACTACACAGATATAAAGAAATTTCGGTTGTGCGTATAACGTGGCATGGTGCCGACCCCTGCAGTGCGGGTCTGTGTAGGTATTCGAATTGTAGGGTTGAACAAAATACTTTGTACTTTATTTTAAATATTTCAGTAACTTCTTTGATAAAAAATATCTTCACCTCCCCGCCACGGGGTATGACAGAGGTATGGAATCCTTTCGTATGACCTTTCGCCGAAGATACTATTTAGGGCATTGTGACAGACGGTGTAAATCGTACATCAGTTTTAAAAAAACTCATTGGTACTACTACTTACTTACTTACTTACTACTACCTAGTTCGATACTCGAGTGTCTTGACTCGAATTCCGATCACCTAACCACCTGCTGACTAACATAGGTAGTCCACCATACCATACCACATCATACCATTCATAGGCATTCCAGTCCAGAAGACATCCATAGGTAGTCCATACCAGGTATCGCCAAAAGTAATGAAAGTGACTATATCGATAAAATTAACATAAAATATCGATTGAAGCTTACTTGCGATGAGTCTTACATTTTACTGATCCACAACACTACTGACAATTACTGTAATTGTCACAAAGCGTATACATTCTCTGTCTTTTGATGCGTATGAAACACGGAAACTCGTTGGCAATTGTCACCATGGTACTGTAGAGGTCGAGGGTTCAAATGCAATCCGTATCAGTTAATTATATTACAATCATATATCAAAAACTCATTTCAATCTTGGGGAATTGCGTGAAGATATTTATTTATTTTAAATCTTTAGTTTAATTATAATACCTTAATTAGCAAACACACAGATGTTAATTGTATTTATTAGTTAAATTAGTTTTATATTTTACGCAATTGATATGGTAACCAATTAACATAAATGTGATCAGTTTTCATAAATCAAAATTGTTAAATTATTTATTGTATCTATAATACATACAAAGCTTGGACATAAAGACGGCGACGGGCTCACCACCTGTCACGTTGTCCCGAAAATATCTTCGGTGGAAGGTGGGTCAAAGGGACTTAATTATCTATACTTGACCTCTGCCTACCCCTGCATTGGGAATTGCGTGAAGACATTTTATTTTAAATTATTTATACCAAATTGTTACAACCCTACAAAAGTTACCAACACGCACCCCTTGCACGCAGTCCCCTGCCGGGTTTGGCAAACGTTCAAACACACACGCAGAGCTGAAGTATGCGACACACATGCGCAACTACGAAAAAAATTGACAAGCCATAATTTAAAAGAACCTGTTACTCGGGGGTAGCTAGTCTATGATATATTTCATCTGTGGACCATTGCCGGGAGAATTTATATGAAATTAAACATTGGAATATCAACTTTATTGCAATGCCATAGTGTTCATCAATCTGTTAAATTTTATTGTAACTCAGTCCTTTATTTAGAACTGTATAATTCACAGATTAAAATCAAGTGACATTTTTTTTCTTATAACACGAAAGTATAACATATTCTAAGAAACTATTTTATAAAAGGTTTCATTGTATCTTACGAGGAATCATTGTTCTTATAAATCTGACTAAAACTTAAAAAAAATATCTTCACGCAATTCACAATACAGGGGTAGACAGAGGTCTAGACAATTAAGTCCCACCTTCCTCGTAATATATATTTGGGACGTGACAGGTGGTGAGTCCGTCGCCGTTTTTATGGCGAGCCAACGATGTAATTCGTACATAAGTTTTTGAAAAACACATTGGAATGAGCCTGCCACCTAGGGATCGAACTCGAGTCTCTTGACTCGAAATTCCGACAACCCAACCTTTCGGCTATCGTGACTTAAACTCGACTAAAAAATTTTAACCTAATAAACTAATTTTGAAAAACTTGCGTCCAAAACGATTTGTTCTTCTTTATTTGTCTTACGTGGTTGAGTTATGCGGTGTCTTTTTCTGACGCAGGAATGAGCAGGATCTACCGGGGAACGACAGAGGTCGTGCAGAATACTGGTGTGGAGTAAAGGTATTCTGTGCTTGGTCCAGTCAGTAACTTAACCGTAGAATAAGAATCATCAATCAATAACCCTTCTTTCCCACTTCTCCTCTAATTCGTAAAAACCCATTGCCTACCACCTGGGGATCGAATTCGGGTCTCTTGACTCGAAATTCCGACCACCCAACCACTCGGCTATCGTGACTTTTGCACACACGTCTTTTCCCTCGGTTTAACACAATGCGGACACCTAATTATTTTTCTAAAATTAAAGCAGCGAAGTAACTCCTTAAGACATCCGCAATCTACTAGTGAAATTCTTATTTAAAATCGGTCCAATTTTATCAAAGATTAGTCTGAACAAACGGACGGACTGTCAGAGAAAAATTTTAAAAATTTTGTTTTTTTTTATGTAAGTATATACTTTCACATGCATTTAGTGAAAAGATGTCAATTTGAAATAAACAACAGATGGTACCATTATATTTAAATGTATAAAAAATATAGCAGCATGGTCACATAGGAACTAGATAAATTAAAATAAGTACGTAGTTTAACCACCAGCGACCTATTTACTGTGTTACTCCATTCGTTCACGCGTTAGTTTCCCGCTATTTACATATATTGTTTTTTTTATTTGTAATTGTAATTACTTGAAAAGTAGTTGGACAGGTGAAAAAAGGTTTACTTTTTTCTAATTAGTTTGCAATGGCCTCATTATAAATAGCCAAGTAATGTGATGTGATGAATGTACATTGATATTTGTTTATCTTCACGCAATTTCTCACACAGGTGTAGGCAGAGCTCTAGACAAGGTCCTTTCGATACACTTCACCGAAGCTAACTTGGAACAACGTGACAGGTGGTGAGCCTATCGCCGTCTTTATGTCCAAGTTAACGATATAGTTCGTACATAAGTTTTTTGAAAAACCCATTGGTACAAGCCTGCCAACCGGGGATGGAACATGATGGATGAATTTCGAGTCTCTTGACTCGAAATTCCGACCACCTAACCACTCGGCTATCGTGACTTTACTTATTTAATGAGAAAAGCTCCAGGGTTTACTCAGAGTAGATTGCTCGGATGCTGTTGCGTTCCTCCATATCCTCTCCATCTTACCAGTATCGACCAGCACTATATTCCGGGGATTCAATGGATGTTGGTAATGGATGGATGGTAAAGTTCTTTAGGACAATCTTTAGGGCAGGCTCATGATCAATTCTGAAATTTTATATCCTAACGTATTTTTAATTTAAAAAGCGAATGATACATCGATGAGATTGTCCGTAAGTATCTGTTTCTGTTTGTTTCTCTATCAGAAGAACCTCATAAAGAAGCTGTAGACTTCATCATTATTTATGAGAAGCACGGTTTTTGGCAACTAAAAATTCAATACAGCGGGTATTACAGTGGTTTATAACTTCACCTCCTCCCACAAAAACACAAAAATAAATTAATAAAGTTAAGCATAATAATACGAGTATTCTCTTCTTTTTAAAAGAAAGTAGAGTATAGATCCCTTAAATATAGAAATTTCTCAGGTGACTAGAGTCATTGTCGATGGTTTTGTACACAACCATAGACCCACGCAATTATTATAAAATAAATAAGTATCTTCACGCAAGTCCCAATACAGGGGTAGACAGATGTCTAGTCTAAACAATTAAGTCCCATCGACCCACCTTCCACCGGAAATATTTTCGGGACAACGTTACAGGTGGTGAGTCCGTCGCCGTCTTAATGTCCAAGTCACCGATATGAATCGAACATAGGTTTTTAAAAAACCCATTGGTACGAGCCTGCCAACCGGGGATGGAACATGATGGATGAATTTCGAGTCTCTTGACTCGAAATTCCGACCACCTAACCACTCGGCTATCGTGACTTTACTTATTTAATGAGAAAAGCTCCAGGGTTTACTCAGAGTAGATTGCTCGGATGCTGTTGCGTTCCTCCATATCCTCTCCATCTTACCAGTATCGACCAGCACTATATTCCGGGGATTCAATGGATGTTGGTAATGGATGGATGGTAAAGTTCTTTAGGACAATCTTTAGGGCAGGCTCATGATCAATTCTGAAATTTTATATCCTAACGTATTTTTAATTTAAAAAGCGAATGATACATCGATGAGATTGTCCGTAAGTATCTGTTTCTGTTTGTTTCTCTATCAGAAGAACCTCATAAAGAAGCTGTAGACTTCATCATTATTTATGAGAAGCACGGTTTTTGGCAACTAAAAATTCAATACAGCGGGTATTACAGTGGTTTATAACTTCACCTCCTCCCACAAAAACACAAAAATAAATTAATAAAGTTAAGCATAATAATACGAGTATTCTCTTCTTTTTAAAAGAAAGTAGAGTATAGATCCCTTAAATATAGAAATTTCTCAGGTGACTAGAGTCATTGTCGATGGTTTTGTACACAACCATAGACCCACGCAATTATTATAAAATAAATAAGTATCTTCATGCAA
The DNA here is from genome assembly GCA_029286605.1 of Sericinus montela. Classification (NCBI taxonomy): domain Eukaryota; kingdom Metazoa; phylum Arthropoda; class Insecta; order Lepidoptera; family Papilionidae; genus Sericinus; species Sericinus montela. The sequence goes on from JAGSMR010000014.1 coordinate 4,159,634, forward strand.
TTCCCAATACAGGGGTAGACAGAGGTCTAGTCTAGACAATTAAGTCCCTTCGACCCACCTTCCACCGGAAATATTTTCGGGACAACGTGACAGGTGGTGAGCCCGTCGCCGTCTTTATGTCCAAGCCAACAATATGAATCGTACTTAGGTTTTTGAAAAAACCCATTGGTACTGCCACCTGGGGATCGAACTCGGGTTCTCGACTCGAAATTCCGACCACCCAACCACTCGGCTATCGTGACTAGTACAATTATTATAAAAGCATAAAAGCAAGATTTCTTAATACTAGTGGGTAATTCTTATTATAAATAACATTTTAACATTAACAAAGAAGTCCTTATACCGTGCAATACAGATTTCATGAAGAAAAAAAATATAGGGAAAAAAATAAAAAAACTTACCGGCCTGATACCGCTTGCCTCATGTCAAGCAAGCAACAGCAACGGCGCACACGGAGGACATTTCATAAGATTTAGTGATATAATAAGATTATTAATTACCTTTATATTTCAAAATAACATTTAAAATTTACAATCGAAATAACATTTAAAATTTACAATCGAAATAGTAATTTAGAAAGTGTAAATTATCAGAAAGTTACGTTAAAAAATTATCAGATTATTCACCTTACTTATACGATACAGTTAAATCACTAAATCCCGTAGGAAGAAGGGTTTGATTTATGGCTTCGCTTGACAAGCGGTTTGGCGATCGCAGTACCAAATATCTCGGATCTTAGTCGTTGCTGCACATCATGGGTCTACTTACTTTCTTTGTTGGAATTTTTTGAAATGTACTTTATATTTTTTTTATCCTTTCCCTTATTATTTATTATCTTATGACGCCGTCGGTAAAAAAAGATATAACATGACAAAATAGTGAATGTAAATTCTCCAGTCCATTGTTTGTTAATTTAATTTATAATCAAGCACCATCTAGTGCTTGATATCCTGATATAAATGATTGTGTTCAATATTATTCAATAAACTATGCTAAGTTTTATCAAGCTACCACTGGAAAATTTCGTAACCTTTTCCGATTCAATCTACTTTTTAACTTTACAAAGTGTGTAATTATTTAAACGTATTACTTTTTAAATAATACTAATTATTTGAAACAATGAGAATTTTGTGCTAAATGCAGTAGGGAACTGAAAAAAACACGAGTTAACAGCCCAGGATAAGTGACTACTCCGGCGCCTAGACACTAAAACCAACTTCAATCCAAAGTAGTCACCTGCACTAAGATGTAATACCTCATAGTCCGTTTTTATATCTTGGCATGGAGATATGTTTTAATAATAACTATTTTCTGCCTATTCGTTTTTTTTTACACACGTTTCTGAAGTCATAGACCGGCGATTTTCACGTAGTTTTTAAAGATAGACAACTTATCTTGTGACAAAATGAAGGCAATATTTATTAAGATCTTTTTAAAAAGATTGTCATCAGTTAGTAGTTGATCAGTTTTTGTCTGGTGTTACAAACACCGATAAGGATATACCTATCTTGCCGGATGTAAAATAACGGACATAGATAACCAGGTTTGATTTTGCATGGTACTGGGTACTAGGTTCGACAAACCTCAAATGTTTTAACATGTTATCAAATTTTGTCTGTCGACAAAGCCAAGCTACATATTTCCTATGTTACCTCTTGTACGGGAAATAAGAAGTGATATATAATACAATATTATAAGTTTACCGTGTGGTAACGGTGTAAGAATATTACCACTCCCTTTCTTCCCGTGGGTATCGTTAGAGGCGACTAAGGGAAACAGCCTTGAATATTATTGTGGCATCCGATATATGGCGGGATAACCACCTCTAAAAGTATCAGACCAAAATAATCAGTCCGAAAATGGGCAGCAGCGTCTGAGGTGCGATTGGTCTGGTACTGCGATTGCCAATCCGCTTGCCACGCGTGGCGATTACGGCAAGTCCTCCCTATGATAGATGCCTATACCATGCAGCGGACTATAATAGGTCGTTATTTATGAAATTTATGTATTATAAGTAAATCATATATACAATATTCAATTTTTATTATTCTGTATTTCCGTATTTAATATTTATAAATCTGATGTTTAGGTATGTATTTAGATATTATTGAAAAGTAGACAAGTATTCATTATCATTTTAATAGATATTTTCTGTAAAATATCTGTACAAAATGTGCATAAAATAGTAATCTATCAAAGTTTTGTTCCAAAAGCATTTTATCTTATGATCAACTTCGAAGATATAATGTACATTTCTTACCTCATTTGTTGCAAACCTGTCGTTGCATTCCGTCGCACACGAGTTCCCGATGTCGTGTAACAACGCAAATTTTTCTTTGCATTCAGCTATATCAATTTTAAACTTTACTGCCTTGTTATAAAAACGCGTCGTTTAATTCTAAAATGCAGTGATAATTTTGTATGTACGCTAAAGTAGTCACGCCAATGGATATTCTAATTTCGAATTTTCGAAACTAGTCTTTAAATTTACAACGTTTAAGTTCAATGGTAGAGAAAGATAAGGTATTGTAATTTGGTTCTTATTCATAGTATGAATAAAGTTTTGTTTAAACGAAGAAATAACATTGTATTGCAATGATAAGGTGTTCATCTGTTTAAATGATTTTGTATCTTAATACATGTACATAAGAAGTTTTATGATTTTTAAATTAAGTTTGCATTAAAACCCTTGAAAAGCTATCGGCCTGGCTTTTTGCTAAGGTGTGCATTGTCTAGTTTTAGTTGAAATTGTCTCACGTCTAACGATCCGCCATGTTGGAATAGAATGTTTTTAATTTGACCTAATTCAGGCTTTTTTTAGCATTTATGTTTATTGCTTTTTACAATGTCGCCGAACTTTCCAAACAACTTTTAAATTTATTGTGTTTAATAAATTTGTTATAGTTTTTTTCGACGTTAAGAAATAATATGTGTTTTTTATTTTAATATATAGTTTAAGATTTAATAGTTAAAATGGCAACCATAAGTTACGATAGCCGAGTGGTTGGGTGGTCGGAATTTCTATCCAAGAGACCCGAGTTCGAACCCCAGGTGGCAGGCAGGTACCAATGGTTTATTTCAAAAACTTATGTACGAATTATATCGTTGGCTTGGACATAATGACGGCGACGGCCTTACCACCTGTCACGTTGTCCCGAAAATATCTTCGGTGGAAGGTTGTCGAAGGGACTTAATTATCTAGACTAAACCTCTGTCTATCCCTGTATTGGGAATTGCGTGAAGATATTTATTTATTTATTATTTATTATACAAAGTAGACGAAATATCCGAAGGTAAAACATGGACTATTTTGAAATTAACTAGTACCTATTGATGTTTTGGTGATAACTTTTATTTTAGTGTCATAACAGGCGTATTTCTTCACGTATTATAGTTTAGAAGAAGGACACATCGAACTTTCTGGAATTTGCAGACTCCATACTGCATTTTTACTTGCAATCTCAGCAAAAACAATAACAGCTATTTAATAATCTGCGAGATAAAGCTTGAATCCTTGGTATCAACTAGAAGCTAGATTAATTTTCAGATCACTCTTGGGTCGCAAGATCGGGGAAATACCACGACCTCGCAGAATCGAAAGAACCGACCTGAAGTAGAAGTCTAACAAACTTTTGCGTTTCGTCTGGTGAGTGCAGGTAACCGGAGGCCCACACACCTCTCTCCCCCAATTCTGGGGGAGTGAGGGGCACTCTAAGGCCGGCAACGCATCTGCTATGCCTCTGGTATTGCGGCGGTAATCACTTACTATCACGCGTGCCACCTGCTCATTTGCCTCCCTTTTCTATAAAAAAATAAATGAAAAGTGGAGATCAAAAATAGAGATAGAGATAAAATTATTTTGCAGAATTCCACTATTTACATAGATCCCATCCGTGACGGAGGATTCTCTTAGGGCTACGCCGTTTACTTTTGCATGCTCTATCTACCCACTATCTCTGTCTATCCCACTACAAGGAGGATGGTTGAAGATATAATAATATACATAAATAATAAATAAATAATACATGTGGTCTTTCACTACGGGCCGTATGAGGAGGCTCAAAGTTGCTCAGCGTGCTATGGAAAGGGCTACGCTCCGTGTTTCCCTGCGTGATAGGATCCGCTACGAAGACATCCGCAGCAGAACTATGGTAGTAACTAAGGACATAGCCGTAAGGATCAGCGCGCTAAAGTGGCAATGGGCCGGCCTCATAGTCCGTAGAACTGACAACGGTTAGGGAAGAAAGGTTCTCGAGTGTCAACCTCGTATAGGCAAACGCAGTGGGGGGTCACCCCACGAGATGGAGTGACGGGAAGACGGATGCCTGGGGACCGTTCATTGTGGAAAGCTTTGAGGGAGGCCTATGTTCAGCAGTGGATTCTTAATAGGCTGTAAAGAAGAAGAGAAGAAAATAAGATATAATACATATGTAGACAGGTTGGATATCCCAATAAAAGATGCTAAAGCATTTATGGTATGGAAATCGGAAACAACGAAGGCACCACAAACACCCAGACCCGAGAAAATGTAGAAAAAGTGGTTTCTACACTTACCCAACCGGAATCGTACCCGTACAAATAGCAGAAAACACCAACAAAACCGGTGCATATGCCACTCGGTTAACGGAGGTTCTTATATTGGTTAGTTAAAAATAAAAAAATACACCTTTTTATTTTTTATTTTCGAATCATACACAACTTATATATGGCTCATAATGGTCTATTGCAGTTAAATAGGCCTCTCCCGTAATGATGAGCGATGTGCACAACCGCTGCTGCGTTGTCCTGAATTTTAGTCTAGCACTTTTCGAGAAGGTTATCCTACCATTTGCAGATTGCCATCAATTTAATTTGGAAAATCAATCAGTAATATTAGATAGTTCCAGAGAGGTCCAGACAATTTAGTCCCTTCGACGTACATTTCATCGAAGAAGATTTTGGAACAACGTTACAAGTGGCGTGTCGCCGTCTTTACGTCCAAACCAACGATATAAATCGTACATAAGTATTGAAAAGACTCATTGGGAGCACGAGGCTTAGGGATAGCATTCGGGCCTCTTGACTCGAATTCCGATCACCCAACAACTCGGCTAATGAAAAAGCTTCGAAAACAGTATAGTCCACCGACAGATGGCGAGATAAGCTCATTGTTACTCCTTACCTCCTGAAGATCAAACTCGGATCTCTTGACTCGGCTAACATGACTCATAATTGTGAGTAACATATATAGGTAATATGGTGAATAAAATAAAATAATAAATAATTTTGAAATGAAACCCGTGCCTGGATTAAATCCAACTCGCCTCACAAACGCATGACAAAAATTATAAACAGCAGAAGTTGTCACCTTGTCACGCCATGGCCGCGCTCAGTCATCTCGTTTAACATTTAGTGACATTATGTATATATACCATGCAGATATGACGACAGAGACGATAGCCGAGGTTTTGGGTAATCAGAATTCGAGTAAAGAGGTGCGAGTTCGATCAAGAGGTAGTTCAATCAAATAGAAGTTCAGTATAAAAAGGTGAAACCAATAAGGTTTTTTTTTTCAAAACTGATGTATCATTTACATCGTTGTCTTGGATATAAGATAAAGCTCATACCAATGAAGATTTTTTTCAAAGCTTCTGTACCATTTATATCGTGGGCGTAGACATAAGGACACAGTCTCACACAATCCACCGCTTCAACATTAAATAAATTAAAAATAACATACAATAGATAAATAAATACATAGATTGGAACAACATCACATACATTGCTCTGATCCCAAAGTAAGTAGCTAAAGCACCTGTGTCACGGAATCAGAAACAACGAAGGTACCACAAACATCCAAACCAGAAAAAGTGGTTTCTACACTTACCCAACCGGGAATCGTACCCGTACAAATAGCAGAAAACACCAACAAAACCGGTGCATATGCCACTCGGTTAACGGAGGTTCTTATATTGGTTAGTTAAAAAATAAAAAAAATACACCTTTTTTATTTTTTTTTATTTTCGAATCATACACAACTTATATATGGCTCATAATGGTCTATTGCAGTTAAATAGGCCTCTCCCGTAATGATGAGCGATGTGCACAACCGCTGCTGCGTTGTCCTGAATTTTAGTCTAGCACTTTTCGAGAAGGTTATCCTACCATTTGCAGATTGCCATCAATTTAATTTGGAAAATCAATCAGTAATATTAGATAGTTCCAGAGAGGTCCAGACAATTTAGTCCCTTCGACGTACATTTCATCGAAGAAGATTTTGGAACAACGTTACAAGTGGCGTGTCGCCGTCTTTACGTCCAAACCAACGATATAAATCGTACATAAGTATTGAAAAGACTCATTGGGAGCACGAGGCTTAGGGATAGCATTCGGGCCTCTTGACTCGAATTCCGATCACCCAACAACTCGGCTAATGAAAAAGCTTCGAAAACAGTATAGTCCACCGACAGATGGCGAGATAAGCTCATTGTTACTCCTTACCTCCTGAAGATCAAACTCGGATCTCTTGACTCGGCTAACATGACTCATAATTGTGAGTAACATATATAGGTAATATGGTGAATAAAATAAAATAAATAAATGAACATCTTCACGCCATTCCTATACAGGGGTGGACAGAGGTCTAGTCTAGACAATTGAGATCCTTTGACCCACTTTCCACCGAATATATTTTCCAGACATCGTGACAAGTGGTGAGCCCGTCTGTATGTCCAAGCCATCGATTTAATTCGTACATAACTTTTTGAAAAACTTATTGGTACGAGCCTGCCACCTGGGGATCGAACTTGGGTCTCTCGACTCGAAATTCCGACCACCCAACCACTCGGCTATCCTGACTTTTTTTGAGTAATCTCAATCAATATACGCAGAGATTAGTTTAAAATAAAATTACGCACGTACGAAGTCCCGACAAACCATCGACGTTAATCAAGAACTGTCGCGGTGTAACAAGTTACACGTGACAATGGAAAAGCCACGTCGCTCCACGCCTGCATAACGGTGGATATCCATATTCATGAGGCGTCCCTTACGGACCATAAATCCGTGGACCTCTTTTATGTCGGCCGCGGTAAGTTTTTTCGACGTCCGCTCGAATGGCCGGCACAGATACCGTTGTGGCCAGGTTAGACGATTTTTAAAGGACATCCCGTTTAGACAGTCTCCGATATATTATATCTATACATAAGTTTTACAGTGGTAGAGCCACGCATCAACTTTTGTTGTTGCATGAATGGGCCGTCTCGACCGGGGAAGTGCCACGACCTCACAGAATACCGGCGTGAAGTAGAAGTCTAACAAACTTCTGCGTTTCGTCTGGGGAGTGCAGGTAACCGGAGGTTCTTATATTGGTTAGTTAAAAATAAAAAAAAATACACCTTTTTATTTTTTTTTTTTTCAAAGCTTCTGTACCATTTATATCGTGGGCGTAGACATAAGGACACAGTCTCACACAATCCACCGCTTCAACATTAAATAAATTAAAAATAACATACAATAGATAAATAAATACATAGATTGGAACAACATCACATACATTGCTCTGATCCCAAAGTAAGTAGCTAAAGCACCTGTGTCACGGAATCAGAAACAACGAAGGTACCACAAACATCCAAACCAGAAAAAGTGGTTTCTACACTTACCCAACCGGGAATCGTACCCGTACAAATAGCAGAAAACACCAACAAAACCGGTGCATATGCCACTCGGTTAACGGAGGTTCTTATATTGGTTAGTTAAAAAATAAAAAAAATACACCTTTTTTATTTTTTTTTATTTTCGAATCATACACAACTTATATATGGCTCATAATGGTCTATTGCAGTTAAATAGGCCTCTCCCGTAATGATGAGCGATGTGCACAACCGCTGCTGCGTTGTCCTGAATTTTAGTCTAGCACTTTTCGAGAAGGTTATCCTACCATTTGCAGATTGCCATCAATTTAATTTGGAAAATCAATCAGTAATATTAGATAGTTCCAGAGAGGTCCAGACAATTTAGTCCCTTCGACGTACATTTCATCGAAGAAGATTTTGGAACAACGTTACAAGTGGCGTGTCGCCGTCTTTACGTCCAAACCAACGATATAAATCGTACATAAGTATTGAAAAGACTCATTGGGAGCACGAGGCTTAGGGATAGCATTCGGGCCTCTTGACTCAATTCCGATCACCCAACAACTCGGCTAATGAAAAAGCTTCGAAAACAGTATAGTCCACCGACAGATGGCGAGATAAGCTCATTGTTACTCCTTACCTCCTGAAGATCAAACTCGGATCTCTTGACTCGGCTAACATGACTCATAATTGTGAGTAACATATATAGGTAATATGGTGAATAAAATAAAATAAATAAATGAACATCTTCACGCCATTCCCTATACAGGGGTGGACAGAGGTCTAGTCTAGACAATTGAGATCCTTTGACCCACTTTCCACCGAATATATTTTCCAGACATCGTGACAAGTGGTGAGCCCGTCTGTATGTCCAAGCCATCGATTTAATTCGTACATAACTTTTTGAAAAACTTATTGGTACGAGCCTGCCACCTGGGGATCGAACTTGGGTCTCTCGACTCGAAATTCCGACCACCCAACCACTCGGCTATCCTGACTTTTTTTGAGTAATCTCAATCAATATACGCAGAGATTAGTTTAAAATAAAATTACGCACGTACGAAGTCCCGACAAACCATCGACGTTAATCAAGAACTGTGGCGGTGTAACAAGTTACACGTGACAATGGAAAAACCACGTCGCTCCACGCCTGCATAACGGTGGATATCCATATTCATGAGGCGTCCCTTACGGACCATAAATCCGTGGACCTCTTTTATGTCGGCCGCGGTAAGTTTTTTCGACGTCCGCTCGAATGGCCGGCACAGATACCGTTGTGGCCAGGTTAGACGATTTTTAAAGGACATCCCGTTTAGACAGTCTCCGATATATTATATCTATACATAAGTTTTACAGTGGTAGAGCCACGCATCAACTTTTGTTGTTGCATGAATGGGCCGTCTCGACCGGGGAAGTGCCACGACCTCACAGAATACCGGCGTGAAGTAGAAGTCTAACAAACTTCTGCGTTTCGTCTGGGGAGTGCAGGTAACCGGAGGCCCACACACCCCCTCCCCCAATTGTGGGGGGGGGGGGCACTCTAAGGTCGGCAACGCATCTGCTATGCCTCTGGTATTGCGGATGTTCATGGGCGGCGGTAATCACTTACCATAACGTGAGCCACCTGCTCGTTTGCCTCCCTTTTCTATAAAAAAAGTCACGATAACTGAGTGGTTGGGTGATCGGAATTCGAGTCGAGAGACCAGAATTCGATTCCCAGGTGGCAGACTCATACCAATGGGTTGTTAAAACTTATGTATGATTAATATCATTGGCTTGGACATAAAGACGGTGACGGGCTCACCACCTGTCACGTTATCCCAAAATATCGTCGGTTGAAGGTGGGTCGAAGAGACTTAATTATCTAGACTAGGCCTCTGTCTACCCCTGTATTGGGAATGGCGTGAAGATATTTATTTATTTTTTTATAGAAATAAAATTGATGTACAGTTTTCTAATTCCAAATCACAGCTTTTCTCTAAAGGCGTACTTACGGTACTTGCCTTCATGCAAACATTTTTAATACTTTCTGTCTGTTTGTTCCGGCTAATCGCAGAAACGTCTTCACCGATTTTAATAGAATTCACTGACAGATAGCTGATGTTATAAGGTTACTTAACTAACTTAACTTACTTTTATTTTAGAAAAATAATTAGGGTTCCGCGTTAAGTGTTAAATCGGGGGCAAAGCCGCGGGGCAGCTATTTAATTAAAGTTACTGAGGAAAAGCTGACCTCTACTGCGCTTTCGCTATGAACCCGAAACCTGGTTACTGACCAATTATGTGATTATTAAAATGATGAAGATAAAGCATGGACGGGCATACTCAAATCAAATATTTTTATTGATTTAATTTTATTTAATTGACTCCAAACAAGGACATCAAAAACCGTTCACTGCAGGCCATGGGCCTCTCTTGTAACGGTGATTTAGCCATTATCGCCAAGCCTGGTAAGCGTGTCAGAGATTGCAATACTAGTTACGATGCTGTGCTGAGTTTTGGTCCAGTAGTTTTCGAGGTGGTCATACCGCCATCTGTCGGCAGATAATAGCAACAAGGCTTTTCCTTTAAAAAATATTTTTAAGTCATAACACTCACTTTTTCTTTTTGTTTTGTATTCAGGTTTGATGCCCATGAAAACTCAAAATACTAGAAGGAATTAACTTGACAGAAGCACGAGGTAGGAAGAAATAAAATCTCATACTGATACTGATGCTGTACGCTTTACGACCTACGAAATCATACAATTATATACTTATAAAGTAAATAATAATAAATAAAAATATGAATATCTTCAAGCAATTCCCAATACAGGAGTAGACAGAGGTGTAGTCTAGACAACTAAGTCCTTTTGACCCACCTACCACCGAAGATATTTTCGGGACAATGTGACTTTACGTGAATAGGCTTTATTTACCAACGTAATACAAATTTACATCAAAGGGAAATAGCCAAAAGCCGGCTTCGGAAAAAAGTTATTATCCTACAAAAATTAAAATGTTGGCAACCCTCTCAACGCTACACCGACGAATATGAAAATGAATAAGGGCTCCTTTTTTGTCAACACAACAATAGAATGGAATGGTATCGGCGATGACAAAGGCATCTTTTTGTAACGTTGACGTAAAATTTTTGTTGGTACGTGCATAGTTTCGCAGCGGAGCTGTAGTACCAATACCGAAAGACATGTTAACATCAAAGAGACCGCGCGTACCGAACTTTCGTTTGCGGCGGCCTTGATCGGAGTTAAGAAATTAGTCGTGAACAATGCTTATTGCTACGGTGTTTCACTATTTTTGTCAGTGTTTCCATAGCGGTGTTTGCGCGATACTATTTTTTGTTTACTATTGCACGGATTTAAATTCTAGTTCTGTACGATCGAATACGAATCTAGTCTTGTCACGGATGACGACATCCGTGGCCGAGTGGCGTAAACATCGGTTTTCATGGTGCCGCCTGCTCTGCGGTCCAGGGTTCAATGTAGGATACTACATTTTCTACATTATCTCGATTTTGGATGTTTTAGTACCTCCATTGTTTCCGATCTATACATATAAATAAAATTAGAGTGTCTGTTTGTATTGAAATAACCGTTTTTTACTACATCTACACGAATTTATACGTCAAATACACCAAAATATTCAAATATTTTCAAATATTTTGTCTGTTTGTTCCGGCTAATATCTGAAACGGCTGTGGCGGACTTAACATTAAAATTTTTATGTAAAAATATAATAAATAAAGTAATTTTGACAAGCCGTACATTTTATACTGCAGCATATACACAAAAAGGCCCTCACTCAGCATTAGCTGCAAATACAGAACCGATTTTCAGAATCGGAATCACCTTGGTCATCACCATTGCATCTCACGCCCAAGAAAGAAAATGGTTGGCGTCCATGTGGCGACTATAGGGCACTTAATGCCAGGACAATTCCTGATAGGTACCCGATACGTCACATTCATGATTTTGCCCATAATATTTCTGGTTGTAAGATCTTTACAACTATAGATCTAGTAAAGATGTATAATCAAATTCCAGTTAATGAGGCAGATATTGCAAAAACTGCCATTACAACACCCTTTGGACTTTACGAGTTTCCGTACATGACCTTCGGACTTCGCAATAGTGCCCAGACGTTCCAGCGTTTCGTAGACGAAATAACGCGTGGCCTAGATTTTTGCTACGTATATTTGGACGATTTCTTGGTATACCAGTATACTCGAAGGATCAAAAATCACACCAGGATCACCTTAGACAGATACTTTATCGTTTGAAGGAATACGGAATGGTGATAAATACGACAAAATGCATATTTGGAGCATCTGAAATAAAATTTTTGGGTTATAACATTTCCTCTAAGGGTACAAAGCCCTTACCATCCAAAGTTGAGGCGATCAAGAACTTCCCAACTCCATAGAGCGTAAAAGAGTTGAGAAGATTCCTTGGAATGATAAATTTTTATAGGAGATTTATTCCTGATGCAGCAAGATATCAAGCTCCGTTAAATGAACTTCTCACAGGTTCTGTAAAAGGCTCGCATCCAATAAAAATGTCCACAGAACAGCATGAAGCATTCAACGCTTGCAAGCAGAGTTTCTGTCAAGCCACACTTTTAGCGCATCCTGCCAAGCTAAAATGGCTTTGGTGACTGATGCTTCGGATTCGGGTATAGGTACCACTCTCCAGCAAATAAAAGAAAACTCATGGCAACCAATTGCTTTCTTTTCGCAGAAACTAAGTTCTGCATAGAAAAAATATTCGCCATACGATCGAGAACTTCTTGCTATATATGAAGCCATCAAGTACTTCAGACACATGTTAGAGGCCAGAGACTTTACAATTACAGATCATAAACCCCTTTGTTACGCATTTCATACAATAAAAGAAAATTACTCACCAAGACAGTTCAGACACCTTGATTTCATTTCGCAATTCTCAACTGACATCAGACACATCTCAGGAAAGGACAATGTTAGTTAATTGACTCAGGCGTTACTTTGCGAAAATTCATTGTAAAGTTGTTATTGAAAAAATTACTTCGCAACCCTCCGTATGCAAATATAAAAAGGTATATGTTCCCTGGTCCGAAAAGAAGAAGAGCACCACCCTCCCTCCCACAGATGCGTGCACTAATTCCACTGTATGCACCACCACCACTACACTCAAACCAGGTAACAAACCAGGAGTAGACTCTACGATGAGCGACCGCAGAGTCAAACTCTGCGGTCGCTCATCGTAGAGTCTACTCGCTTGAGGATGCCTTGTTTTGAGGCGAAACAAGTGACGCGTTTTCGGTGGTGGTATATGTTACCTGGTTTGAGTGTAGTGGTGGTGGTGCATACAGTGTAATTAGTGCACGCATCTGTGGAATTAGTGCACGCATCTGTGGGAGGGAGGGTGGTGCTCTTCTTCTCTTCGGACCAGGTAACATATACCTTTTTATATTTGCATGCGGAGGGTTGCGAAGTACTTTTTTCAATAACAAGGACAATGTTGTCGCTGATACTTTGTCACGAGTCAAAGAAATCAGACAACCCATTAACCTGACAATATTAGCAAAGTCTCAAACTGCAGACGACGAACTGCAGAGAATGTTAAGAAGCGAAACCTCATTGTGCCTTAAAAAAAACAAAATTCCTGGAACACTCACTGAACTGTACTGATGATGAAGCAATCCACCGAGACCATATATAACAAAGGAACTAAGAAGACAAGTTTTTGAGAGTCTTCATTCCCTGAGCCATCCTGGATCAAACGCCACAGCCAAGCTAGTCTCTCAAAGATGTGTTTGGCCTGGCGTACAAAAAGACTGCCGAGAATGGACTAGGACCTGCCTAGAATGTCAACGTGCAAAAGTGACAAGACATGTGAATTCTCCTGTAGGGAATTTTAAAGTACCGCGAGCAAGATTTATGCACCTACATATAGACATAATAGGCCCATTGCCATAAGTGCAAAGTTTCCGGTATTGTCTCACAGCTGTCGACAGATTTACGCGATGGCCTGAAGCAATACCATTATGTGATACCACAGCTGAGACAGTAGCCAAAGCCTTAGTCCACGGTTGGATAGCTCGTTTCGGCTGTCCCATAGACATTGTAACGGATAGAGGAAGACAATTTGAATCGAATTGGTTTAAAAATTTGTCAGAAATGGCTGGATTTGTACATAAAAAGACAACAGCATACCACCCCACATGCAATGGACTGGTGGAGCGATTCCACAGACGGTTAAAGGCCGCTGTCACCTGCCACGTGAATGAAAACTGGGTTGAAGCTCTTCCTATAGTGTTACTCGGAATTCGTAGTTCATATAAAGAACACCTTAAAGCCTCGTCAGCTGAATTGGTGTATGGAGAAACCCTAAGACTTCCAGGAGAATTCTTCCTTCCTAAAGTAGACGGTACAGAGGACGTAGCCGAATACTTGACACGCTTACGCACTTTCGCTCGTAAACTGCATCCATCACCAGCATCGAGACATTTTAGTAAACGCCCAGTCTTCATATTTAAAGATCTAGAAACTACCACTCACGTCTTTTTCAGTGATGAAGCTCGCGGGTCTTTACAGCCTGTATATTCCGGACCTCATCAAGTGTTACGCAGAGGTATTTAAAATTCTAATCAATGGTAAACCGGTCACAGTATCCATAGATCAAATTAAACCAGCCTATATAGTACATGAACCAGACACATACAATAATATTACTAATACACATATCACTAACACTATTTAACGAACACCGATTCCACTAACTCATACACCACTAATCCCGATACCACAAACAAAAAAAATTAAGATACTACAAAAATCACTCGATCAGCTCGCAGAGTACGATATCCTGAATATTTTCGCCCGTAGGACGTTCTCTGGTGGGGGGTGATGTGGCGGACTTAACATTAAAATTTTTATGTAAATATATATCTTCACGCAATTCCCAATACAGGGGTAGACAGAGGTCAAGTCTAGACAATTAAGTCCCTTTGTCCCCACCTTTTTGTCCCCACCTTCCACCGAAGATATTTTCGGGACAACGTGACAGGTGGTTTGCCCGTCGCCGCCTTTATGTCCAAGCCAACGATGAAATTCGTACATAAGTTTTTTTGCAAAACTCATTGGTACTGCCACCTGGGGATCGAACTCGGGTCTCTCGACTCGAAGTTCCAACCACCGAACCACTCGGCTATCGTGACTTAAAATTTTTATGTAAAAATATAATTTCATAAAGTAATGTAATATTTATTGTGTGCTTTAAATTTGTTTATTTTTTTTATAGTTAGTATATTGTTAACAATGTGTTACTCTATGTGATGTGTGACTATATATTTTTTGGTGAAAAAAAAACTTCTTACTTTTGACTATTTCACCTTCTGACTGATGTGTAAGGTTGTTCAATGTAATTAATATATATAACTTTATATGCTTACACTTAGTTTTATTTTACGAAGACTCAAGAAATATTACACATTGACACCCACACGGCTTTACCGATGTTAACAGAACTTTTTCTGACAGATAGCTAATGTTATAAGGAGTAACATAGGCTACTTTTATTTTAGAAACATAATTAGGGTTCCGCAGTAAGTGTTAAGCTGCGGGCAAAGCCGCGGGGGCAGCTAGTTTCATAATATAAGTGCTTTAATTACATTAGAGCAATGTTGTCCCTAATTATTTAAGGATTGTTACATCGAGACGCAACAGCTGATTTTTTATTACATCTTCACGCACAGCCCCTGACTTGATAGCCATAGAGAATAGATCGCCAAGTGGCACGATCTTTTCATACCTGTTCCGATTTTTTATCATTTTATTCCTACACGCACGTATAGGTATCCGTGCACTACTTCGATCCCTTACATTAACTTTCGCGCTTTATTTTTTCTTCACATTTCGGTCTTCCTTTCAACGTGCTCAAAGCATCGAAGTAAAAACAAATTTGCGAAAAGGGCTTTTTTCGACAGTGGGCGGTGTAGTGTAACATGTTATTATAAAAAAGTTATTTATTTTAAAAGCCTTAATTTGTAAAATAAATAACAATTTTCACAGAAGGTCTAACGTCTCGAATTCTCACGACATTTGTGACACATCTGTGTACGTCTATCTATCTATACTATTATAAAATGTGTGTGTGTGTGTGAGAGAGAGAGAGAAAGAAAATAATATTTTTTAAATCACTGGAATTGGTTACTTGGATGTGTTAGAGCTCGAAACCATTTTTTCTTTCAGAAAGTTTCTGTCTGTTAGGTATACTATAGGTAACTATTGAATGAATTTTGATTCTGTTTCCTTTACCCAATGTCTTATTTTTCAACTTATAAACGGATGTACGAATTATTGAAAACGGGGTATACCAATATTGTAAACTCCGTCAATGTTGAAGCAAGTTTTACAATTTTAGTTTTTCATGTATTTTCCAATACAGTAGTAGTAGTAGTAGCTATCTTATTTTAGACTTCTAAGTCTAAAAATAAGAGGTCTAACCTATTTTTTTCGACACACCTTTCACCTATCTATTTGAGACAACGACTTTGTGCCCTGATAAGTTTTAACGGTGGTGAGAATTTAAAAAAAAAAACACCAAATCCAGTTTTCTTTATCTTCCCGCAATATCCCACAACATGGGACAATGAGTCCTTTCGGCTCACTTTTCACCGAAGTCTATTTTTGGACAACGTCACAGGTGGTGAGCCTATAGCCTTCTTAGTGTTTATGACAACGGTACAACATATATAATTATTGCTCACATATATTTTCACTTAGATAAATGGATATGAAAATAAAAAAAAGATAATTAAAAATTAAAAATATTAATAGATAAATATCATATGTACATATGAATATGACTGGAGTACAAACATTCGTATATATCAAAGAAATGTTTGCCCCTTGCGGGATCCGAGCTCGGAAGTTATAGTTTCTAAGCTAACGCTATTACTAAGCTGTCGAGTTGTTAAATTAAATTCTTATAAATAATAATAATAAATATCTTCACGCAATTCCCAATAGACAGAGCCCCACCGACCCACCTTCCACCGGAGATATTTTCGGAACAATGTGACAAGTCGTGAGCCCGTCACCATCTTTATGTCCAAGCCAACGATATAATTCGTAAATAATTTTTTTAAAACCCCATTGAGGCGAGCCTGCCACCTCTGGATCTAACTCGGATCTCTTGGTTTGATATTCCGACCATCTAACCACTCGGCTATCGTGACTTATGCTAAATTATTTCTTAATTATTAAGTTAAATTCTTAAAAATATTCTAATGAATTGTTTTTTTAATCAACAGAAGTGAAGCTCTGACCTGTTCATGACGCACTTCGTCTTTTGAATAACAAACGCGCATCACTTGACGAATAACCGACGAAATATATACCTTCCAAAACTTTCCATTAATACGTGTTATTTCCATTTGGCTTTGCGATTTCATAATTTTATTGATTACATTTGGATTTTTATTGATTACATTTGGATAATAAATAAACAAATATCTACACGCAATTCCCAATACAGGGGTAGACAGAGGTCAAGTCTAGACAATTAAGTCCCTTTGACCCACCTTCCACCGAAGATATTTTCGGGACAACGTGACAGGTGGTGAGCCCGTCGCCGCCTTTATGTCCAAGCCAACGATGAAATTCGTACATAAGTTTTGGGAATCGCACTCGGGTCTCTCGACTCGAAATTCCGACCACCCAACAACTCGGCTATCGTGACTTTTATTAATTTAAGTATAAGGTAATAAATTTGATACCGTTAATAAATGAAACCGAAGACATTTTTGGAACAACGTGACAGGTGGTGAGCAGGTCGCCATCAGTTGTACTCAAGCCGACGATATAAATGGTACATAAGTGTTTTAAAAAACTCATTGGCACGCACTTACCACCTGGAGATCGAACTCTCTCGACTCGAATTCCTAACAACTCCGCTATCGAGACATATACAATAACAAAGAGGTAGCTGGAAGAGTACTTTCATTACTAAAGTGAAAGAAAGAAAACGCCTTACTGTTTCATTTGAAAATTTATAAGAATATCCTACGGACTCAATTAAAATAATAAAATAATAATTTTCATATTATGTCACCAAACATTTTATCGTTTAAAGCATTTAAAAAATTTTTTGAAATATAATATGTATATACCTTATTTAAAGTAAATTAATTTAAAATACTATAAATGTCAATGACAGTGTAAATTTATATCCTTAATAAGTATTCATGAACCATAACAAAAAATAATAATGAATATTTATATACTTTAATATATTTAAAATTTCAACAAATTGCATTTATTTTTTGAAAATATAACCAATTTATATTCGACGGGAATATTTTTTTTAATATCAAACACTATTACGGGCGAGGCCTTATTAAAAATTAAAAAGCTACCAGTCATAGATAATGCTTAGTTATAATTTATAATTGTAATTTTCCTTATAATGTTCTCAAAAATTTAATAAAATCAAATGAAATAAATGCATTTTAGCCGGTTAAATGTTACTCTGTGCCTCTTGACATTACATAAGCTTTAGCCTTATCTTTGTAAAATATAATAAATGAATAAAATTAATAATCTCACGCCATTCCCTATACAAGGTTAGACAGAGTTCTACACAGATACAGAGTTCTTCGTTACTTCTTCCACCGAAGACATTTTTAGAACAACGTGACAGGTGGTGAGCATATTGTCGGTTTTATGTCCAAGCCAACGATATGAGTCGAACATAAGTTTTTTATGAAAAACCTATTAATACAGGCCTTCTCGAACTTGGGTGTCTCGACTTCAATTCCGATCAACCAACCAATCGGCTGCCGTACCTATTATTAGGAGAGAGAGAGAGAGAGAGAGAAAGAGACTAAATAATGTCGTTCAACAAAAGCGTATCAAGGCGTTAGTTCTGGTTAAAAAGGTATAGACACTAGATAGACATTAGTATATTGATACCAAGCACATTGTACTCAAGAGGGCATTGCTCGTCATTCTGTTATCGAATATACGAATATAGGTATTAGAAGAAATAAATAGTGATTACTAATTATTAGTAAATAAAATAAATAAATATCTTCACGCAATTTCCAATACAGGGGTAGACAGAGGTCAAGTCTAGACAATTAATTCCCTTCGACCCACCTTCAACCGAAGATATTTTTGGGGCAAAGATATTGACAGGTAATGAGCCCGTCGCCGTCTTTATGTCCAAGCCATCGATATAATTCGTACATAAGTCTTCATCTCAAAGTAAGTTACTTAAAACTTGTGTTAACTTAAAAATGTTACTGTTAATTAATGTTTCTTAAAATTTTTAACTTAAAACTTGAACATTCGAACGGGAATTTAGTAACCAAAAAAAAAAATAAAGTAAATTCAGAGCAATGTATTTGATGATATCTATGGATGTACATAGATAGGACGTCAAATTATTTGCCTGTCTGTGGATGGATGTACCCCTGTCTATGGATTTATCCCTGTCTATGAATGTTCATAGATACGACAACATAAAATAATTTGCTCTGTATTTGTTGAATTTTTTATGGTTACTAAATGCCCTTCATTCATTCAGTTCATTCAGTTCATTGCTTCACATAGTCAAGGAATCAAAAACAAATAAAGGTACCACAAACGCCAGACACGAGAAAATGTAGAAAAAGTGCCCTCTACATTGACCCGACCGGGAATCAAACCCGGAAAATCAATGCTGGCGACACCATGAATGTGTGTAGGCCATTCATCCACGGAGGACTTCTATCGTCGAATATATAACGCCCACATTATTTACTGATTAATAAAATATAAAACTAATAATAATAGTAAACACTAAAAATAAATAATATAAGGAAAGAAAGAGATTTAAAATTTGAACAAACGCATATGGAACTATGACTCGGAAGTAAGAGCATTGTCACGGTATGGCAGAGTTCACGGGTTCGTTTTCAATTCGTAAATAAATAATTAAATGTTACTTAACATGGTAATAATATTCACAAATAGCACTTTAGGTATACAAAAAATATTACGTCTTGGTTGTGTAAAATAATGCGGTAAGATTTTTTCGAGGCATAAATTCACACGGAATTTTTAAATATATCCGTTTCAATGTTTAACAACGTGCCAAGAGACAGAAAAAAAAATAAAAAAAACACCCACTAAACATTTTGTTGAGGTTTTATTTTCACGGTTCCAAAACCATAGACATTTATTGATTTACTTTTTAATGAGTTTGTTTTGTTCCTTCTATACCACAACGTAGCGTTGGTGAATTTAACAGACTATACTAAGCTAGATACTCCGTAAAATGTTGCAGTATTTTTCCAAATTAATGTAGTTAGATAGATTGATCGTTTCTTCTGTCTATGGAACCCTGAAAATAAATACAGTTAGTGAGTTTCTATGGCCTCCGAATCCAATAAAATGTCAACGGTGTACACAAGAGCTGCAGCCCTGCAATTGAAGTCAAGGTAGAATGTAAGACAAATAACTAACGGTAAAGGCTGCGGTACATACCTTTAGGGGCATAACGTACGTACCTACAATTTTTACGATCACTACATATTAATAACCGTAATTATTAATGGAAAGACTAAGAAGAAATACAATACTTAGAAGCGTTGCATATTAAAAAAAATATCTTCACGCAATTCCCAATACAGGGGTAGACAGAGGTCTAGTCTAGACAATTAAGTCGCTTTGCCCCACCTTCTACCGAAGATATTTTCGGGACAACCTGATAGGTGGTGAGCCCGTCGACGTCTTTATGTCCAAGCCAACGATATAATTCGTACATAAGTCTTCATTTCAAAGTAAGTTACTTAAAACTTGTGTTAACTTAAAAATGTTACTGTTAATTAATGTTACTTAAAATTTTTAACTTAAAACTTGAACATTCGAACGGGAATTTAGTAACCAAAAAAAAAATAAAGTAAATTCAGAGCAATGCATTTGATGATATCTATGGATGTACATAGATAGGACAACGTCAAATTATTTGCCTGTCTGTGGATGGATGTACCCCTGTCTATGGATTTATCCCTGTCTATGGATGTTCATAGATACGACAACATAAAATAATTTGCTCTGTATTTGTTGAATTTTTTATGGTTACTAAATGCCCTTCATTCATTCAGTTCATTCAGTTCATTGCTTCACATAGTCAAGGAATCAAAAACAAATAAAGGTACCACAAACGCCAGACACGAGAAAATGTAGAAAAAGTGCCCTCTACATTGACCCGACCGGGAATCAAACCCGGAACATCAATGCTGGCGACACCATGAATGTGTGTAGGCCATTCATCCACGGAGGACTTCTAACGTCGAATATATAACGCCGACATTATTTACTGATTAATAAAATATAAAACTAATAATAATAGTAAACACTAAAAATAAATAAATATCTTCACGCAATTCCCAATACAGGGGTAGACAGAGGTCTAGTCTAGACAATTAAGTCCCTTCGACCCACCTTCCACCGAAGATATTTTCGGGACAACGTGACAGGTGGTGAGCCCGTCGACGTCTTTATGTCCAAGCCAACGATATAATTCGTACATAAGTTTTTGAAAAACCCATTGTTACGAGCCTGCCACCTGGGGATCGAACTCGGGTCTCTTGACTCGAAATTCCGACCACCCAACCACTCGGCTATCGTGATTTTAAATAACATTAGTATACATATTAATAACATGTATACTAAGCATATTAATTACATCATTAGTATACATATTAATAACATGTATACTAAGCATATTAATTACATCATTAGTATACATATTAATAACATGTATACTAAGCATATTAATTACATCATTAGTATACATATTAATAACATGTATACTAAGCATATTAATTACATCATTAGTATACATATTAATAACATGTATACTAAGCATATTAATTACATCATTAGTATACATATTAATAACATGTATACTAAGCATATTAATTACATCATTAGTATACATATTAATAACATGTATACTAAGCATATTAATTACATCATTAGTATACATATTAATAACATGTATACTAAGCATATTAATTACATCATTAGTATACATATTAATAACATGTATACTAAGCATATTAATTACATCATTAGTATACATATTAATAACATGTATACTAAGCATATTAATTACATCATTAGTATACATATTAATAACATGTATACTAAGCATATTAATTACATCATTAGTATACATATTAATAACATGTATACTAAGCATATTAATTACATCATTAGTATACATATTAATAACATGTATACTAAGCATATTAATTACATCATTAGTATACATATTAATAACATGTATACTAAGCATATTAATTACATCATTAGTATACATATTAATAACATGTATACTAAGCATATTAATTACATCATTAGTATACATATTAATAACATGTATACTAAGCATATTAATTACATCATTAGTATACATATTAATAACATGTATACTAAGCATATTAATTACATCATTAGTATACATATTAATAACATGTATACTAAGCATATTAATTACATCATTAGTATACATATTAATAACCGTAATTATTAATGGAAAGACTAAGAAGAAATACAATACTTAGAAGCGTTGCATATTAAAAAAAATATCTTCACGCAATTCCCAATACAGGGGTAGACAGAGGTCTAGTCTAGACAATTAAGTCGCTTTGCCCCACCTTCTACCGAAGATATTTTCGGGACAACCTGATAGGTGGTGAGCCCGTCGACGTCTTTATGTCCAAGCCAACGATATAATTCGTACATAAGTTTTTGAAAAACCCATTGTTACGAGCCTGCCACCTGGGGATCGAACTCGGGTCTCTTGACTCGATATTCCGACCACCCAACCACTCGGCTATCATGATTTTAAATAACATTAGTATACATATTAATAACATGTATATTAAGCATATTAATTTACATCATTAGTATACATTAGTATATTAGTAGACAATAAAAGTTTCGGCCAAACTCAGATCGTTCTTTAATCCTTCTTCTTCTTTACAGCCCATCAATAGTCCACTGCTGAACATAGGCCTCTCCTAAAACTTTCCACAGTGAGCGGTCCTCAGCCACCTGCATCCATCGACTTCCCGCAACAATTTGCAAGTAGTCGCTCCATCTCGTGGGGGGACGTCCAACACTGCGTTTGCCTTTATGAGGTTGCCACTCGAGAACCTTTCTTCTCCAACGAAAACTAAAGAGAGCGAAGAAATTGGCTGACTATATTACACTCATTGTGTTTCAATAACTGAAAGAATAGTGACGATTTGCAAAATGCTGATGCTGGTGAGGCCTATTTCCAGCAGGGGACTCTTCTTCTTACTAATAGGGGTCGAGGAAGGACGAGACTAATTTTCTAAAATCATGTGTTTTAACTGTGTGTAGAGAAGGGGATTAACATCACTCGGATACCTAGACGTGAGTGTATAGAGAAACTGGTGAATTTGAAAGAGGCGAAAGAGGAACGCAAGGATCGTGACACATGGCGATCTGCTCTCTCTACCTACCCCATCATTACTCGTGGAAATATAACAATAGTATCTTCGACACTGTGTATCTGAACCCGATAAACTGCATAACTATTAAACAAATTTTCATACGGTTTTTAGTAAGGAGATTACAAATATGGAATGCACTTAATTGTCTAGACTAGACCTCTGTCTAGTCTAGACAATTAAGTCCCTTCGACCCACCTTCCACCGAAGATATTTTCGGGACAACGTGACAGGTGGTGAGACCGTCGCCGTCTTTATAGGGGTAGACAGAGGTCTAGTCTAGACAATTAAGTCCTTTCGATCCACCTTTCATCGAAGACATTTTTTGGAACAACTTTTTGACTTTTTGATGTATGCAAAAGTCGAGAAAACTTATAGAGCTTGATCACAATAGCAAACAATCATTTGTAAAATTATTATATATTTTATGATATATTTTATTATATATTTTATGATATATTTTATTACCAATAAATAAATGTATCATAAATCAATTCGAAAAGAGGTTCCCAAACTTGGTTTGGATTGGTCCTGTTACACTTTGTCGAAACAGATGAATAACACTACACCGCATCCTCTGTATTTGCTATATAACGCCCAATATAATTTAAATCAAAAGTTTAAAGCTTGATCTGCACTATAAACGATTCAATTTAAGAAATAGCAAAAGGTTTTTATTTTCAAATTTTATTTTATGCCAGTGCTACCCTTATTAATTATTTATTCTCTTCTTTTGAGGTGGTTTGCAGCTGTGACTTTGTGCTGTAAACATTTACCTATAGGTGGACTGTTTGGTTGACTAGTGTTTTTACCATATTCCCGTAGAAAAAAAAATAATACACGTGCTAAAGAGATTATCATAGAAATATATTGTTGTAGTTTTGTTTACAATCTCACGAATAATGATAACATTTCAATAATCTATTATGTATAATCTATTATGTATAGATTATTGAAATGTTATCATTATTCGTGAGATTTTAAATAAAATTGGAGTGTCTGTTGCTATTATTGAAATAACCTTTTTTTACTATACTGTCCTGTCTGTTTGTTCCGGCTAATCTCAGAAACGGTTGGAACGATTTTATCAGGACTTTTACTGACAGATAGCTAATGTTATAAGGAGTAACATAGGCTACTTTTATTTTAGAAACATAATAAGGGTTCCGCGTAAAGTGTTAAACTGCAGACAAAGACGCGGGGGGCTAGTGTATAATAATTTTAAATAGCAGTCGGTATTTTTAAATTTTATGTTATGTTCAGAAATATTTAAAAGCGTGTAATAAAGGAACATAATAACGGTGTTTATTACAGAAATCGGTTTACTGTCATCCGCCATTACACATCTATTGTTTCGTTCGGAAATTTAACAATGGCACACTAAAACCGTACTAAAACAGAAATGTTTATTATGCTCATTCAATAAAAGTTTTAATTTTCAATTTTCGAACACGACAAATACAAAAACAAAAGACTATACAGTTTCTTGTTACAAGATATAACAGAGGTTCCTTTTGTGTTTTCTGTTTACGATAGATTTCTTCAATTTCTTACATAACATAATAATAAACTAATAATATTGTTACAGACATTTGTCAAGTTTTAATAATATTGTTATAGAGAATGACAGTTATTTGAAACACAATAATATTTTACTTGCGAAAACATTTAAATAGCTCTAAAGATGTATTAGTATATATATACTTCAATGTTTTTATAATTGCTATTTGTTTTTTCAGTAAGTCACGATAACCTAGTGGTTCGGTGATCGGAACTTTTCAAAAACTTATGTACGAATTAATATATATTTATTTTATATTTTTATGTACGAATTATATCGTTGGCTTGGACATAAAGACGGCGACGGACTCACCACCTGTCACGATGCCCTGAAAATATCTTCGCTTGAAGGTGGGTCGAAGGGACTTAATTGTCTAGACTGGACCTCTGTCTACCCCTGTATTGTGAAATGCGTGAAGATATTTATTTATTTAATTTTTTCAACTCTTAATTAGAAAAAATTAACAGATAAGAAAAAAGGCCGATATTTCTCTATGTTTTCGATGATGTTTTCGAACCATTAAGTACACTTTAATAGTCTAATACTCCATTACATTGGCATCACCCGTAAGCATTTGCCACGCAAACAAGCCGGTTGGCCTGGCCGGTACAAAAAAGAATTAAAAAAATATCTTACGAAATATATTACAGAAGTCAAAGAACCGGCTTTTTTTAAATTTTTCAAAATGGCTGACGTTCCAAAACTGTTTTAATGTTACGTTACATAATATGATATGTTTACTTTTGTCGATTGGGTTTTGAACAAAATTTAAAAAAACGATCTTATCACTAATAATGGCGTACTTGGAAGGTTTGGGCACGTTGAGCAAATGAGTAAAGATCAAATGGCGGAGAAAATATACGCGCAAAAGTTGTCTAGGAGTCGACTCGGACGACTCCTAATCGACTTCCGGTCTTCGAAAGTTAGTCACGGCCTTCCTGTCGAGGAGATAAGTGAAGACCTTGAGAGCAAATTGTTCGAATAACTGTAGTAGAGCCACGCATCAGCTTTTGTTGTTGCATGAATGGGCCGGCTCGACTGGGGAGGTACCACGACCTCACAGAATACCGGCGTGCAGTAGAAGTCTAACAAACTTCTGCGTTTCGTCTGGTGAGTGCAGGTAACCGGAGCCCCCCCTAATTCTTTTAATCCTACTACTTTTAAACATTTTAAATTATTAAATAAAAATAATATAAACGGACACTGAACTGGATGTAAAAAGTCTATTATTCCCTCCGTGTCAGTTGTTTTTGTTTTATTATTTTATTTATGTACACACAACAAAGCAAAGTATAATTAAAAGAGAATATTGGTACTAAGGCACTACTTATTTCTAAAATGAAATATAACATGTTTTTTTTGTCTTTTTTTAATACAGGAAGAGTAACTGACGTACATACAGGTTGATTCGCCATGCGGAGGCTGCGTGAGATATTTTGCCATAACGTCTTATTCCAATAAGTTGTAGTTAAGAGGTAGTAGGTATATAATAGCATCCTACAACTTTCACTATACGGTCTTTAAAACGGCCTGTGTGCAGTCATCATTACCACACTCTTCCCTCTGCCACCAAATAGTATTTATAATACGCACGGTCAGTCTCTCTCAACTCTCTTCCGACTACTATGGGTCCGAACGCATACAACCATAACTTCTTCGAAATTGGAGTACACAGGTTTGTCATGAGTAAGCTCGCTCCACCTTAGCCCTCATCTATGCCTTCTATTGTTCTATGGCGATTAAGAGTTTAGCCATTATTTAAAAATAAAACTCACGATAGCCGAGTGGTTGGGTGATCGGAATTCCGAGTCGAGAAACCCGTGTTCGATCCTCATGTGGCAGGCTCGTAACAATCGGTTTTCTTAAAAAAATATGTACGATTTATATTTTTGGCATGGATATAAAGACGGCGACAAGGTCACCACATGTCATAATGTCTCAAAAATATTAAAAAAGAATGTATTTACGCCATTCGTGACAGGGGTAGACAGAGGTCTAGACAATTAAGTGGTTTCGACCCACCTCCCATCCTCATACAAGGTCGGTCGAAAGGACATAATTGTCTAACCTTAGTCTAGACAATTCATTCCTATATAGTCTGTCT
This sequence comes from Sericinus montela, assembly GCA_029286605.1. Lineage (NCBI taxonomy): Eukaryota > Metazoa > Arthropoda > Insecta > Lepidoptera > Papilionidae > Sericinus > Sericinus montela. Next base: position 4,186,424 of record JAGSMR010000014.1, read on the forward strand.
TGTATTGGAAATGGCGTGACGATTTTTTTTTATCAATTTTTAATACAAAAAGCAGTGTAGCAAGCGTTGAGTTCCGGTTTAGGGTATAGCAAGTAAGTGTCATTCCCACCTACGCCATTACTAAGAACGTATATGTAATTCTCTCATTTTAAGGTATCTTGGAGGTGTGACTTTGTGCTATAAACATTTACCTATAGGTGGAGTGACTTGTGTTTTTACCTCAATCCAGTAGAAAAAATATGTCCTACATGTGCTAGAGTGCAAAAAAGAGAAAAAGACGACAATATATTATAGAGGTTTTGTTTAAAATCTCACGAATAATAATAAAATTTCAGTAAAAAAACCATAAAATATTGTTAAATAAATTCAAACGAGATAATAAATAATAGTTAATAATGAATAATAATTAGACAATAAATAATAATAAAAAGCATAAATTGAACAAAGTTTGACATTAACTGTCAGGAATAAATGCTACGCGGGCTATTTATTCGGCATACCGAAATGTCAAGTAGATAAAAAATAGAATTTTCGCTTTGTTTGGTTACGAATTAACATTTTACATTTCATATAAATCAACGAATTTACAATGTTTTAATATAATACTAAAGTAATTTATGCTTAAAATTAAATCAGCTTTGTAAATTAATATGTAATAAATGAATATATTTATGTGGAAGACATCACATACATTGCTCTGATAACAAACTAAATAGCTTAGTTATGGAATCAGAAACAACGAAAATGTCACTAACACCATCCGTCAAAATGTATAAAAAATGTTCTTTTACATTGACAAGGTAACACAAACACCTAGATCCGTGACCATATAAAAAATGGTTTCCTACATTGATCCTGTCCAGTAATCAAAAGGGCCTCAGAGCTTGCAACACTGAAAGCTTTGGTTAATCCAACGAAATTCAAGTTGTTTGAATAGTGAAAGTAGAGTAGTTTTTTTTGCTTCTTATACCAGTCTTAATGGCAAGATACATATGCTTCTCTTTTTGGTCACTTTTGTGGGCCATAAAAATTTTTAATATTATAAATTTCTTTACTTGACTAATACTCTTGCCTTCTTTTAGTTGATAAAATATTCACCTATTGTTATGATTACGATTTGCCGATCCTAGGAATATCTTAGTATATTCAGACAATCCTTGTTAAAGACACGATGGACAGACAAATGATGAATTTATTTACAATCCTCTTCAAAATATTCTCAATTATTTTTAATAATTTTAAATAAATATTAATGATTGTTTAATGTTTAACCTTTAGTATAGTTATGTATCGACCCGATAGCTTAGTTGGTAGTGACCCGTCTTCAAAGCTTAGGGATACAAGTTCGAATCCCGCTAGAGACAAATAATCGTGTGACGGATGTGAATATTAGTACTCGAGTCATGGATGTTTATATATATAAGTGATTATTTATTAATGTAAATATATATCTTTGTAAGTATATTGTGCGGTAGACTTGGACACTAAGACGGCGATAGGTTCACCACCTGTCACGTTGTCCCAGATAGGCTACAATGTAGGTCGAAAGGACTTAACAGTCTAGATCTTTGCCTACTCCCGTATTCGGAATATGCATGTTATATAAGATATTTATTTATTCATTATTTTTATTTATTTATCACATTTTTTTGTAAGACACTTCTCGATGAGATCAATATGTTCCAAGTACCTAATAAGTGCATATCTGTTTTGTTATGTCATGTAAGTCTATCTCGACCATAAAATGGTATGTTTACTAGACTGCCCTGGGACCGGGCGACCCAGAATTAGGCTAGCCTTACCCTGGCATGCGGGGCTCTGCTGGGGTGGACAAACCTTTCCCTTGCTACTCGTGGGAACGCAATGGTGAATTTTACTTACCAAAATGGCGGCGATGTGGTTCGCCACCCATCACGTCTCGTTTCTCGCGGGGGCGAAAAGCGGCCCATGGAGAGCCGCTTCGCTACGTTGAATGTAAGAGGAGGAATGGATGGTAAGGTAGATGAAGTATGTCAGATGATGGACGAACGATGTATAGATATCCTGTGCGTGAACGAAACCAAGAGGAAAGGATGTGACACCACAGTTCATGGTCCCTACACGGCATACTGGTCGGGAGTCCCCCAAACCAGCCGAGGCTGTCAGGGACTTGGTGTGATTCTTTCCTCTCGAATAGTTGAATGTGTGATAGAGCATGAATGTGTAAGCCCAAGACTCCTCTGGGTTAGGTTAAAAGTTGGACTCACCCGCTTGTTTATCCTTGGGGTTTATGCACCGACGGATCTGCTCGGAGGTGGGTCATTAAAAGCCCAAAGAGAGAGAGAGGAGATTTGGGATAGTATGAGAGAGGTCTTGAATAAATGCGGAAAATGAACGGATCGTGATGTTAGGGGACTTTAATGGGTGGGTTGGAGTAAAGCGTGATGGGTATGAAGGAGTACTGGGTACATTTGGGGACGAGAGAGTGAACGAAAATGGGAGAAGCCTACTTGAAGTATGCTTGGAATGGAATCTGTGCGTGGCCAATACAATGTTTGATCACAAAAAGATCCATTTGTATACAAGAATTGAGGGTGAGTCTAGAAGTATAATTGATTTTGTTATTGTGAATCAAAGATTGAGGAAAAACCTGCTAGACACTCGAGCATACCGCGGTGTAGGCCTTGACACAGACCACTTCCTGGTCATAGCCCGAATACATGGCATCTTTAAACGATGGCGACACCGAGGAGCCGAGCCTACGAGTGTTTTGGACAGAATAAAAGTGGAAAATCTACAAGAAAAGGATAAGAAAGACGAGTATGTAGAGAAACTGATAGAAAGTTTTAAAGGCATAGAAGAGATATGTGTGATTGAAGATTTGTGGGAGACATTTAAGAAAGGAGTCGTGAATGTTGCTGTTGAGGTATGCGGAGTAGCTAAACGGAGGAAAGGAAGAAAGAAGTATAATGTGTGGATGGATAAAGATGTACAAAAGGCTGTGCAAGAAAAGAAGAAAGCGTGGTTGGATTGGTTAGCAACAAAAGCTAACCAAAAACTTCAAAAGGCGACGAATGACGAGATAAAGGAAGCGAGAAAGAAGTATAAAAGATTCAAATCAGCTGCGAAAGATGTTGTGACTAGAAAGAAAGAAGAACAAAAGGATGATTTTGATAGGAGGCTCACTGAAGATTTCCAGTCAAACATCAAGTTTTTCTGGAAATCCGTCAATACAGCCAGAGGAAAACCTCTACCTCGGAGCTGAATACAATCAGGAGTCAAGATGGGAGCATTATAAAAGGAGAAGAATATGTGTTAAAGAGATGGAAAGAGTATTTTGAATGTTTATTTGAAAGAGAGGAAGTGCAGGTACAACACCCGGCACCTTCCATGGTTAATATAAATGTTGATGACAGTGAGATAAGCGTGGATGAAATAGTAAAAGCGTTGAAAAGTATGAGATTTGGTAAGGCTGCCGGATATGATAGGATTACCGTCGAGATGCTGAGGACTGGACAGGGCTTAGTGGCTAGTCAGCTGTACCGCCTTTTCAATATGTGCTGGCAAAATGGGCAAGTACCGGGAGACTGGTGCAAAGCCGTAATCGTGCCATTATATAAGGGAAAGGGGTCACGGCAGGACTGCGTAAATTACCGCGGTATAAGCCTTCTGAGCGTCATCGGTAAATTGTATGCGAAAGTGTTGATTGAAAGGGTTGTGAATGAAACGGAAGAAAAAGTATGGGATGCACAAGCGGGATTTAGAAAGGGAATGGGTGTACGGATCAGGTCTTTTTCCTTGCGGTGCATAGCCGAAAAGTGTCTGGCTAAAACCAGAAGGTCTATTGCACGTTCGTGGATTTAGAAAAGGCCTATGATAGAGTGGTGAGGAATGAATTGTGGTCAGCATTGTCCGTGAAAGGTGTCAGCAGTATCCTCATACGAGCATTGCAATCTCTTTATAGGGATTCCTGTGCTTGTGTAAGGATAAACGGGGCGTACACTGAATGGTTTAATATCGAAAAGGTGTTAGACAGGGATGTGTAGCGTCACCGTGGCTGTTTAATCTGTTTATGGACAATTGCTTGACAGATTTAAAGAGAATGAAAGTGGGTTGAGAATGAATGAGTTACTCGTCAAATGTTTTCTCTATGCTGATGATCAAGTATTACTTGCGTCTTCAGCCGAGGAGATGCAGGAGATGGTAACTGCTATGAGTGAAGATTTTGTTAGGAAGGGGATGAAGATGAATGTAAAGAAGACGAAAGTAATGGTGTTTGAAAGAGATGAGGTCATGACAGACTGCAATATAGTGATTGGAGATGAACAAATTGAACAGGTGAATGAGTTTGTGTATCTGGGTTCAAAGTTCACAAGAGATGGAAAGTGTGAGAGTGATATTGAAAGAAGAGTGAATGCAGGAAACATGGTGAATGGAGCTTTGCACTCCTTTATGAGCAGTCGGATGGTGTCTAACAAGGCTCGTTTGGCTGTGCATAGGGAGTTTTGGTTCCGACACTCATGTACGGAAGTGAAAGTTGGGTATGGCAGAAGAAACATGAAAGCAGAGTAAATGCAGTTGAGATGAGAGCATTAAGAAGTATGTTAGGAGTTAAACTGAGCGACAGGATAAGGAATGGTGAAATAAGGAAACGTTGTGGTCTGAAAGAAGATGTAGTGACTAAAATTGAGAAAGGTATGCTGAGATGGTTTGGCCATGTCGAGAGAATGAATGAAGAACGATTGACGAAAAAGCATATAAGGCGAGTGTGAATGGAAGTGTAGGAAGGGAAGACCTAGGCGGACGTTTCAAGACCAAATCAGGGACGTCCTGAAAAAGGCCAGGTCAAGAGTACCCTGAATCGAAGAGAATGTATGAAGGAATAATGAAAGTGGACGAAGCGAAACAAGTATGTAAGGATCGTAGCAAGTGGAAAGAAGTGGTCTCTGCCTACCCCTACGGGAAAGAGGCGTGATGATATGTATGTATGTATGTATGTATGTTTACTAGACATCTGGCAAATATTGCAAAATCTAAGCCACACTTGCATTAAAATCCGAGGACGACCTCCGTGGACGAGTGGCGTAAAGACTGGTTTTCAAGGTGTCGCCATCTCGAGGTCCCGGGTTCGATTTCCGGTCGGGTCACTGTAGAATAACCACTTTTCTACATTTTTTCCGGTCAGGGTGTTTGTGGTGCCTTGGTTGTTTCCGATTCCCATATCACAAGTGCGTAAGCTTTACATTGGGATCGAAGCAATGTATGTGATGTTGTCCCTATCTATAGATGTATTTATTTATTTATTAAAATGGCGTTGCGCAGCTGTTTATTCTACAAGTTCAGACTTACTCAAGTGAAGGAATTATGCGATAACGATGCACAATGATACACAAATTCTATTTATTATATTATTAAATGATAAGTAAATAGAATTTGCGGGGCGGGGGGGAGTGTCAAGAGTACTCGGATACCTCGACGTGCATGTATAAAGAAAATGATGAATCTGAATGAAGCTAAAGAGGTGTGTAAGGATCGTGACACTTGGCGATTGGTTTTCCCGGGAAACCCCGTCAGAGTTGCGTGAAAATTCTAGAGAACAATACAGAAACAATGTAATACACAATTAAAAATGTAGCATATACATAAATAAATATTTCTAAATTTAAAATATTTATTTTTAAATCTCGTACCCGTTTTCATTTTTGGGATACACACCGTAAAGAATAAGAAATATTTAGTTGCCTGTTTGTTCATCGGTTATAAACGGAATTAAAACCAAATTTTCCAAGACATTGAAAATTTTTCAATATTTGCATCAAATTGCAACTTAGATTATAAATAGTATGTTTTCCTGGTTTTGGTTTATTTATTATGGCGTATTTGTCGTGTATTTGTTTTGATTTATTTATTATTGATAAGTATAAACTTTACTGATTCATATTTTTTTTTGTTATAAATTAGTTTTTTTAAGTTTTCAATGTTACGTAAATAAAAAAATTGTTTGAATGATCTTTATTTATTTACTTAAAATCTTTTTGCACAAAGGTACAAAATGGCGATAGTGCAACGTAGTATTCTTTGTCATAATCTACAATGTCATAAATTGAGAGGGGAGGGTCAAGAGTACTCGGATACCTAGACGTGCTATATATGAAGAAAATGAAGAATTTAAAAGGAGCGAAATACGTATGTTAGTATCGTGACACTTGGCGATTTCTCTCTGGCTATCCCGTTAAGGAATGTACGTGAAGATAAGTAAGTATATAAGTATGGATGACGTCTGGCATTTGATAGCCTTTGCAATTGTTATTTAGTTCAGTAGGTTTTAGAAAACTTGAAGCACCTGCTATTCCAGTCGTCCCATACTGTGATCAAACATATTAGCATGCAGATTCAAAATACTTGAAGCACCTGCTCTTTCAGCCGTCCCTTACTGTGACCAAATATATGCAGAGGTAGCTATCATAAAGAAATATATCTTTACGAGTGGGTTTTATTTGTCTCGAATAGGTTATATATTTATGTTTTGGTCATGTTACATTTTGGGCTGATTAACAGTCACCAACCGAAATACAAAACACTGGAACGGTAGGGAACTTCTAATAAAAGTAATGTATTTCGATCACACCGCAACGAAAGGCAAGGAACCCTAAAATATTCATATACGCTACCGTCAAATAAACATTTCTTTTTATTGGGTAGCGGTATAAGTGCACGGGTAGAAATAATGCAAAAAGCTGAGGACTAACTTTCTAGCGAGGTTTCTGATTGGCCAACCGCGAGCGGTCCGGCGGTCATTGCACCGTGCTGCAGAAAGCAAGTGGGAATTACTGCACTAGAATCTAACCAATTTAGCAAAACAAGAAGAAACGCAGACTTATATTAATAAAAAAGTATAAATAAAATAAAATAAATATCTTCACGCAATTCCCAATACAGAGGTAGACAGAGGTCTAGTCTAGACAATTATGTCCCTTCGACCCACCTTCCACCGAAGATTTTTTCGGGACAACGTGACAGGTGGTGAGCCCGTCGCCATCTTTATGTCCAAGCCAACGATATCATTCGTACGTAAGTTTTTGAAAAACCCATAGGTACGAGCCTGGGGGTCGAACTCGGGTCTATTGACTCGTAATTCCGACCACCCAACCACTCGGCTATCGTGACTTAATAAAATAAAAAATTATAATCAATCAAAAATACTATAAATTGTATAATCTATACTGAAGTGCCAATAACTTCTACCACGATGAATATTTTACACGAAGTTTTAAAAAAATTAAAGCTATAAGATGCTAATTTATAATCTGTGCACTCCCAAATGAAGTTCAGAGTTTTACTTATTAATATAAATGTTGTTTAAACGAGACAATCTTGTATATATTTAAATTTATTCGTAGATGTCTCAGAAGCTAATCAAGTACTTTTTTTTGTATTTAAATTGTGTGACAGGACTATCTAAATATATATAACAGCTGCTTAAATTAAGCTTTCTTTTAATTCAAACCCATAAACCAAAAATTCTGTTGGTACCGTTTTCACAGGTTTTATTTTTATGCTTACTTTGGAAATTATTTTATCTCAGATAAAACCTGGCAAAATTAAATTAAAACTGGTGTGAACCAAGGACCAATCTGGAAAACCAGTTTCTTTGGTATAATTTTAAGACTATGCAGTATAATTTTTCTTTTTAATTCCCAAAGTCCCGAGTATAAGTCTACGTTTCAAATAATAATGTGATTGATTAAAGAAATGACAATCAATGGTAATCCGTGTTACTTACATCGATGAATACATGATTTAATTTGTAAATATTTATTTCAGATAAATATAAGTTACTCCCAATTCTTATTTTAGAATTTATAGGTTGTGTTTTATGTTTTTTATTTTACTTATGGTTATAAGAAATTAAAATTACACAAATTCATTGTTGCAACTTGTACGTTTTACTTTTATTATTCGAAATCTTTTTTGGGTATTCTTCCTACAGAAAGAACTTCCTGAACGTACCGTTACAAATCCGTTTGGTCTAAATGAATATAGAATAATAAAAGTGAATGTGTACAAGTGACAATGAATTTTAATTTCATGCAATTTTACCGAGACAGGAATTATATGTATCAATTATGTATGTTATAGTATAAATTACGAGTATATTATTATTATTAATAAATGTTTACGTAATAGAAACGGTCGTATGTCATTTTATAAGACGTAACAAGGAAAAGCACTAAGACGGCGAGGGGCTCAGACTCGCCTTTCGTCGAAAGGAATTCATTGTCTAGGCTTCGGCCCACCTCAGTATGGGAAAATACGTGAATATAAAAAAAATACTAAAATGAAATTTTAGCAATAATTTTGCCGTTATTAGATAAATCTTTGAAATAGGTTTTAATGTAATTTCTGATTGACGTGATATTGGTAAGTTTCGTTATAAAAATATTAGTTCTTTCATATTTACATAAAATATTACTATTAAAATATTTCCGCTTCACGTTTAATATAAATTTAGGTCTTTTTGACTATCTGGAGCACTATCTTAAAACTAACAAAATATTGTGGATATTTATAGATTGTTGATGTTTATAAAAATATTGTTAAATATTATAAATAAATAAATAATAAATATCTTCACGCAATTCCTAACACAGGGGTAGACAGAGGTCAAGTCTAGACAATTATGTCCCTTCGACCCACCTTCCACCGAAAATATTTTCGGGACAACTTGACAGGTGGTGAGCCCCTGGCCGTCTTTATGTCCAAGCCATCGATGAAATTCGTACATAAGTTTTTGAAAAACTCATTGGTACTGCCACCTGGGGATCGAACTGGGGTCTCTCGACTCGAAATTCCGATCACCCAATAACTCGGCTATCGTGACTATTGTTAAATGTTATTTTTATTATTATATAATAATTTATTTGCGGCGACGGGCTCACCACCTGTCACGTTGTCCGAAAATATCTTCAGTGGAAGGTGGGTCAAAGGGACTTAATTGTCTAGACTTGACCTCTGTCTACCCCTGTATTGGGAATTGCGTGAAGATATTTTATTTTATTTTTTATTTTATTTATATATCAATTTATATCAAACACTAATTTACTAAAAAGGGCAGGATAGCCTTTTAGAAAAGTATCCTATAAATAGTTATGATGAATAAATATGTTATAGCAGCGAGGTTATCATGGCGAATATGGCAAATCCTCCAAATGCAGTTCTGGTATTGTCTACGTAGTATAAGTTACAGACAAGGTAAATCATAACTTCAAATTTACTTATTGTACCATACCATGCTTCGCTTGTGTATATATTATAGATTACACTATAATATATTTTAAATTATAACCGATTTGATTATTTCGTATCGATTTATTACCACGTTTATTTTCTTGCACAGATTATAAACGTGGGACGTAAACTCACTGACTAAATACAAAATATTGGTTAATTGCTTTGAGTAGAAATTGTACGAATATATCTAAAATGCATATGTATGTATGTAATAAAAAAAAAAAAAAAAAAAAAATATATATATATATATATATATATATATATATATATATATATATATATATATATATATATATATATATATATATATATATATATATATATATATATATATATATACATATATATATATATATATATATATATATATATATATATATATATATATATATATATATATATATATATATATATATATATATATATATATATAAATGAATGTATGTATGTGCAATGGACTCCGCTTGTTGATTAAGTCATGATTCTAGTAAAGGCAATGGGGTTATTAAATGAAATCTCATATATAATTTGTAACTTAAACAATGACTTTTAATACATTTCCTCTATATTACACATTCGTTTTGTACAAAAACAACGTATTGGTGAAGTATACAACGTATTTGACGTTCAAATTATCTGCGAAACTGTTATGGAAGCGCACTCATAGTGACAGATGTTGGAAACAAAGATTTAACTGAAAAATAATATAAATTCGGTAAATAATTAGATTTTCGTCGAAGCATTGAAGTGTGTCCTAATTTATTTATTGTAAATTTCGCCGGCAATGTAAATTGTGTATGTAAAGAGTTTAACTACATTCAAAGAATGAGGAAATAACATGACAGATCCACAGATAATTCAAGCGTTCTTTTAATTCGACCTACGATAAAGGTATGTAAAATATTAGAAAAATAAAAATTAATTAAACAAAATAAAATACATCAAAAAATTACGTATAATCGAGATCTTCCATATTTTTGAGAGATTGAAGTACAGAAAACAAAGTTGGAAAACATTTGAACAAATGATTTTAATAAAGTTAATAAATAGTAACTGAAATTAACTCCAAAGGAAAAGGGTTGCAAGAACCATCTTCGAGATTTAGGCCTATTTAGAGGACCACAACGGTAGATTTAAGAAATCTCGGCACGAAGATATTAGGAACAATGACAAATAAATTTAGATATAAGTTATAATTGTAGCCTCTTTTTCAAAGTTGGTTTCGAAACAAGGAAAATAAATTTCGAACTGGGTTTTGGCAGGTCTCAAAAGTTTATTACTTTTTCCTTTCTACAAGATTCTATTAAATCTATTTCAGGGCCTGACTTTTATTATTTATCTTCACGCTAATCCCAATACAGGGGTAGACAGAGGTCTAGTCTAGACAATTATGTCCCTTCGACCCACCTTCCACCGAAAATATTTTCGGGACAACTTGACAGGTGGTGAGCCCGTCGCCGTCTTTATGTCCAAGCCAACGATATATTATTTGTACATAGGTTTTTTTTAGAAAACCCTTGGTACGGCCACTTTGAGGATCGAACCTTCGCTCTTTTGACTCGAAATTCCGACCACCCAACCACTCGGCTATCGTGACTCAAAGATTCCGTTATTAGTAAATGGTATGTCGACCGCAGGATATAGGCGTATCCCGTAAGGATTTGATAATCGCCACATCTGGTAATTGTACTGGCGATCGCATCACTTGATACTATAGACGTTTCTGTCAACCACTGGTGTGCTTTTTAATGGGGATAGGGTGAAACGGAACTAACAGCCAAACTACACGATCGAAAGTGTACCCTATACCTTTCAAACAACTGTTGTATTTTACAGCGGTAACAACAGCGCGTGGTACTGACATCGATGACTGCTAAGCAGAGATATATTTTATATATATTGAATAAATAAATAAATATATTCACGCAATTCCTAACACAGGGGTAGACAGAGGTCTCGACTGTTAAATCTTTTCGACTCACCTTCCACCGAAGAAATTTTGTGATAACGTGACAGGTGGTGAGCCCGTCGCCGTCTTTATGTCCAAGCCATCGATGAAATTCGTACATAAGTTTTTGAAAACTCATTGGTACTGCCACCTGGGGATCGAACTGGGGTCTCTCGACTCGAAATTCCGATCACCCAACAACTCGGATATCGTGACTATTGTTAAATGTTATTTTATTATTATATATCAATTTATATCAAACACTAATTTACTAAAAGGGCAGGATAGCCTTTAGAAAAGTATCCTATAAATAGTTATGATGAATTTGCAATAAAAATATTTCTCGATAATTGTGTAAAATTATGAAGTATGTTATAATGAGAATGATGATGTGAGAATGTTAATATAACTATATTAATAAATAATTCCATTGATATCTATGGATGTTCAGGGTTAGTAATGATATAAAAAAATAAACGCAAGATTATACTATCAGAACTTTAAGTTATCCCATCGAGGGAACTCCTATCATATCTGTTACTACCATTAAAGGTGTCTTGAAATGAGTCTGAAAGGAGACTATATATTTGTTCCATTTGCTGTAGAGACAATCGGTCCGAGGGGTCCCGCGCAATGCAGTTTCTAAAGGAATTGTATCCGCGACTGGTCGTAACCGCTGGTAACAAGAGGGCTGGTTCTTTTCTCGCTCAACGGTTAAGTCTAGCCATTCAACGTGGAAATGCAGCCAGCGTTCTTGGTACCATGCCACGAGAAGTAGGGGTCTACGATTATAATAGTTTTTAGTTAATAAGTATTTGTAAATATTAACATAGTTTTGTTTCTACAAATATAAATTTATTTTTCATCGAGATTCATCAAATCAAATCATTTATTATATTTATCTTCACGCTAATCCCAATACAGGGGTAGACAGAGGTCTCGACTGTTAAATCTTTTCGACTCACCTTCCACCGAAGAAATTTTGTGATAACGTGACAGGTGGTGAGCCCGTCGCCGTCTATTTGTCCAAGCCAACGATATAAATCGCACATAAGTTTTTGAAAAACTCATTGGTACTGCCACCTGGGGATCGAACTGGGGTCTCTCGACTCGAAATTCCGATCACCCAACAACTCGGATATCGTGACTATTGTTAAATGTTATTTTATTATTATATATCAATTTATATCAAACACTAATTTACTAAAAGGGCAGGATAGCCTTTTAGAAAAGTATCCTATAAATAGTTATGATGAATAAATATGTTATAGCAGCGAGGTTATCATGGCGAATATGGCAAATCCTCCAAATGCAGTTCTGGTATTGTCTACGTAGTATAAGTTACAGACAAGGTAAATCATAACTTCAAATTTACTTATTTTACCATACCATGCTTCGCTTGTGTATATATTATAGATTATACTATAATATATTTTTAAATTATAACCGATTTGATTATTTCGTATCGATTTATTACCACGTTTATTTTTATTGCACAGATTATAAACGTGGGACGTAAACCACTGACTAAATACAAAATATTGGTTAATTGCTTTGAGTAGAAATTGTACGAATATATCTAAAATGCATATGTATGTATGTAATAAATAAATAAATAATAAATATCTTCACGCAATTCCTAACACAGGGGTAGACAGAGGTCAAGTCTAGACAATTATGTCCCTTCGACCCACCTTCCACAGAAAATATTTTCGGGACAACTTGACAGGTGGTGAGCCCGTCGCCGTCTATTTGTCCAAGCCAACGATATAAATCGCACATAAGTTTTTGAAAAACTCATTGGTACTGCCACCTGGGGATCGAACTGGGGTCTCTCGACTCGAAATTCCGATCACCCAATAACTCGGCTATCGTGACTATTGTTAAATATTATTTTTATTATTATATATCAATTTATATCAAACACTAATTTACTAAAAAGGGCAGGATAGCCTTTTAGAAAAGTATCCTATAAATAGTAATGATGAATAAATATGTTATAGCAGCGAGGTTATCATGGCGAATATGGCAAATCCTCCAAATGCAGTTCTGGTATTGTCTACGTAGTATAAGTTACAGACAAGGTAAATCATAACTTCAAATTTACTTATTGTACCATACCATGCTTCGCTTGTGTATATATTATAGATTACACTATAATATATTTTTAAATTATAACCGATTTGATTATTTCGTATCGATTTATTACCACGTTTATTTTCTTGCACAGATTATAAACGTGGGACGTAAACCACTGACTAAATACAAAATATTGGTTAATTGCTTTGAGTAGAAATTGTACGAATATATCTAAAATGCATATGTATGTATGTAATAAATAAATAAATAATAAATATCTTCACGCAATTCCTAACACAGGGGTAGACAGAGGTCTCGACTGTTAAATCTTTTCGACTCACCTTCCACCGAAGAAATTTTGTGATAACGTGACAGGTGGTGAGCCCGTCGCCGTCTATTTCTCCAAGCCAACGATATAAATCGCACATAAGTTTTTGAAAAACTCATTGGTACTGCCACCTGGGGATCGAACTGGGGTCTCTCGACTCGAAATTCCGACCACCCAAATACTCGGCTATCGTGACTCAAAGATTCCGTTATTAGTAAATGGTATGTCGACCGCAGGATATAGGCGTATCCCGTAAGGATTTGATAATCGCCACATCTGGTAATTGTACTGGCGATCGCATCACTTGATACTATAGACGTTTCTGTCAACCACTGGTGTGCTTTTTAATGGGGATAGGGTGAAACGGAACTAACAGCCAAACTACACGATCGAAAGTGTACCCCTATACCTTTCAAACAACTGTTGTATTTTACAGCGGTAACAACAGCGCGTGGTACTGACATCGATGACTGCTAAGCAGAGATATATTTTATATATATTGAATAAATAAAATAAATATCTTCACGCAATTCCTAACACAGGGGTAGACAGAGGTCTCGACTGTTAAATCTTTTCGACTCACCTTCCACCGAAGAAATTTTGTGATAACGTGACAGGTGGTGTGCCCATCGACGTCTTTATGTCCAAGCCAACGATACAATTCGTAGACAAGTTTTCGAAAAACTCACTGGTACGAGACTGCCACCTGCGGATGGATTCCAATTACGACCACCAAACCACGCGGCTATCGTGACTCAAAGATTCCGTTATTAGTAAATGGTATGTCGACCGCAGGATATAGGCGTATCCCGTAAGGATTTGATAATCGCCACATCTGGTAATTGTACTGGCGATCGCATCACTTGATACTATAGACGTTTCTGTCAACCACTGGTGTGCTTTTTAATGGGGATAGGGTGAAACGGAACTAACAGCCAAACTACACGATCGAAAGTGTACCCTATACCTTTCAAACAACTGTTGTATTTTACAGCGGTAACAACAGCGCGTGGTACTGACATCGATGACTGCTAAGCAGAGATATATTTTATATATATTGAATAAATAAAATAAATATCTTCACGCAATTCCTAACACAGGGGTAGACAGAGGTCAAGTCTAGACAATTATGTCCCTTCGACCCACCTTCCACCGAAGAAATTTTGTGATAACGTGACAGGTGGTGTGCCCATCGACGTCTTTATGTCCAAGCCATCGATGAAATTCGTACATAAGTTTTTGAAAAACTCATTGGTACTGCCACCTGGGGATCGAACTGGGGTCTCTCGACTCGAAATTCCGACCACCCAAATACTCGGCTATCGTGACTCAAAGATTCCGTTATTAGTAAATGGTATGTCGACCGCAGGATATAGGCGTATCCCGTAAGGATTTGATAATCGCCACATCTGGTAATTGTACTGGCGATCGCATCACTTGATACTATAGACGTTTCTGTCAACCACTGGTGTGCTTTTTAATGGGGATAGGGTGAAACGGAACTAACAGCCAAACTACACGATCGAAAGTGTACCCTATACCTTTCAAACAACTGTTGTATTTTACAGCGGTAACAACAGCGCGTGGTACTGACATCGATGACTGCTAAGCAGAGATATATTTTATATATATTGAATAAATAAAATAAATATCTTCACGCAATTCCTAACACAGGGGTAGACAGAGGTCAAGTCTAGACAATTATGTCCCTTCGACCCACCTTCCACAGAAAATATTTTCGGGACAACTTGACAGGTGGTGAGCCCGTCGCCGTCTATTTGTCCAAGCCAACGATATAAATCGCACATAAGTTTTTGAAAAACTCATTGGTACTGCCACCTGGGGATCGAACTGGGGTCTCTCGACTCGAAATTCCGATCACCCAACAACTCGGATATCGTGACTATTGTTAAATATTATAAATAAATAAATATATATATATATATACATATATATATATATATATATATACATATATATATATATACATATATATATATATATATATAAATGAATGTATGTATGTGCAATGGACTCCGCTTGTTGATTAAGTCATGATTCTAGTAAAGGCAATGGGAGTTATTAAATGAAATCTCATATATAATTTGTAACTTAAACAATGACTTTTAATACATTTCCTCCTATATTACACATTCGTTTTGTACAAAAACAACGTATTGGTGAAGTATACAACGTATTTGACGTTCAAATTATCTGCGAAACTGTTATGGAAGCGCACTCATAGTGACAGATGTTGGAAACAAAAGATTTAACTGAAAAATAATATAAATTCGGTAAATAATTAGCTTTTCGTCGAAGCATTGAAGTGTGTCCTAATTTATTTATTGTAAATTTCGCCGGCAATGTAAATTGTGTATGTAAAGAGTTTAACTACATTCAAAGAATGAGGAAATAACATGACAGATCCACAGATAATTCAAGCGTTCTTTTTAATTCGACCTACGATAAAGGTATGTAAAATATTAGAAAAATAAAAATTAATTAAACAAAAATAAAATACATCAAAAAAATTACGTATAATCGAGATCTTCCATATTTAGAGAGATTGAAGTACAGAAAACAAAGTTGGAAAACATTTGAACAAATGATTTTAATAAAGTTAATAAATAGAAACTGAAATTAACTCCAAAGGAAAAGAGTTGCAAGAACCATCTTCGAGATTTAGGCCTATTTAAGAGAGGACCACAACGGTAGATTTAAGAAATCTCGGCACGAAGATATTAGGGACAATGACAAATAAATTTAGATATAAGTTATAATTGTAGCCTCTTTTTCAAAGTTGGTTTCGAAACAAGGGAAAATAAATTTCGAACTGGGTTTTTGGCAGGTCTCAAAAGTTTATTACTTTTTCCTTTCTACAAGATTCTATTAAATCTATTTCAGGGCCTAACTTTTATTATTTATACATATATATATATATACATATATATATATATATATATATATACATATATATATATACATATATATATATACATATATATATATATACATATATATATATATACATATATATATATATATATATATATACATATATATATATATATACATATATATATATACATATATATATATATACATATATATATATACATATATATATATACATATATATATATACATATATATATATATACATATATATATATATACATATATATATATATACATATATATATATACATATATATATATACATATATATATATACATATATATATATACATATATATATATATATATACATATATATATATATATATACATATATATATATATATATATACATATATATATATATATATATATATATACATATATATATATATATATATATATATATATATATACATATATATATATATATATATATACATATATATATATACATATATATATATACATATATATATATATATATATATACATATATATATATATACATATATATATATATATACATATATATATATACATATATATATATACATATATATATATACATATATATATATATATATACATATATATATATATATATATACATATATATATATACATATATATATATACATATATATATATATATATATATACATATATATATATATATACATATATATATATACATATATATATATATACATATATATATATACATATATATATATATATACATATATATATATATACATATATATATATATATATATATATATACATATATATATATATATACATATATATATATATATACATATATATATATATATATATACATATATATATATACATATATATATATATACATATATATATATATATATATACATATATATATATACATATATATATATATATATACATATATATATATACATATATATATATATACATATATATATATATACATATATATATATATATATATATATATATATATATATATATATATATATATATATATATATATATATATATATATATATATATATATATATATATATATATATATATATATATATATATATATATATATATATATATATATATATATATATATATATATATATATATATATAACCCATAGGTTCGAAAGCAGAGTCTGTAAGAACTAGGCCATCAGTTTATCAAAAAACATAAAAACATTCGCACAGAGTATGCAAAAATTAAGCATTAAGCGAAAACGTTAACGCGATGTATGAATATTTAATCTTTGAACTTAGTGATAAGGCGGCAAAACAACTCGGCGCGTCGTATATTTTCGTTCGCGCTGCACTTGCCGACGACTTACGTCCAGCTTAAAAAGAACCACGCTATGTCCGCTTTCGTCGTTTATTACTAAAGTCACAAAGACTTTGAAGCCCTATGACATAGATCATTATAAGTGGTCGTATGATAACATCGGCCAACTATTACAAGGGCAACCGGTTACGAGCGTTCCAAATATGATATTCGAATTCAATCGAGTTTGAGACTCGGCTGCCAGTTTTAAATGTACGATGCAAAAGTACTTTACATATTTAAAAAAAAAATTACATTCCGGAATTATTTAAAAATATTTTATAATGAAATGTTTGTGTCATACCCGATGACAAAAAGCTATTTATAATTAGTTATGATGAATTTGCAATAAAAAATATTTCTCGATAATTGTGTAAAAATTATGAAGTATGTTATAATGAGAATGATGATGTGAGAATGTTAATATAACTATATTAATAAATAATTCCATTGATATCTATGGATGTTCAGGGTTAGTAATGATATAAAAAAATAAACGCAAGATTATACTATCAGAACTTTAAGTTATCCCATCGAGGGAACTCCTATCATATCTGTTACTACCATTAAAGGTGTCTTGAAATGAGTCTGAAAGGAGACTATATATTTGTTCCATTTGCTGTAGAGACAATCGGTCCGAGGGGTCCCGCGCAATGCAGTTTCTAAAGGAATTGTATCCGCGACTGGTCGTAACCGCTGGTAACAAGAGGGCTGGTTCTTTTCTCGCTCAACGGTTAAGTCTAGCCATTCAACGTGGAAATGCAGCCAGCGTTCTTGGTACCATGCCACGAGAAGTAGGGGTCTACGATTATAATAGTTTTTAGTTAATAAGTATTTGTAAATATTAACATAGTTTTGTTTCTACAAATATAAATTTATTTTCATCGAGATTCATCAAATCAAATCATTTATTATATTTATCTTCACGCTAATCCCAATACAGGGGTAGACAGAGGTCTCGACTGTTAAATCTTTTCGACTCACCTTCCACCGAAGAAATTTTGTGATAACGTGACAGGTGGTGAGCCCGTCGCCGTCTATTTCTCCAAGCCAACGATATAAATCGCACATAAGTTTTTGAAAAACCCATTGGTACGAGTCTTGGGGATCGAACTCGGGTCTATCGACTCGAAATTCCGACCACCCAAATACTCGGCTATCGTGACTCAAAGATTCCGTTATTAGTAAATGGTATGTCGACCGCAGGATATAGGCGTATCCCGTAAGGATTTGATAATCGCCACATCTGGTAATTGTACTGGCGATCGCATCACTTGATACTATAGACGTTTCTGTCAACCACTGGTGTGCTTTTTAATGGGGATAGGGTGAAACGGAACTAACAGCCAAACTACACGATCGAAAGTGTACCCCTATACCTTTCAAACAACTGTTGTATTTTACAGCGGTAACAACAGCGCGTGGTACTGACATCGATGACTGCTAAGCAGAGATATATTTTATATATATTGAATAAATAAAATAAATATCTTCACGCAATTCCTAATACAGGGGTAGACGGAGGTCTAGTCTAGACAGTTAAGTCCCTTTGACCCATCTTCCACCGAAGATATTTTCGGGACAACGTGACAGGTGGTGTGCCCGTCGACGTCTTTATGTCCATGCCAACGATACAATTCGTAGACAAGTTTTCGAAAAACTCACTGGTACGAGACTGCCACCTGCGGATGGATTCCAATTACGACCACCAAACCACGCGGCTATCGTGACTTTTAAGATACGTAACGGTCCTGTTAAAGTCCACTGCAGGTCAAAGACCCCTCTCATAGGGTGGATTTGCCACAATCGCCACGCCTGGCAAGTGGTCTAGTACCAGACCATCCGCACCTCAGACGCGATAGAGATATTTATCCCGCCATCTATCGGTTGCCATAACGACATTCAATTCGGTTTGCCGTATTTATTAGGCGACTAACGCCTCTTACGACACCCACGGGAAGAAAGAGAGTGGCAATATTCTTACGCCGTTACCACACGGCCATTTCTTTTGAGATAGATATACATTATATTATAGAGAATACAGATATAAAATCAGTTGAAATTTTGGGATAAATATCTCTAAAAATATCAGACCAAAATAATCATACCAAAGATGGGCAGCAGCGTCTGAGGGTCGAATGGTCTGGTACTAGACCACTTGCCAGGCGTGGCGATTGTGGCAAATCCTCCCTATGAGAGGGGTCTGTGTCCTGCAGTGGACTTTAACAGGACCGTTACGTATCTTAAAAGTCACGACAGCCGCGTGGTTTGGTGGTCGTAATTGGAATCCATCCGCAGGTGGCAGTCTCGTACCAGAGAGTTTTTCGAAAACTTGTGTACGAATTATATCGTTGGCTTGGACATAAAGACTGCGACGGGCTCACCACCTGCCACGTTGTCCCGAAAATATCTTCGGTGGAAGTTGGGTCGAAGGGGCTTAATTGTCTAGACTTGACCCCTGTCCACCCCTGTATTGGGAATCGTGTAAAGATTTTTATTTTACAACATAAAATAATACTGTTGCGATATCTATATCTCCATATAAGAAGCTCGCTAGTGACGAAACACATCGACGTCCTACATCGCGCTATCGAAGTTCGCACGATTACATGCATACACGAGGAGACGTCCTCCCCAGGTCACGATCACCGGACCTGGCGGGTAGCTACCCTGTACCTTCAGCACATCGTCCCCTACAGAACCTAACATTACAACAACAAAAACACATAATTATAGTAAATTAGAAAAGTATCAAGTTTCTGGAAAATGCATCCCGCAGCTTTGGCCGCCATTTGACTTTTAATCAGAACAATAATAATTTTTCTAAAATAAAAGTAGCCTAAGTTAATCCTTATAACATACCTGTCAGTGAAAGTCCGTTTAAAATCGGTCTAGCCGTTTCAGAGATTAGCCGGAACAGACAGACAGCTAACAGACAGAAAGAAATTGTAAAAAATGTTATTTTGGTGCATGTACCGTATATATTCATATACATGTAGTAAAAAACGGTTATTTCTTGTTACAAACAGACACTCCAATTTTATTTATATGTATTTATATGCATTTTCGTTTATTTAAATAGAAATTTTAAGTCAGTTTGGTTTTCTACAAAGTTATGGTTTACCATTAACATATAAATGGTTATTTACGTTGTAACCCAATTAATAATTGACAGGAAATTTAAATTCATACATATAGAATGACGATTTTTTTTTGGTCATTAGATACAATAAGTTGAGCTGATATTATTATTCATAAAGTCATTCGCGTAAAATAAAAATATTTTTGGGCAAATAAGAAACATAAATAACATATTTAATGTCCTCCGTGGACGAGTGCCGTAAACACCGGTTTTGCAGGTGTCGTCACCTCAAGGTCCCGGGTTCGATTCCCGGTAGGGTCAATGTAGAAAAACCACCAAAGTTTTTCTACATTTTCTCGAGTCTGGGTGTTTGTGGTGCCTTCGTTGTTTCCGATTCCCATACCACATTTGTTTTAGCATCTTACATTGAGGTCGGAGCAATGTATGTGATGCTGTCCCTATCTATATATGTATTTATTGTATTATGTTGAATGGTTTTTGGTATTTTTTTTTATGGATTCACGGATCTTTCATTCGATTGAATAGAAAACATCGATAAAATAGTTTGTCATTTACAGTTACTTTATGTACATACAAACACAGCTTACATACATAAAACGCACATATAAAAAAACTACGTCAATTTATATATCGATGGATTAAACATAAAGACAGCGACGGGCTCACAAAAATGTCTTCGTTGGTAGTAAGATCCGGAGAACTTAATTTTTAAAGTCTACCCCTGTATTGGGAATGGCGTGAAGACATATATATTAATATTATTCAAAAAACATACAAAGGTCTGTTAAAAAGCAGACACCTTTCGCATTATACGCCTGTCCAGTCTACTGAATTTTGGTCTGTTACTTTTTGAGATAATTGTCCCTATCTATCCGTAGCCAATGGTATATTTAAAGCTTCTCCTTCTTTTCCCCTTTTTATCGCCTCTTATGGCACCCACGGGAAGAAAGGGAGTGGCAAATACAGAGATACCTTACGGTATAGTCTATGGTTTCTATAAAATTTTAGGTTCATTATGTCTTTAATTTTTTTTTTATTAAACGAAAGTATTAACTTTCAGTTAAAAATATACACACAATGTATGAGATTTATTTCATGTTCAATAAAATACGTTTTCATATAAAGAATTTTTTGTTCTTTGTTATAATTCAAATGTTATTGTCGTTATAAAAAATACTTTATCAACTGTTGACACAAAGTTGAGAATTTATTGAGAGTTCTTTATTTTAAAATCTAACACATGTTATGTAACAAGCGTAATTGGACCTTAAGTCGATGACTGTAAGACTTTTTTTATTATGTTTCTTTTTAACAAATGCTTATTAAATCAGCTGGTTCTATTATTTGTGCGAAAGATATGTGTTTTAAATGCATGTCATTTCTTGGTATTCTTTATTATTTGAATTATTTTAAAAATTTTAACATTTTCCTCTTCAAAAACTGGCCAGTATATATTATAAGTATAGGAGAATGAACTTAATATTTATGAAAAATAATAAGTACCTATGTTGATAAAATCATAAAAAGATAATAATATTCGATTATAGCAACGGGTGTTTGTGGTGCCTTCGTTGTTTTTGATTCCATAACAAGCGTGCTTTTTTTTTGCTTTGGTATCAGAGCAATGTATGTAATGTTGTCCCTATCTATTTGTGTATTTATAGTTTATTATTATTATCATGCGGTTATATTCTTAATGGTTTTTACGGTAACCTGTAACGCTATTTGCTTATTTTTATTTCTATATATATTTTTTTTATTATTTAGGAACATGGGGATACAATGTACTTCCTAACACTCTTAGGGAAAACTTCGAGGACCAGTCAAAATTTAAAGTCAATCCAATCGAGCCGTCGAATTTAGCCATAAAAATACGGATGTTGCATTTTTATATATATGGATTATATATATATATATATATATATATATATATATATATATATATATATATATATATATATATATATATATATATATATATATATATATATATATATATATATATATATATATATATATATATATATATATATATATATATATATATATATATATATATATATATATATATATATATATATATATATATATATATATATATATATATATATATATATATATACATATATATATATATATACATATATATACATATATTCAAAATGCTACATCTGTTTACATGTCATTTATTGGTGGTGTGTTTGTATTTCGTATCTTACCCATAATATAGAGTTTTACCGAAACTATGTTTTTCGGAAAACCATATGTTTAAACACGTGTTTAACTTAAAATTAAAATTATCATGGTGGTTGCAGAACAAACGAAGAATTCATATAAGATAATATTTTGTTAAAAAATAAAATACCTTCACGCCTATCCCAGTAGGTCCCTGGGGTGGACAGAGGTCTAGAGAATTAAGCCCTTTCGACTACCTTTTACCGAAACATTTTTTGGGACAACAGGTGCTGAGCCCGTCGCTGTCTTTATGTCGAAGCCAACGATATAAATCGTACGAAATTTTTGAAAAAATCCATTGGTACGAGCCTGCCACCTGGGATTCCAACTCGGGTTTCTCGATTCGAATTCCGATAGCCCAACCACTCGGCTATCGTGACTAGATAGGTTAATACTTTGTTAATTATAATAAAACACTAACGAGGAATCAGAAGTCATCCCGCAGTTCTCAAGTAGTGAAAATAATTTAAAGGGACCAAAAATCCAAAATCCAGCAATAGACGTAGATTAGACATCTCTAGCAGTACCACAGTAAGGTTAAAACCTTAATATTGCGAACTATCTTAATAAAGAAATAATGATATAGTTAAATTTATTTTGTATTAAACCCTAATTAAAACATAATAATAAAAAATATCTTCACGCCATTAACAGTACGGGGGTAGACAGAGGTCTAGACAACTAAGTTCTTTGGTCCCTCCGAAGACTTTAATTGGGAAATTGTAATAACATTCCTGTATTTTTCTAGATTTATAAAAATACAGTATATCACCGCATATAAGTTTTACCGCAACTTCGTTCGCAATGAGATTTCAACCGAAAAAGTGCCTTATCTTCATAGGTAGTAAACATAATATAAAATGTATCCAGGTCCAATCAGCCGTTTAACCGTGAAAACGCCATAAACAAACATAGTTACTTTCGCTTTTATTATATTAGAACAGATAATGGATATATGATATCATTAATTTGCATTAATTAATTATCATTCTGTTTTCAAACAATGCATATAAAAAACAGGACTTTCTACATTATAAGAATTGAACATAATTTTATTTATTTAAACTTAGAACGTCGCACAGCAAGCATACACACCGCAATGTAACATAAGGTCTCAGGTAGGCGGGAAAAGAAAAAACGCACAAAAACGGCGCGTAACCGGCTGACAGAGTCGATCTGGGCGAAAAAAAAAGGAATTTCGACTCGGGACCGCAGCGAAGTCTTGTGTTAAATAGGTGCAATACTGGAAATATCTACACGTCGATAGATAAATATTTGAGGTAATATTTGATAAACGTCAACAAAATTTTATCTAAATAAATATAATCGTGGTTTATTTGCGCTTAATTAATACATGATCTAAATTACATTAGTATGAAATTCAAAAAAATGTAAATAAATTTTAATAATAAGAGTACTTAAATAATTTTTTTTAGGGAATGAATTAATTTTTTCTTTTTTTTTCTTATTTCTACATAGGTAAAAAAACATTTCTGTCATGTGTTACGGCATGGGTCACGGCAGGACTGCGTAAATTACCGCGGTATAAGCCTTCTCAGCGTCGTCGGTAAATTGTATGCGAAAGTGTTGATTGAAAGGGTTGTGAATGAAACGGACGAAAAGTATGGGATGCACAAGCGGGATTTAGAAAGGGAATGGGGTGTACGGATCAGGTCTTTTCCTTGCGGTGCATAGCCGAAAAGTGTCTGGCTAAAACCAGAAGGTCTATTGCACGTTCGTGGATTTAGAAAAGGCCTATGATAGAGTGGTGAGGAATGAATTGTGGTCAGCATTGTCCGTGAAAGGTGTCAGCAGTATCCTCATACGAGCATTGCAATCTCTTTATAGGGATTCCTGTGCTTGTGTAAGGATAAACGGGGCGTACACTGAATGGTTTAATATCGAAAAGGTGTTAGATAGGGATGTGTAGCGTCACCATGGCTGTTTAATCTGTTTATGGACAATTGCTTGACAGATTTAAAAGAGAATGAAAGTGGGTTGAGAATGAATGAGTTACTCGTCAAATGTTTTCTCTATGCTGATGATCAAGTATTACTTGCGTCTTCAGCCGAGGAGATGCAGGAGATGGTAACTGCTATGAGTGAAGATTTTGTTAGGAAGGGGATGAAGATGAATGTAAAGAAGACGAAAGTAATGGTGTTTGAAAGAGATGAGGTCATGACAGACTGCAATATAGTGATTGGAGATGAACAAATTGAACAGGTGAATGAGTTTGTGTATCTGGGTTCAAAGTTCACAAGAGATGGAAAGTGTGAGAGTGATATTGAAAGAAAAGTGAATGCAGGAAACATGGTGAATGGAGCTTTGCACTCCTTTATGAGAAGTCGGATGGTGTCTAACAAGGCTCGTTTGGCTGTGCATAGGAGAGTTTTGGTTCCGACACTCATGTACGGAAGTGAAAGTTGGGTATGGCAGAAGAAACATGAAAGCAGAGTAAATGCAGTTAAGATGAGAGCATTAAGAAGTACGTTAGGAGTTAAACTGAGCGACAGGATAAGGAATGGTGAAATAAGGAAACGTTGTGGTCTGAAAGAAGATGTAGTGACTAAAATTGAGAAAGGTATGCTGAGATAGTTTGGCCATGTCGAGAGAATGAATGAAGAACGATTGACGAAAAAAGCATATAACGTGAGTGTAAATGGAAGTGTAGGAAGGGGAAGACCTAGACGGACGTTTCAAGACCAAATCAGGGACGTCCTGAAAAAAGGCCAGGTCAAGAGTACCCTGAATCGAAGAGAATGTATGAAGGGAATAATGAAAGTGGACGAAGCGAAACAAGTATGTAAGGATCGTAGCAAGTGGAAAGAATTGGTCTCTGCCTACCCCTACAGGAAAGAGCGTGATGATATGTATGTATGTATGTATGTCATGTGTTACATTTGACACTATTCTTAATAGCCATCTGTTGTCAAAAAGTTTTTACAATGTCTTAAAGCATACGCCATCTGTTGGTGAATAGTTAATACCGTTTCAACCAATACTATTTTAATATGATTATAGCTCGCAAATGTACTACAAGATGGCGTTAATATATATGTAAAAATCATTTTTCTCACAACTTCTTATTGGATTTCAGGTTATTTTATGTTGCTGCTATTTCGATAATTAGACATACGTCGATATAAGAGACATAAAGTATAATGGTAAAAATACTAGAAAAATTGCGCCTTACGACACGTACGGCAAAAAATTGGTTTGTTGGCTTATTCTTAGGCAAATACCAAACAGTATGTGGAACCTGATAATTATTACAGCTTATTTACAGTATTTACTTCATTATGAATCTAAAAAAAAAAAATCACGATAGTCCAGTGGTTAAGTGATCGGAGTCAAGAGACAAGGTCGATCAGGTGGTAGGCTTGTGAAAATGTTTGAAAAAAACTATAGGTTTTTTCAAACAATTTGTATCGTTGACTTTGCCTCTGCCAATAAAAGTCCACAGGGGAATTTGTATATGCTTAACATGTTGTTCTTAATTGAATTGAATAGAACTCATAAAACAAATATCTTCACGTTATTCCCAAAATTGGATAAGACAGAGGTCTAGACAATAAAATTGTTTCGACCTTTCACGTCTTATTATTTAGAGAAAAAAAAATCACCGAATTGTGACATCGTGTGACAAGGGGTATGGGGGGGGGGGGGGTTGGAGAATAGTTTTGTGACGTCAAAAGTTTAAATTTAAAAACTTTTAAAACCTGTCAAGGACGGGAGGAAGCCTCCTTCCGATTATTATGTCTTGATTATTAACCAGAAATTATTTCGAGGTTTATATATTATTATAATTAATATATAAACCTCGAGAAAGGCTAAATCGATTTGCCAAATTTTGGTTTTAAATATTATTATAAGACAAAGAAAGGTTTAAAAGGTCCCGCTAGTATACAATAATATATAGATATATAACATACATTACTCTGATCCCAAAGTAAGCAGCAGCACTTGTATTATGGATTAGAAAACAATATTTAAGTCTCTTCGACCCACCTTCCACCGACGATATTTTTGGGACAACGTGACAGGTGGTGAGCCCGTCGCCGTCTTTATGTCCAAGCCAACGATATAAATACGTTGTTTTGAAAGCCAACGATATATTATTTGTACATAGGTTTTTTTTTTAGAAAAACCCTTTGGTACGGCCACTTGAGGATCGAACACGGGTTTCTTGACTCGAAATTCCGACCACCCAACCACTCGGCTATCGTGACGAAGGTCATCAAAGACATATTATATTGAGAGGTCTCTTACAACCTCCAACCCAGCGGTAGAAAAGTGAAAATAAAATACTTACGAATACACTTCTCTGTGAAGGTGTGGTAACGGCGGAAGAATATTACCCCACCCTTTCTTCCCGAGGATAAGAAGTGACTAAAGGAAATAGCCGTGAATATCGTCATCTCTAAAAATAAAAGACCAAAATAATCAAACCGAAGATGGGCAGCAGCGTCTGAGCTGCGAGTGGTCTCGTACTGCGATCGCCAATCCGCTTGCCAAGCGAGGAAATTATGGCAAATCCTCCTTATGGGAGAAGCCTACGTCCTGCAGTGGACCTTAATAGATTGATATGTATGTACATACAATCTATACAATTATTATATCTCTCTGTCTGTATATTATTTATAAATTTATAAATTATAAATTTTTAATAGTAGCACACCTCGCGATATACACTTATACACTAGTCCTGGGCATCTTTTATTCATAGATATGTCTAAAAGCGTAGCAAATTGGTCAAATGGTTCATTGGGGACAATGGAGAGAGTACAATGGTATAATAATGTTAGGTTACGTAATACATAAAGAATAGCTCAGTGGTTGGGTGATTGATATAATCAGGAGACTCGAGTTCGATCCAAGAAATGCTCACCAATGCTTTTTTTAAATTTACGTATGATTTGGATCGTTGAAGGAATACTCTTTGATACCTTCATAGAGACCTTATTTGCTGCGTCCGACAGGGTCCACAATGATCAATCTATAAGACACTGTCAATATTGTGGAATACAAAATAAATAAATAAAATAAATAATGACTCGAAATGTAAAATATGATAAAAAAATACAAAAAGGGGATTTCTACGGAGTTTCTGTCACCGATATCTTCTCGGTTAGAGGAGCCCCTTTATGAAGCAGTGCTAGATTTAAAAAGTAATGGCTTTTCATTAGAGATCATATTTCTATGTCCAAAAAATCTAGATTTTATTTTTGTTGGCTCTAATTAGGAAGACCCAGAACTAATTCCTGATTCGAATCCCGATCATCCAACAACTACTTAACGTGTTCTTATAATATAGTATAATACACATACACAGATAGGGACATTGTTCTGATCCCAAAGTAAAACTAAAGCTAAAGCACTAGTGTTATGGAATCAGAAACAACAAAAGTACCACAAGCAACTAATCCCGAGAAAATATACAAAAAAGCATTTTCTACATTGACCCGACTGGTAATCGTACCTGGGACCTCAGAGCTGGCCGCACCATGGAAAACATCGTACTAAACAGTAGACGTGTGTAACAACACAGCAACAGTTAATTCGAATATTTCTCATAACAACATGTGACCTCTGCCTAGTCCGTCAGATGCATAGCGTGATAGTAAATAGTGTGAAAATCACGTAACAAGTTATGCCCATGTTATTCGATGCGATCTCAAGCGCGATGACGGCGTATAAATGTCTTAGTGAAGTAGGGAGGTGCACACATGGGCCATCAATTCAACTAGTACAATAAATAAATAAATATCTACACGCTTATACCAATACTGGGGTAGACAGAGGTCTAGACAATTAAGTTCCTTTCGACCCACCTTCCACCGAAGACAGTTTTTGTTACAACGTGACAGTTAGTGAGCCCGTCACCGTCTTTATGTCCAAGCCAACGATATAATTCGTACATAAGATTTTATAGAAGCTGTATACGTAAAGGCTTGTGAAAGTCTACTGTAGGATATAGACCTCTCCTGATCATCGCCACGCTTTGCGAGCGTTTTAGCGATCGCATTTCACCATAGAACCCGTCCTGCTAACCGTCTGATGTGTGCTGTTTGCTTTTTGGCCGCATCTGCCGGTAGCCAATTGTATTCGCAAGGCTTTCTTTTAATTGCCTCTTAAGACAGCCACGGGAAGAAAAGAGGCTAGTTTATTTTTATTCCATTACTACATTGCAAGGACCACAGCGCTATCTGAGTCTTTGTAAAACAATTATCTTTTTTTATAAGATTTGTGGGTTCGTAGAGTTCACTTGGATTACTGGTTAAGCCTCGAATTCAAACCCCATGGTCTAAAAAGTGAGAACTCAGTTAGCGATCAGTTCAGCCGCAGTCTCAGAAGTCTTAGACATCCTCCCCAGGTCATGATCACCCGACCTGGCCTACCCTTTTCCTGCAGCACATCATCCGCTACAAAACTAAATATATACATAGTTACCATCTATAGGATCTAAGATACCAAAAGTAGGCATCTAAAGCATTTGTGTTATGGAATCGGAAACAACGATGGTACCACAAATACCCAGACCCGAAAAAATGTAGACTACGTGGTTTTTCGACATCGACCCGACCGGGAATCGAACCCAGGAGCTCAGAAATGGCACCATGAAAACCGATGTGTCAGCAACTCGTCCACGAAGGAGGTATATCCAACATTTTTTTCAAATTAACTTAAATTTACTAATAATACAAAAGTATAACTATAAATTGTAGTAGGAAGACTTTGTACTAGGAAAGAATAAAAATAAAGATATTGTTTTTTCTTGTAGTTCTTTTTTTATAATTAATGTTATAATTAAGTATCCTATTATAAAATGTTTAATGGAATTAAAGTATTTTTTAAAACCCTGTGTACACATCCTATGTTTTCTATGTGGGCTTTCGCCATATCTCATGTGGGTAGCCATAATTCGCGTTGATTTATCGCGAGCCCCATGGCATTACGCACCATCCGATCCGCTTCTTACAAGTCTTGTCTTCGACTGATTACATTAGTTCCGCGGTTATTTGCTTGTTTTTTATTGATGTGGGATGATAAACGTTCAAGGTGTCACCAGCTCGGAGTGTCGGGTTAGATTCCCGGACGGGTGAGAACCACTTTTTCGGCATTGTCTCAGGTCCAGGTGTTTGTGTTACTTCCATTGTTTCCGATTCCATAACACAAGCGTCTATCCTTAAAGATGACAGCCGAGTGGTTAGGTGGTCGGAATTTCGACTCAAGAGACCCGAGTTCGATCCCCAAGTGGCAAGCTCGTACCAAAGGGTTTTTAAAAAACTTATATACGAATTATATCGTTGGCTTGGATGTTCAGACGGCGACAGGCTCACCACCTGTCACGCTGTCCCGAAAATATCTTAACTTTCATAAGGGTGCAGGCCCTAATGTCTGCTGCAGGGCATAGCACTCTTCCTTCAAGATGCCACATGGATGGGCGATCGCAATACCAGACTTTTCGCGACTTTAACGCAGCTGCAACACTCTCGGTCTACTTAATATTCTGGGTTTGTTCATAAAATATCTTCACGCCCACTACAGGGGTGGACAGAGATCAATTAAGTCCTTTCGACCAATATTCCACCGAAGACATTCTTTGGGACAACGTGACAGGTGATAAGTATGTCGCAGTCTTTATCTCCAAGCCATATCGTTGACTCAAATTCCGATCACCCACCCTTGAGCTATCGAGAGTTATTTGGCATTTTCAATATGTTCATAACGCCAGGTATCGGAAGCATTGGTCATATTCGAGCTTTACTAGTAGTTTCTTGTGATATCACATACCAAAACCCATCCGCTCATGCCCTACATATGGTACATAGGTTCAAGGCATTTATTAAAAAATTTAAGGCATTTATTAGTACAAAAAGGGTTATTACAATATAAATGAATATATTAACGACTAGCTGCCCCCCGCAGCTTTGCCTGCAGTTTAATACTTAATACGCGGATAAATGCGTTAATTATGTTACTAAAATAAAACTATATGAAGTCACGATAGCCGAGTGGTTGGGTGGTCGGAATTTCGAGTCAATAGACCCGAGTTCGATCCCCAGTTGGTAGGCTCGTACCAATGGGTTTTTCAAAAACTTATGTACGAATATCGTTGGCTTGGACATAAAGGCGGCGACGGGCTCACCACCTGTCACGTTGTCCCGAAAATATCTTCGGTGAAAGGTGGGTCGAAGGGACTTAATTGTCTAGACTCGGCCTCTGTCTACCCCTGTATTGGGAATTGCGTGAAGATATTTTATTTTATTTTTTAAATAAAACTAGCTTCCTTACTCCTTATAACATTAACTTATATCTGTCAGTGAGTCCTGTTAAAATCGGTCCAATCGTTTTAGATATTATCTGGAACAAACAAACAGACAGACAAAAATTGTAAAAAATGTTATTTTGATGTGTGTACCGTATATATTCGTATACATGTAGTAAAAAACAATTTTCAATATTACAAATTACAAACAGACTATTTTATATTACAGGTTATTTCAATATTACAAACAGACACTCCAAGTTTATTTATATGTATAGATAGTAACCCCAGGGCATGAGTTGTTCGGTCACATGCTATTCCTAATTAAACTAACGTTGAATTTTGTATTTCATTTGTAAAAAAAATTATTCATTTATAAAACATATTACATTGAGTTTCTTACGCCTGTTTCGTTAGAGGAACCTCATTAAGAAACGATGGTCGATTAAAAAATGACGATCGATGGATCTAATGTATTACTTATATCAATAAATAAATGATTTAATTTGATACAAATCAAATCAACATCATATTTGCTATAGTTACGTCATACGCAGCATAACTGAAAGTTCCCAATTTAATAAAATAACCAAAAACAGATTTCACCCCGCTGGTACTATTGTGTGATCCATGCAAAAGACATTAAAAATAATTGTAACCGAGTTCACTTTTCATTCAACAATAGTGTTCGAATTTTAAATTAAATTCTTTAAATTCCACGTGACAGGCAGTTTATAAAATCAGCGCCCACCAAATGAAGAAATTGAAAAAAATTCAACATAACATTCCTCTATCAGGTTCTAACCAAGGAATCCAACTTGGCTCAACGTAGATTCAGTATTTAGTCTGACTTTGACCTCAGGCGCGGCCGGCTGTCCGTGCTTAATACACTTAAAGTCAACTTACTCGTAACTTAAATCGTGTAGAAACAAAATCACAATCCAAAGAAGTGCAAAATCAAGCGATTAAAGCGTGTAAAAAGGTGTTTTTAAAAGTGTTATAATAAATGTTTGGTAAAATTTAGTGCTATATTCGTGATAATAATTAGATTTTGGAGAAAACTGGTTGTGCTCTTGCAATTTAAAGTTTTGTTTTGTTTATTGGACTTCAAAGTTCGGTCTTACTATCCAGATAACTCTAGACTTTCACTGATTTAAATTAAATGAACACGTTAATGAACTAATTTAAATTAATTCTTAATTATATTTTAACCATTTTCGTATGATATCTGTTAACCTTAACAATTTCAAATGCTTAAACATTGTAACGTAGCTTAAATTTTGCTTAAAGTTAATATAGATAAAAGTACTTACGGCCTGTAAAACCATTGCAGGACTTAAGCCTCTTCCGCACTGCTGGGCATGCCATAATCGCCATGCTTGGCACGCGTATTGGCGATTTCAGTACCAGAAACTTTAGACGCTACTAACTCGATTAATTTTTTTAATCTGCTAAACTTGTCCGTTTGTCTTATGTTCTGCTGCTACAGAGTGAATGATACTCGTACATAAATCACGATGTAAAGGCTACCGACTATTGGAAATAGGTCTCACGCAGATATTCTGGAATTTTATATGAATTACATAAACTCACATCAAGCTCTCTACTCCATATCAAGTGTTATTTGTATATATTATTTGTATAATTGCTGCGGTTTTCTTTAGGTTTATATGTAACCAGGTATAAATATTTTTCAAGACAAAATTTTACATATATTTCGTAAAAGAATAACAAACAACAAACATCCAACTATACTCACAAATTTTCTTAATACAATAATAAATATCTTCACGCATAGTCCCTGACGGGGTCGAAAGACAGAACAAATCGTCAAGTATCACGAGCTTTAAATATCTCTTTCGCGTCTTTCAAATTCACCATTTTATTCATATAAGCGCGTCTAGGTATCCAAGTACTCATGACCCTCCTCTGTCAAATTTTGAATTTGTTTTTCATAATCTATGTAACGATCAACATTCGGTCTTGATAATCAACATAATAATCAACATAATCTATTCAAATTCTATTTTCTAATTCTAATTCAACATTCGGTCTTGATAGTGTCCCTAATATTTATAATTTAGTGAGTACAAGACAACGTTGGAGTCAAAATTCTTCAAATAGAAACCTAAAATCTAGGGAATATTTTAGTTTTATATTTGATGAAGTTTGACTTGCAGGCGTACGAAATTCTATCGGAAGTTCATCTCAACAGAAGAATCTAAAGCCTAAAAGACAGCCAGCCGTATCATTAAAAAAAATTAAAAAACTTAAAAAACAAAAAAATATATTTTTGATTATATTATATTGGTATTGACTCTGCTTTGGAAGGTAAGGCAGGGGCCTTTCTCTTAGATCACGGGAAGAAAGAGGGTGGCAAATTCTTACGCCGTTACCACACGGTAAAGGTATTACTAGACTAAAATTACAAAGAAAAAACTGGCCAATTACTATTGCACTTTATACATACGTACATACATAACGGCCTGTTAAAGTCCACTGAAGGACATAGGCCTCTCCCATAGGTAGGATTCGCCATAATCGCCACGCTTGGCAAGCGGAATGGCAATTGCAGTACCAACTGCAGTTGCCAATCCGCTTGCCAAGCGTCTAAGTTGCGAGTGGTCTGGTCCACTAGCACCTTAGACGCTGCTGCCCATATTCGGTCTGATAATTTTGGTTTGATGTTTTTAGAGATGGTTATCCCGCCACGATAGATTCGTTTGCCTAAACGATAGGGCTGTTTCCCATAGTCGCCTCTTACAACACCCTCGGGAAGAAAGGGAGTGGCAATTTTCTTAAGCAACGTTTTTTATATGAATTACAGTAAATATTGAACCACCTTATAACCTAGTTGGCAATGACTTTGGCTTGGTAGCTAAGGTAGAAGGCCTTTTCGTTAAATCGCAGAAGCAAGAAAGCAGGTGGCAAATTCTTACGCCGTTGCCACACGGTAAAGGCATTACTAGACTAAAATAACAAAGAAAAAACTGGCTATTACTATTGCACTTTATAAAAAAAAAACGTCATTCGTACTATTTTAAAAATCGAATATAATAATTATTATTACATCAGCTAATATTCAAATATATTCCCCAAGCTTATTTGACTTTAATATTGATTAAAACCTTTATTATGTTTAGACTTTGTTATATTTAGTTACGATAGCCAAATGGTTGGGTGATTGGAATTCGAGTCAAGAGACCCGAGGTCGATCCGATGTGGCAGGCTCGTACCAATGGGTTTTTTTCGAAAACTTATGTACGATTTATATCGTTGGCGTGGTCATAAACACGGCGACGGGTTCAACACCTGTCACGATGTCCCAAAAATATCTTCGGTGGAAGGTGGGCCGAACGGACTTAATTGTCTAGACTAGACCTATGTCTACCCCTGTACTGGGAATGGCGTGAATATTATATGAATATAATTATTATTATTTCCGCATAACAAATATCCTTTGCTAATATTTAAATATGGAATATATTTGAATATTAGCAAACTACCAAGCTAATTTGACTTTAGTATTCATAAAAACCTTTGTTATTTCGAGTCACATGAAATCATGGATTATTATTAAAATAAAAAATGGGAGGATACATAAAGGCAACACAAAGAACAATGTTATTAGTATAACAATAAAGTAAGAGTCAGCGAGAGTAAGGATTTATAGCTCACGATTTGTGGAGACAAAGTTTTATTTATAACATTTATTCTATTTTATTTATATTATATTATATTATATTATATTATATTATATTATATTATATTATATTATATTATATTATATTATATTATATTATATTATATTATATTATATTATATTATATTATATTATATTATATTATATTATTTAGTTGCTGAAATAATTACTAATACTTAAAGTAATACTTAAAGCAAATGAGAAATATTTATTAGTGTATGTGAAATATTATCTTGGCACTAATATTTACACTTATAGAACTGTATGCTTATGAACGGCTTACTTTAAAATAGTCGGGTTATGCTAATAAAATACATTTTTTTATATTTAGTAGGATTAACAAACAGTAAACATAATCTATTGTTATAAAAATGTATATCGAAATAGGATATAGGTAACTGTGTTACCAATATAGTTAATAACAACTTAAAAAAAGAAAAAAAGTGCATTATAATATTTGCATTATAATAGTATTAAAATAATTAGCAGTATGTTTATTTATATAAAATTATTCAAGTAGGAAGTCACGATAGCCGAGTCTTTGGGAGAATCAAATTCAAGTCAAGATATGTGGTAGGATATGTAATAGGTTAGTACCTATGGGTTTTTCAAAACTTACGTTAGTTTCAAATCGTTGGCTTCTACATAAAGACGACGACAGACTCATCACCTGTCACGTTGTTTCAAATTAGTTTCAGTGAAATGGGAGGCGAAAGGACTCAATTGTTTAGACCTCTGTCTACCCCAGTATTGTGAATTGCGTTAAGATATATTTTATTGATATTGAATTATTACATAATTTTAAATACGCCTTTAACGCCGTTTTGTCGTTATAATATTTTATACTATATAGTAAATACTGTAACCTGTATTGCCATGTGGTGTTCGCTTAAGAATTTAACATGCCCTGTGTTCTCGTGGGTATAAGATAAGACCTTGTTTCCTGTCCTTGATCCAAGGGTAGAAATCTTGAAAGTGCCAGTGGCAGATGGCGGACAAGTCAACCATCTTGAAACATACCACACCAAAGTTAAGTTGACGGGCAGTATCATCTTAGGTGCGAGGGCTCTCCAATCTGCTTGCCGAGCCTAGCGATTATGGCAAATCCTACTTACGGGAGAGACCTATATAGCAGTAGACTTTAAGACTACGGTAATTTGACGCGTTTTTCTTAATTCTGTAGAGGTCTAGACAATTGAGTGTTTTCGACCCACGTTTCACCAAAGCCAATTTGGGACAACGTGACAAGTAAGCATTTTATTTTATTAAAATATATTTTGCATAAATTAAATGTCTCACGAGAGATTCACGATAGCCGAATCAAGAGTCAAGAGACCCGAGTTCGATCCCCAGATGGCAGGCAGACAAATGGTTTTTTTTTTCAAAAACGACTTATATCGTTGGCTTGGACATAACGATGGCGACATGCTCACCACTTGTCACGATATCCCAAGTCTTCCGGTGAAAAGTGAGTCGTAAGAACTTACTTGCTAGACATGGGGTCTAGAACCCCTTCTACCCATGTATAGGGAATGGCGTTACGGTATTTAAATGTTATTCAAAAAAAATATATATATAATTCCCCTACATAAAAATCGTTGACGTGTCGTTGAGCTTGAAACACTTTTATCCCGCTCCAACAAAGGAATTAGTTACGCTTTGCCTCAGTTATTGTGAACAATAAATTGAAATTATAAGGGATGCTCGTAGGTTAGAGTCTTCGGTTATTTGATTGTATGCAGTGCTACCCATGTCCATGTTTAATTGGAAACGAAATAAGTATTATCCGGTCTTTATACAAGAAAAAAAAATATAGTCACGCCATTCACAATACTGGGGTAGACAGAGGTCTAGACAATTAAGTCTTTTCGACTCACCTTTCACCTAGGCCTACTTGAAATAACGTGACAGGTGTTAGAAAGAGAGAAAGAAATCATAAGAGAGAAATCATAAGTTTTGAAAAAAAAAAAAAACGCTTTGCTGCGAGCTTACCTCCAGGAGATCGAACTCGGGTCTCTTCAGATCGACTCGAATTCCATCGCCCAACCACTCCGCTATCGTTTCTTTATACATACCTTTTAAAAAAATAAAATAAGTATTGTGTTAACGGGTTCCTCACTCGTCAGTCTCCGCTACTTTATTCATAAAAAAGGTACAAATTAAAATTAGTAGCTAAATTAAAATTACTTAATCAATTAATTGTGAAATACTTGTCCTGAAATGAGGACTAATAAGTGATTAAGTTTATTTACTAAAGAAAAATAATAAAAGAAATAAGAAAAAAGTGCAAATTGAAATTAGACGTTATTTAGTTTTTAAGAAACCTATTTTTACTGGCATTACGTCGGTAACCGTAACAAGAAAGTTGTTGTAAAATTCCCTTAACCTATACGTAAGGAATTGTTAAAAAAATATATCAGAGTTTGTATTTTTTTTTGTAACTTTTATGTAGTAGTCTATAACTTCCGACATTTGTCCGTAAGTTTTGCACTTTGCATACAGATATCTGTGACGTAGCAATGGTAACACTTTATGGCGACATACTGAGTCGAACCTTGTCGTTACTGTATCTCTGTATTTTCTTTTTAATTAGTGATATTTTGACGCGTTTTTCTTAATTCTGTATAGGTCTAGACAATTGAGTGTTTTCGACCCACGTTTCACCAAAGCCAATTTGGGACAACGTGACAAGTGGTGAGCCAATGGCCGTCTGAGTGTCTAAGTCAACTGAATAATTTACTTACATAGATAATAATAATAAATACATGCATAAATAATACATTATAATAATAAAAATAAATACATAATATATAGATAGGGAAAACATCACAAACATTGCTCCGATCCCAATGTTAATATACTAAAGCACTGCGGTATGGGAATCGGAATCAACGAAGGCACCACAAACACCCAGACCCGAGAAAATGTAGAAATAGTGGTTTTTCTACATTGACCCGACCGGGAATCGAACCCGGGACCTCGAGATGGCGACATCTTGAAAACCGTTCAATACGCCACTCGTCCACGGGGGTCGTGGTTAAGTAAATACTTTAATACGCTTACAGTATTAAACATAATAACATTACTGTTAACGGGTATATTTATTTTTACGCTTCAGTAGTTATAAGTTTTCCCGATCTGAAATCCTGACGCCTTGGAGAAAGGTGTTTGAACTGAATTATGTCTGTACTGTACAACAACAAAGAAAAAATTACGAATTATATCCACACTTATTTGTAGGATTTAAAAAAAAAAGGTAACAAATGCAGTTTTTTTTATGTTAAATTGCCGAATTTATTGACCATGATATTTTAAGTATATGTTTTTAAAGTTTTCAGTTTAGCCATTTCCAATACTGGGGTAGACAGAGATATGGAAAATTAAGTCCCTTCGTGTTAACGGTGTAAGAATATTGCCACTCCCTTTCTTCTAACGACTAAGAGAAACAGCTTTGAACATCGTTATGGCAACCGATAGATGGCGGGATAACCATCTCTAAAAATATGAGGCCAAAGTAATCAGACCGAGGACCTGGATTCCTGGACCTGACCTGAACTCGTAACTTGACTCGAATTCCGATCACCTAACCACTCGGCGCCGTGACAAGAGGAGACTCCTCTTGTCACTACCGCCTTTTAAGGCTACTGCAGTGATACTTTTACGGTGATGGAGAAAGACTGGAACCACAAAAACTTCATTATTATGTTAGATACGTAATATATAACTTCACGCAATTCCCTATGCAGGGGTAGACAGAGATCTAGTCTAGACAATTAAGTCCCTTCGACCCACCTTCCACCAAAGATATATTCAGGACGACGTGACAGATGGTGAGCCCGTCGCCGTTTTCATATCCAAGCCAACGATATAATTCGTACATAAGTTTTTGAAAAACCTATTGGTCTCTACTGAACCTATCGACTCGAAATTCCGACCACCCAACCACTCGGCTACCGTGACTCAAAATAAATGAAAATAAAAATATAAATATATATACATATATATATATATATATATATATATATATATATATATATATATATATATATATA
Organism: Sericinus montela; assembly: GCA_029286605.1. Taxonomy (NCBI): domain Eukaryota; kingdom Metazoa; phylum Arthropoda; class Insecta; order Lepidoptera; family Papilionidae; genus Sericinus; species Sericinus montela. Next base: position 4,225,719 of record JAGSMR010000014.1, read on the forward strand.
TATATATATATATATATATATATATATATATATATATATATATATATATATATATATATATATATATATATATATATATATATATATATATATATATATATATATATATATATATATATATATATATATATATATATATATATATATATATATATATATATATATATATATATATATATATATATATATATATATATATATATATATATATATATATATATATATATATATATATATATATATATATATATATATATATATATATATATATATATATATATATATATATATATATATATATATATATATATATATATATATATATATATATATATATATATATATATATATATATATATATATATATATATATATATATATATATATATATATATATATATATATATATATATATATATATATATATATATATATATATATATATATATATATATATATATATATATATATATATATATATATATATATATATATATATATATATATATATATATATATATATATATATATATATATATATATATATATATATATATATATATATATATATATATATATATATATATATATATATATATATATATATATATATATATATATATATATATATATATATATATATATATATATATATATATATATATATATATATATATATATATATATATATATATATATATATATATATATATATATATATATATATATATATATATATATATATATATATATATATATATATATATATATATATATATATATATATATATATATATATATATATATATATATATATATATATATATATATATATATATATATATATATATATATATATATATATATATATATATATATATATATATATATATATATATATATATATATATATATATATATATATATATATATATATATATATATATATATATATATATATATATATATATATATATATATATATATATATATATATATATATATATATATATATATATATATATATATATATATATATATATATATATATATATATATATATATATATATATATATATATATATATATATATATATATATATATATATATATATATATATATATATATATATATATATATATATATATATATATATATATATATATATATATATATATATATATATATATATATATATATATATATATATATATATATATATATATATATATATATATATATATATATATATATATATATATATATATATATATATATATATATATATATATATATATATATATATATATATATATATATATATATATATATATATATATATATATATATATATATATATATATATATATATATATATATATATATATATATATATATATATATATATATATATATATATATATATATATATATATATATATATATATATATATATATATATATATATATATATATATATATATATATATATATATATATATATATATATATATATATATATATATATATATATATATATATATATATATATATATATATATATATATATATATATATATATATATATATATATATATATATATATATATATATATATATATATATATATATATATATATATATATATATATATATATATATATATATATATATATATATATATATATATATATATATATATATATATATATATATATATATATATATATATATATATATATATATATATATATATATATATATATATATATATATATATATATATACATATATATATATACATATATATATATATACATATATATATATACATATATATATATATATATAATCGGTTCCGTTTTTTTTTAACCAATTAAAAAACTATTAATGAGCAATTTACTTTTTTAAATCAGTGAAGGCGCTATCCGAATAGAACAACTACTAATGTGTAAAGTATAAAAAGTGTTTGTAAATGTGTTAAAGTTGTAACAAAACTTTATAGAAACATGTTTAGAAAACAAAACAAAATGTGAACGGTGATACTGTGTGAAAAAGTGAGCAAGTTTAATTCAAGATGGCGTCGAATTCAGTTTTTCGATTTCTAATTCTGTTGACGGCGCTGGTGTGGCTACTGGCTGCTGATGGTAACACAACGCGGAAGAGGAGGGAGCCATGGACTAACGGCAGTTGGTTGTGAGTAATATTTTTTATTATGTAATTTCATTGATTTTTAAAGCATATTTATGCTCAATTTTTATGTGAACCTGCCACCTGGGGATCGAACTCGGGTCTCTTGACTCGAATTCCGATCACCGAACCACTCTGCTATCATGACTTAAAATCCAGATATATTATAGAAAATGAATTAAAGAGAATAAAGTTTTTAAAATTTTTCAACTTTTTTCTTTAAAATTTTTCAACTTTTTTTTTCGACACGGGCGGGATTCGAACCCGCAACCTTCGCCGAACCGTGGCAACGCTCTTATCTCTGAGCCACCGACTCTTACACGCATCAGTTGAAATTTGAAATCTGTATTCTCTGTTCTTTACTTATTCCTTTTATGGAAAAGGGAGGCAAACGAGCAGGCGGCTGACGTGATGGTAAGTGATTACCGCCGTCCATGAACACCCGCAATACCAGAGGCATAGTAGATGCGTTGCCTCCGTTTGCAGTGCCCCCCCCCCCAAAATAGAGGTGTGTGGGCCACCGGTTACCTGCACTCATCAGACCTTTCGTCTGTGTTTGTGTTAGACTTCTACTTCACGCCGGTATTCTGTGAGGTCGTGGTACATCCCCGGTCGAGCCGCCCATTCATGCAACAACAAAAGCTGATGCGTGGCTCTACCACTGTAAAACAGAGTGTGTTTTGGCATCGGCGCCATCTATTATCCCTTTTGCAAGTGACAATTTGACATTCCTGACTTTTCAGTTAGGAATCATCAACAAGATAACGCCAACAAATTTTTAAACACTTTTAAAAACTTTTTTCTATGTAATATAAACACCTAAAATATGTTTTATTGTTAACTTGTCTATGTGTTTAAATTTTTTGTCTAGAATTACTCTGTTCTACATACATACATACATAATGGCCTATTAAAGTCCAGTGCAGGACATAGGCCTCTCCCATAGGGAGGATTTGCCATAATCGCCACACTTGGCAAGCGGATTGGTGATCGCAGTATAAGAAACCTCGCATCTTAGACGCTGCTGCCCATATTTTGGCCTGATATTTTTAGAGATGGTTATCCCGCCATCTATCGGTCGCCATAACTATGTTCAAGGCTGTTTCCCTTAACCGCCTCTTACGACACCCACGGGAAGAAAGGGAGTGGCAATATTCTTACACCGTTACCACACGGCACACTCTGTTTTATAGTCATATAAATGTATAATAGAATTATAAATATTTACGACCTCCGTGGACGAGTGGCGTACTCACCGGTTTTCATAGTGTCGCCAGCTCCGAGGTCCTAGGTTCAATTCCCCGTAGGGTCAATGTAGAAAACACCTTGTCCTCATTTTTCTTGGGTCTGGGTATCTGTGGTACCTTCGTAGTTTCTGATTCCATATTACAAGTGCTTAAGTACTTTGGGATCAGAGCAATGTATGTGAAGTTGACGAAAACCCTTTTTTTAGTCGTGGGGTCATCTTGGGTATAGTGAAAAAAAAAATATCTTCACGCAATTCTCAATATAGGGGTAAACAGAGGTCTAGTCTAGATATTTAAGTCCCTTCGACCCACCTTCCACCCTCGAGAAAAGTCTGCACAACCGCGATTCCACCATTACCATAGACAGCAGATCTTTGAGAGAGACGGCATCCACTCACTCAGTCTCCGGACGCAGATTTTGTGACCTGTTCAGTCACCATTCGCAAGTAAGCAATGGATCCCTTTGCGCCATAGCATCCGCCAGAATCACGGAAGATCACAACACGGCTGCAGGAGGCAACAACGTAAACCCTTCCTGAAAATTTGAACCATTTGGTGCGACCACCTCAAGTCAAACATACATATGGTATGTTATGGTACTTAATATGAAATCCATATGAACTTTATTTTTTTTTTCAATTATTCACCTTTAATCGTAATAAACAGAAGAGAGATAACAAGACATAACAAGCCCAAATAACACTAGATTAAAAGGAGGAAGATGCCTGCCAGCTGGTATCACTCACCAACGTATTTCCAGCACTGGACTGGTCATAGATACAAATTAATGGTTTAAAATAAAATTTTGACGTTCTATGCTACTCTATGGTATTGATAAGAGCCAATTCTGGTAACTTTGTGGCGTAAATAAATTCGGGTAAAATGTTTTAAGTCTATATTAAGGCCGAATGGTTGAGTGATCAGGATCAAATCAAGAGATATGAGTTCGTTACCCAGGTAGCACGTTGTTACAATAGCTTTTTTTTTCAAAAACTTATGTACTAATTATGTCGTTGGTTTGAACATAAAGACTGCATAAAACTGATCACGTCTCACTTTATCCCATAAAATATCTTCGGTGGAATGTGGGTCGAAAGGACTTTGTCTTGTCTACCCCAGTATTGGGAAAGGCGTATAGATTTTTTTAAGATCATATGGAATGTTTCGTCTGCTAACACAGCTAGAAAAGCTTCGCGAAAAACGTTCGTGACTGCTCTCAGCCACAGCGAACCAATCATTACTTTTAATGTTACATAAGGTTAATCTATCGATCGCCAGTTTTACGACACGTCTAGACTGGGACCGGGCTCAGGTGGCTCCGAAACTGTTAACGAAACCACGCCTTTTTGCGAATTGGGCATCGCTAAACACTGGTTAAAGAGCACTATTTGTTAACACAATAGTATTATGTATATATCAATGTTTATGTATGTATATTGTGTATGTATATTAATATGTAATTTTATTTTTTTGTTTGAATAATGTAAATTAATATACTGTTTTTTGTGCACACTAGTTTGCTCCTATTATAAGTTTTCCAGTAAGAGGCCTGCAGAAAGAAATTTCAATTTGAAATAAGCTGTGCCTTTGTACTCATATTTGTTTCTTTTAGTTGTTTCTCTGTTTATTATGTTGTGTGTGTGTACATGAATAGTAAAATAAAATAAATAAATAAATGTTTAATGTTTTTCCATACACTTTTAAGTAAACGTAACTTTTTATTTTTAAAAGTTTGTTTTTAACGACCTCCGTGGACGAGTGGCGTAAACAACGATTTTCAAGGTGTCGCCATCTCGAGGTCCCGGGTTCGATTGCCGGCCGGCTCACCACCTGTCACGTTGTCCCGGAAATGTCTTCGGTGGAAGGTGGGTCGAAGGGACTTAATTGTCTAGACTAGACCTCTGGCTACCCTTGTATTGGGAATTGCGTGAAGATATTTTTTTTCAGCCCTGATGGAGTTGCCAAAGAAGTCCTCAAGCTTAATGATCGTTGCATATCTCTTTTGTTTCCATCAGATTCATTGACACATCCTTGTCCCTAAACAACACCAACATATATTGTTGTTATGTCGTGGTAGTAGCTTCAGATACCTGGAGGCCCCCTAAAATGTACTGCGCTATAGCCTGCTTTTTCTTTATACCTCTCATACCGAAAATCATAGCGGAAATGGTAGAAATGATTAAGACTATTAAAACAGAGCTTCATTTTGTAATTTTTTAAACTACATTCAAAACTACGTACTGTACGTACTTTTAATTTCAAAAGTCACAGAAACTGTAGTCACGATAGCCGCGTTGTTGGTTGATCGGAATTCGATTCTAGATATCGGAGTTCGATTCACAGGTAGGCTCTTACCAATGAGTTCTATAACCAATGAGTTTAAAACCTTTAGTACGATTTATGTATCGTTGGCTTAGACATAGAGATGGCGATAGACGTCACGTTAAAAGTGGGTCGAAAGGACTTAATTGTCTGGACCACTGTATTGGGAATAGAGTCAAGATATTTTTTTAAATGAAAAAACGAAAATTGTACCCATATAGGATTTCACCGAATATGAAGGAATACATTAATACATAGATAAGAACAACATCACATACATTGATTAAGTCACGACAGCCGAGTTGTTGGGTGGTCGGAATTTCGAGTCGAGAGACCCGAGTTCGATCCCCAGGTGGCAGTACCAATGAGTTTTTCAAAAACTTATGTACGAATTTCATCGTTGGCTTGGAAATAAAGACGGCGACGGGCTCACCACCTGTCACGTTGTCCCGAAAATATCTTCGGTGGAAGGTGGGACTTAATTGTCTAGACTTGACCTCTGTCTACCCCTGTATTGGGAATTGCGTGAAGATCTAATCCCAAAGTAAGTAAGTTAAATCCGTTGTAGTATGGAACCAGAAACAATAAAAGTACCACAAACACCCGAGAAACTGTATAAAAAGTGTTTTCTACATAGACCCGATCCGGACTCGAACCCGGGACCTCTGAGATGGCTACACCATGAAAACTAGTGCGTACACCACTCGTCCATGGAGGTAGTCAAAAGGAAATAAAAAGGAACGTAAAGGTTAATTTAATTTAATAACTTCGCATTACAATTTAAAATAAATTTCAAATGTATAATATCACATAGTTATAATATCATAAATTAACTTACATATTTTCAACACGGACACAGAAAATTGGGGTAGGACTGCTATAGCAACCCAAAACTGGTTTCAGACAAAAAGATCCACAGTCCTGCCGACCCTTTCACTCATTAGCTCTCCTTAAACATTATTACGGGGCCATTATGATCGCGCCTCCCGGACCACAGCCGGATGTCTTAAAAGATGATATAACCATTTTTTTGACAACTGAAATAATTTGGTAAATGTTTATAATGATTGTTATCTTATTTCGTAAACGCCCCATTTAAAACGTGTTATTTAGAACAGATATTTATCAAGGTAATGGGAGCGTGGTATTTATCCCGGCACTTAACGATTACTTTTGCCCATTAAATTGGGCTAAAACTCTTGAGCATGTTATAATAAAAATTGTTTTCAATACTATCTTAGAACTTATAGACCATGCAATTTCTAAAGGAATTGAATCCGCGACTAGTTGTAGCTACTGCTGACCATAGGGCTGGTTCTTTTCTCGCTCAACGGTTAGGTCTAGCCAATCAACGCGGAAATGCAGTGTTCTTGGTACCATGCCTCGAGGAGTAGGGCTCTAAGATTATTGTATTTTTAGTTAATAGCAATTGTAAATATTAACATTCTTTTTTTTGTAAATAAAGATACTTAAATGAGCGCCTGTTCCTTACCTCTGAGCAACCTACCAATCTGCGTACTATTCACTTCACAAAAGAATAAGTTTTGAATTTCTACAAGCAACTAATTCTACGCAATTGACATTCCATTTGCATTATTTGAAATAATCTCTAAATAACTAATCCCTCATTGTTCAGAACAGACTCTTATGATTTTTTTGTTAATAGCAAAAATACACAATTAAAATATAAAAAACTTAATCAGTGTATAGTATTATTTATATCAGTGTAAATCAGTGTAAATCATTCAATTATTTTATAACAAAAATGTCTAATTTTTAAGATTCATATCACTGTTCTATATTTTATTAAATGTTTCATTTTAATTGTAAATAAATCCATCCAATCGACCTTCCATGTTATTCATGTCTTTTTAAAACAGCACGTGGTGGTAACATCAACTCAAATAAAATTTATCTCACGTTCGTAATTCAAAAGATCGATAAATACTGTTGAGTTTTTAAGTGAGTGATATAAATAACTGTTTTTTCTTCTAGAATTTAATTTATCTGTTCTACAGTACCTTATCGTTATTTATTGTTATACTGTACCTGTTTTGGATAAACGGTAATTAAATTTATCATAAAATATTTAGATGTTTGGTTTTTTATGTTCGTGTTTTTTAATTTCATTATAATCCCTTTGTGCGTATGCGTAGATTATATAATAATTTAGACTCCGATCTGGACATTTTCAATACTCGTTATAAAAAATTTAAGAAGTCGACCATCAAATTATTACAGTAACTCACTATTGGTAATTGTATGTGTACAATATGAAAATGTGTCTGTATGTGTGTTTGTATTTTTTTATATACTTGTAAGTGTGTGCGCAGTTGTAATTATAAGTTTTTCTCTATGTATAATAAATACTTAATATATTATTATCGCGCTAGTAAACCATGCTGTGTACATATACATTGGTTTATAATCTAGTTTTTACAATAGTAAATAAGTAAGTAAAGTCTCAATCACGATTGTAAACTGTTTTATGTACCATAATAAACTAAAAAAAAAATTTAGAAGTCGTAGCTGAGATTGTGACAATCATGTACACTACTCATTACTTTACAAATTCGAATGTACCAATACCAAATATCGTATACCACTATTTAATAAAAAATATCTTCACGCCATTCCAAATACAGGGGTAGACAGAGGTCAAGACAATTAAGTCGTTTCGATCCACCTGCCACTGAAGATATTTTTGGGACAACGTGACAGGTGGTGAGCCCGTCGCCGTCTCTATGCCCATGAGAAAACCCATTGGTACCAGTTTGCCAACTGTGGATCGAACACGGGTCTCACGACTTGAAATTCCGGCCACTCTACCACACAGCTATCGTGACTTTTTAGTATTAAAAATAAGTGCAATGAACATCAAGATAGTTGAAGAGGCGGTGATATTACTAAAAAGCAATTTCTTTCAGACAACCTTGGTATATGGCGGATGAAGAAATTGTGAAGAAAATTTGGGTAGTCTATTAAATACATGTTTATTAAATACATGTCTTTTTTTTAACATGAATGTTTATAAATAGTGCGTGGTTATGACCAACAAATTTGCTGCCTCCTTTCCTCCCTTGGCTGTAGAAAAAGGTTAATACGCATCTGTAACTCTCTTAGGTTGTAGTTGTTGTGTTTTATACGCTACCTTACATATTCATAAGTTTTTTCTTTGTAAAGAATACTAGCAATGCCAAATAACATTACTAATATACCTGTTGACCACTCCAACTAAGCTGCAATGCTTGTGTCTGGAGTGGTTCACAACAGTAGTCAAATGGCGGGCCCGAACCTGCGACGTGTCGATATTTGGCCAGGTAACCGCCTAAACCATACCGGTTTTATCTTAGGCGGTTACCTGGCCAAATATCGCCAGATCAAAATAACAAAAAGAATTACATATTTTTGAATGGAATATAGGTTCCTGAAATTGCTTTTTAAGATATTTGTTTTATCTGAAATAAAACGATTTTCGGAATTTATCGCGTTTTTAATTAGTTTTTAACAAACTATTTACTTCCCGACGTTTCGGATGCTTTACAGCATCCGTGGTCGTCAGGGGACTAGACTTATGTACGATTTATATGGGTGGCTTGGACATAAAGACGGCACAGGCTCACCACCTGTCACGTTGACCCAAAAATACCTTCGGTGAAAGAACTTCATTGTCTAAACCACTGTCTACCCTAGCATTGAGAATGCCGTGAAGGTATTTAGTAAAATAATGTACACGAGAGAAGCTGCATGCGACAGATACTATATGCACGTTTAATAGTAATATCATTTGTTGGTAGAGCCTGTCATCTTATTCAGTGGGTGACGTTGAAGCTATGGTATGACGATAGAAAAAACCATGTTGACTCGGACAGGTGTAGGAATAACCGTTTCAAAATGTCATACTTAACCGGTAACTGAACTGTATAAGGTAGTGTCTTATCAGTTAATCAATAAACAACATTCGCAATTTGTCAGCTTAATGCCGTAGTGACGAAGCGCGAAAATGAGAGAAAGTTCGTTCTAGCTCAGGATATTTCTATTTGTTCCGTGCGGGTTTTATTTCTTTTAGAGAATTTAAATATAATACTAATTTATGTGAGATGCAAATTTTTAATACATTTTTTTACTTTGCATGTTACTGCTGCAGTTACCGTATTTTCTACCATTAAAATATTTCCCAATACCGGGGAAGACAGATGTCTAGACAATTAGTCGTTACGACCCACCATTCACCGAAGCCTGTATGGCACAACGTGACAGGTGGTGAGCTTATCGCCGTTTTAGTGTCTAAGATAAGGGTCCAATTCCAAATAAATATTCATATATACAAATAAACATCCTTGACTCGAGTACAAATATTTATATTCATTACACAAATAAGTCACGATAGCCGAGTTGTTGGGTGGTCGGAATTTCGAATCGAGAGACCCGAGTTCGATCCCCAGGTGGCAGTACCAATGAGTTTTTCAAAAACTTATGTACGTATTTCATCGTTGGCTTGGACATAAAAGGCGGCGACGGGCTCACCACCTGTCACGTTGTCCCGAAAATATCTTCAGTGGAAGGTGGGTCAAAGGGACTTAATTGTCTAGACTTGACCTCTGTCTACCCCTGTATTGGGAATTGCGTGAAGATATTTTATTACACAAATGTTTGTCCCTACCGGGATTCGGACTTGAGACCCTTAGCTTTGCCGGTCAGGTCACTACTAACTCGGCTATAATAGCCAAATACTTGATTAATTAATGAGAGTGAATAAAACTTGATGATGGATGGTCGTATATTAAAACCATCGAGATCCATATATTAAAACATAAACAGAAAACCGTGTACCTTTTTTTATAACAAATTTCCGGCATAGAAGAGTTAGAGATTTAATATAGTCAAAACGCAAAGATTTATTAATGTTTCATATAAGATAATAACTATCTTATATGAAACTATAATATCTCTTTTAAATCAATTTGTACACATACAAACATTGTATTCTGCCAATATCGAACATACAACAGACATTAAAAAAAAACATTTTTCCCAATCATTGAATAACAAAAAAGTTCAGCATAACTTATATGCTTTAAAATCAATAAAAAAAATGCGTAACATAATAGACAGTTGTCAAAGATAGTTAAGTTACATAATAGATAATACATATATAACTTTCAGTTATATATGTATTATCTATTATGTATTATCATTTGAACTAGTTAATAATAAATAAATATAAATATCTTCACGCAATTCCCAATACAGGGGTAGACAGAGGTCTAGTCTAGACAATTAAGTCCCTTTGACCCACCTTTCACCGAAGATATTTTCGGGACAACGTGACAGGTGGTGAGCCCGTCGCCGCCTTTTATGTCCAAGCCAACGATATTAATTCGTACATAAGTTTTAGAAAAACCCATTGGTACGGCCACTTGAGGATCGAACTCAGGTCACTTGACTCGAAATTCCAACCATCCAACCAGTCGGCTATCGTGGCTTCTAGTTGAACTAGTTTGAACTAGTTCTTACTAAAATACCAATTTCGGTACATAAAAATACAAACAATTATTTCTTAAACACTATGTTGTTCAATAAATGTGTTTTTTTAATTTTTATTGTACGGGTTAGTTGAATACGGTTTGTATTTACGAGGTGTTAAGAATATATTCTAATTAAAAATCAGAATTTTCATATTTTTCAACTGCCAAAAAATATTCTATTTTCGTCTATATGTTAATGTGACCCTTTTAAAAAAGTAGGCCGTAGTTCTACTAACATATTGTTCCAGGCCTAGGTATTTGTGTCCATTCTTGCAATTTATGTATGCAAATATTAGAAAGCTCTTTTTAAATACTCGAGATGGAGTATTTGGCCACTTATTGTGATCTTAAGTTTTAAAGTTTCTACGCCAAAAACACAACCCAGGGTTGTTATAATCGAAAAATGAATTTGCCATTCCCAGTACTGGAGTAGACAGAGGTCTAGACAATTACGCCCTTTCAACCACCGAAGATATTTGGGACCACGTGACAGGTGGTGAGCCTGTCTCTGCTTTTATGTCCAAACCTACGATATGCATCGTACATAGGTTTTGAAAAACCCCGTTGGCCTGCCACCTGGGGATCCAACTGGGGTCTCTCGACTCGAATTCCGATCACACAATTTCGCGGCTATCGTGACTTTAAGATACAGATCGTAATTAATTATAATCGATTGAAAATGATCGATTTAAAATAATCCATGCCATATCCTAATGTCACGGATTCTTTTACATGAACGCCTATCAATACTTTAACATAACGCATACCTATACTGTAAATATGAGAAATGATAACTTTGCTAATATTTTATTTCAGGCGTATCATTCTTATTTTATGCTAATTTTTTTGCTCATAGCTGAACGAAAATATATTCAATATTATTATGTTTATACGTATGAACGCAAAGAGTAAGAATGCTTTGGAACAAAGAATTTTTACAATAGAACGTTGTGACAACAATCGGACTATATTAACACATCACGTATACACAGGGATAAAAAATATTATATTAAGCTCATAGTTTAATAATATGAACATTTTGTACCTTTTTATATTATTTTGTTGTTATATTGTTATATTTTTTTTATTTTCATGCTTTTTCCCATAGGTATAGAAATTTTAGTCCTTATGACCAATATTGCTCTGGATTTTACATTAAATGTCTTAAATACTTGGTTTAGGAAGATGTAATTTGGTATGAAGATTGATAATTAGTAGAAGACGTTAGCTAAGAATTTTATAAAAATCACCCCGTAAATGAAATTGTATACTTAGGGTGCGCGTTTAGCCGAGATGGAAGATGTGATATAGATGTGGACAGGCGTGTAGCTGCCGGAAACAAAGTCAATGGTGCCCTGACTGCGTTAGTTAAAAGGCAAGGCGTACTGAAAAGTGCACGCCTTGCAATAAATAACGCAGTGCTATTTTGTTATATGGCAGTGAAACCTGGGTATGCCAGATGAAGCATGAAAGCAAGTTGAATGCAGTGGAGATGCGGTCTCTTCGTAAAATGTGCAACGTTACAGGTTTGAAAGATGACCTTATCACAAAAATGCCGTGCTTCGATGGTTTGGGCACGTTCAGCGAATGAGTGAAGACCGAATGGTGAAGAAAATATACAGCGCGAAAGTTAGTATTAAAAGGCGTCGAGGTAGGCCATGGCTAACTTTCGAAGACCACGTGAGCAAACTGCTCAAAGAGGTAAGGGCCAAGAGTAGTCGGATACATAGACGTGCATGTATGAAGAAAATGATGAATCTGAAAGAAGCGAAAGAGGTATGTAAGGATTATGACACTTGGCGATCTGTTCTCTCTTGCTACCCCGTTCGGGACGGTGCGTGACGATAAATATAGTTAATTGACTCAGGCGTTACTTTGCGGAATTCATTGTAAAGTAGTTATTGAAAAAGTTACTACTAAGAGAAGAAGAGCTCCTCTTCTTCAATTCGGACCAGGTAACATATACCTTTTTATATTTGCATGCGGAGTGATGCGAAGTAACTTTTTCAAAAACAACTTTGACGATAAATGTTAAAAATGTTAAGAAAAAACCCGTAAAGGAATAGAATATCTGTACCTACGAGTATAAAAAAATGCTATCTAAACTATTAAATACAGGTAAAAATTATTACTTCTAAACAACCACATTTCATCTTCACAAATATCATATCCACGCGAACAGAAAATAACAAGTACATCGAGACCAAGCGGGACTTAGTATTAAATAAAACTGACTATATTATGTTTTAGTGTTTATACTTATTTGAATAATTATATTGTAAAATTTTTATTACATTACAGTTATTTTAATGTGCCCAATATTATTTCATTATTTTTTAAAACAATAAACTAAATATATTCCTCTATTTTTAAACCGTAAATTTCAATGGTAAAATTGAAGCCTCCCCATAAAGCACTTCTTAAGTGTACATTTGAATAAGTGTATCCAACACCGCCATAATCAATTTCGGCTGAAGCACCATCTTCCGAATTCAAATTGTCTATGACACTAATGGCCGTAATTATATTACCACTATCCTCATTGTACTTGGGAAAAGCAACATCTTCACTTCTTATAAAATAATATGGTTTTTTGACATGCGAACTTTTGTGTATTAAACGATCACCTTCCAAGCGAGATCCTTTAAAAATACTTTCGGAAATAGCTGTATGTGTTGCTATAACGAAAACAAAAAAAGAAAACAAAAGTTTACACTTCGTCATTTTCCCGCTTTTTTTTCTGTCAAATCGATAACACCTTTTTTTCTGTTTAAAATATAACTTTCGCGGTTTTATTAATTTACCTTTTACTTTTTAATTTTTTGCTTTCCATAAAATATAATGTAACAAGTGCACGATGAAAATGCTCTCAACAAAAACGTAACTTGCCGAATGTTATTATCGTGTCATTTACGATAAAAGATTTCTATAACATGATAAAATTGTGTTATCATTTAGTTCATTGTTAGCTGTTATTTTGCAAGTGATAAAATGAAAGATTGTAAATCAACACACACATACATAACGACCTGTTAAAGTCTACTGCGGGACAGATTTCCGGTAAGGGGCATCAATAGCCACGTTTGACAAGCCGATTGGCGATCGCAGTACATAATACCACACCTTACACTATAGATCGCCACCGGTCCACTTAACTTAGATCTGGTATTTTTGAGATGGTTTTTTTGTCATCTGTCTATAGCCACATGAACACCTGCGCGACCTGGCGTCCTTATCGGACCTCCTGCCGCAGCGCCTCGACCACCAGAGCGGCGACCTCTCCCTAGGGGAATTGTTGCAGCCACCACCCGACCTCGTTGAGGGGGAGGACGGGGAAGAGTGAAAGACCCGACGCATGGCGTAAAATACGCAACACACCGACATGTATACCGCAGAAAGCGGTACCCAGGACCGGGGGAGCAGCAGCCCCCTGAGAAGACGCCCGGGCAATGAGGCTTGCCTCGAGGCCCGATACCTGCGAAAGCAGAAGAAATCCGCTCACGTGATTCTACACCTTACAGCAGCAAGGGGAGACAGCTACAGGTTCATTGTAAAAATATACGCTGCGTAATTTCGTTTTAACACATAACTGTAGTAAAATTTTTCACAAAATCTTTCTTTTCTTTTTTTTTTTTTTCATTTAAATAGCATAATTTTCGGTTTGAGATACAACAATCAATGAAATATGTCTGGGTATATATCTGGTATATATCTAGGTGACAAAACCTCGTTTAGGTAAAAGTAATTTACGACTATTACTTAACTGTATTGTACACCAAGAAATAGTAAAGTGGAACAAAAACACTACTCTATATTTGTTTATTTATTCGAAGAAATAAAATGTACATAATTTTTACAAAGTTTTTGGGTTAGATAAATGTTAAATAAGCAAAGCAACTTCAGCATTGGCGGCTGAACTAGGCTTATATTACAACGACAGTGCATTTTTCTTATTTTTAGTTTTACTAGCCTAAAACAGCAGTAAAACATGGCAAAAAATACAAATTTATAAGGTAATTAAAATTATCTATATCCATGTATGTGTGTGTGTGTGTGTGTGTGTGTGTGTGTGTGTGTGTGTGTGTGTGTGTGTGTGTGTGTGTGTGTGTGTGTGTTATATTTATGATTCATATCGGGATGGAGAATACTTTTTCGGTAGCATCATAGCTTTTAGCCAATCGGATATTTTATGTTGACATACAAATTTGTTATCTGAGTATATGTGTATTGATTTATTGACTTGATTATAAATATAAGGTCCCAAAAGATTTATAAAGTTATGTGAGGTAGAAATGTTTTGTATAGTGAGATATCACTAATAACATACATTCTACGTTTTAGTAAGTGTTCAAGTTCATATTTCAGTTTTTGATGTTGTCTTAGAACTATTTGAAGAATATAAAGTTGTCGCACTGTTAGTACATCACAATATTCATAAAGAGCAGTTGTAGGAAAAAATATGGTTTAAAGGTACAAACTTTTAGAATTGCACGTTGGGATATTTCAAGTGGCATTATTGTACTTTCATGTATCCCCACAACGAAATATACATAGTATATGCAGTAGAGTTATTACAATAAAAGGGAAATGTACAACAGGTGGCTTTCTAATATATGACTCTTTAATTTATAAACAAGTCAACCATGCTCTTTCTTATTTTTAAACCAATTTTCTCTGAGATAATATTATTATAATCATAAAAGCATTTGTGATATTTTAAACATGTGAGTATTGCTAAGTTCTTGTGATGAAATGAATGGAGCTGTAAAAGAACGTTACGAAGAATTGGGTAAGGGGAAGAAGAGAGAGAAAGGAGGACAATGGTGTGGACCTTCTCTTACCGGACTCAACGGAAAACAATAACACTGCCTTTTTATCTAAATTAAAATAATATAAATTAAAATATATTAATAAAAAAAAGATATCTGCACGACATTCCTAATACTGGTATTAACAGAGGTCTAGTCTTGACAATTAAGTCCCTTCGAACCACTTTCCACCGAAGATATTTTTGGGATAACGTGACAGTTGGTGAGCCCATCGCCGTGTTTATGTCCAAGCCAACGATATAATTCGTACATAAGTTTTTGAAAAAACCCATTAGTACGAGCCTGCCACCTGGGGATCGAACTCGGGTCTCTTGACTCGAAATTTCGGCCATCCAACCACTCGGCTATCGTGACTTTTTAGTTAATTTCTATCTAATAAATTCTATTACAATTAAATAAATAAATATCTTCACGCAATTCCCAATACAGGGGTAGACAGAGGTCTAGTCTAGACAATTAAGTCCCTTCGACCCACCTTCCACCGAAGATATTTTCGGGACAACGTGACAGGTGGTGAGCCTTTATGTCGAAGCCAACGATATAAATCGTACATAAGTTTTGAAAAAGCCCATTTGTACGAGCCTGCCTACCACTACCTATCTATTAACATTAAATAAATATCTTCACGCCACTTCCAATAATGATGTCGACAGAGGTCTAGAGAATGAATTCCTTTCGACGCACCTTTCACCGGAGTAATTTTTTAGGACAATTTGATAATTGGTGGTCTATAAGAAGGCTCGAACCAATGATTTTTGATAATTTACTTACGACTTGTATCGTTATATTACTAAGTCACGATAGCCGAGTGAATTGGTGGTCGGAATTTCGAGTCGTGAGACCCGAGTTCGATCCCCAAGTGGCGAATTGCGTGAAGATATTTATTTACTTGTATCGTTGGCTTCATCACTAACACATCAACTGGTTCACTGTTGACGGCTTTGCCTGTAATGTTGTGTCTCAAGAAGCTCTGGTGAGCAGTGGATCAATTGGAGGACTGAATGGGCTAAACCATTGCCCATCTCAATAGAGTGAAAAATATAAAATACAAAATAAATATCTTCACGCAATTCCCAATACAGGGGTAGACAGAGGTCTAGTCTAGACAATTTAGTCCCTTCGACCCACCTTCCACCGAAGATATTTTCGGGACAACTTGACAGGTGTTCAGCCCATCGCCGTCTTTAGGTCCAAGCCAACGATGTAATTCGTATATAAGTATGCAATTTTATTTATTTTTAAAGCATGTTTATGCTGAACTTTTATGTTTTTAAATTAAAGAGAAAAAAGTTAAAATTTCAACTGACACGGGCGGGATTCGAGCCCGCGACTTTTGCCGATCCGTGGCGACGCTCTTACCTCTTTGCTCGGAGGTAAGAGCGTCGCCGTTAAAAATAAAAAAAATCTCTTTAATTTAATCGTATATTAGTTTTCGAAAAATCCATTGGTACAAGCCTGCCACCTGGGGATCGAACTCGGGTCTCTTGACTTGAAATTGCGACCTCTCAACCGCTCGGCTATCGTGACTTTTTGCCAATCTCAATAGGAATGCGTAAAGATAAAAAAACCGTTACAAAGTTTTTTTACTGTAAAGCAACAGCGTGAAAACTACACTGTAGGTCAAAAGGCTCCCCCGTAACATAATCGTCAAGCTTAGCAAGCGGATTGGCGATTGTAGGATCAAACACCTCGCAACTTCGACGTGCGTATACATTTTGCTGTAGAAAATTTAACAGACCAGATGTAGGTCTGTTAAGTTTTGGTCCGATGTTATTCGAGAAGGTTATTCCACCATCTGTCGATAATTAATGACATTATATCTTAGTCGCCTCTTATGACACACACAGAAGAATATGGGTGGTATACTTTTACGTCGATACCAGAAGAATAAAAAAAATGGGAAAGAAGAAGAAGAACTGGGCATTCAATGGTTTTCACCGACAGGTTAGTGAGGTTTTCGCCTATTACTCACTCACTCTTTATTACCATCGTGATCGACATCACCTACTGTTAGGTAAAGCCTGAGTAACAATGACTCACTCATACCATGAATGAGTCATAGTAGTACATAGTCATTACTATGAGTTTTACTATCTTATTCTATGCTTACTCGAATCTCATACCGGACTTTCTAAGATAAAAATGATAAAAAATATAAAAAAAAAATATCTACAAAAATCAAACAATATCTTTAAAATAACCGCCTTTCCCAAAACAGGGTTAGACAAAAATCTAGACAAGTCCTTTCGACCCACGTTCTGCCGAAGATATTTTTGGAACAAAGTGACAGGTGGTGAGCCCGTTGTCGTATTTATATCCAAGCTAACTATATAATTCGTACATACGTTTCGAAAAAACCCATTGGATGCCTCAGGGATCGAACACGAATTCTGATCTCCCATCCACTCGGCTATTGTGATTCGTTACTTATTTGTTTAAATAGAATATTCTTATAATCATTTCTTACTGGCGTATTTGAAGGCGGTGCTTAGAACGAAACTCAATAACAGCGACATAACAGTCAATTTTTTTGCTATTATTCAACATAATAATTTAATTGTGATAATTTTATGCATTGTATGTTTATTGTAATTATTAAACATAATAATTTAATTGTAATATATAGTATATTATTAAAATAAATATACTATAAAAATACTCTAAATATAAAATATAAACAAACACGCGTTTATTAGATTATTTGAGCCTTTTCAAGCCATTTCTTTACGTTTGATGTAAGCTTAACTTTTCTAACACTTAAAACTTATCGTTTAATGTGATGCCAAATTAATACCATGACCACTTACTTAAGTATTTTACAGTTGTTTCCACAACCGCAAAACAATTAACACTAATTACAACCATATAAAAGATAGAACGCGTCTTAAAATTTATTCAAAACTTCAAAACATTCATCATGGTGTCAAAACTACTATTGTTGGTTACAATTTGTCTATTCTATCTGGCAACGCTGGTACACGGAAATGGCGATCTAACAGTGGGACAAATTTACGGCAAACAGTTAATACACCATGAGATATACACGAAGAGAGCAATACCGTTGCAAAAAAGAGTAGAAGAAGTGGAAATCAAGGCTCCAACGAATAAAACCATTCAAGGAATTATCGTGAAAGATTTAAAAGGTAACGGGGAAAGTTACATAAAACGCGGTGGTATCGGAATGGACAGCGTAACTTTGAAATTGAAAAGTGACAGAGGTCACGGCTTCAAATTCTCTGTGGATGTTTATTCATAGTACTTTTAAAATTATATTTTAAACCAATAGAAAATGTTCTCAATGATATCGTATTTCGAATTCATATTTAGAACATTTAGTTTTTAAAAATTGTGGTATGTTAAAAATAGAATTAAAAATTCTTCAGATAAATTACAGATGTTTATGTTTTGTCTTATATTTATAGATACTTCATCCTGAATCCCATATTTCATATACTGTTCTTTAATGTTTATGCCATCTATTTACTGAATAATTCTTGTGTCATTTTGCTGTTCACGTCGAACTTTAAAATTATCTAACCGTTTATGCGTTTCCTTATTTAAATATTTTTTTGTTGGCGTGACGAAGATATAATAGTTCTATCTCGTATTTTTTATTGATTATACAAGGCAGAACTATATCTGTCGGGCCCGCTAGTATTTTTATAAATTTGAAAAAGAATCGTGCCTTTACGATATCTATATCCTAAAGATATCTGAAAGAAAATAAATGCAATAATTTTTAGAGCTCAAAACAATAATTTTTTGTTAGAGCTTAACACAAAAAGCCACTGGATTTTGATTCTGTTTGCACTGTTCAATGTCTTATTATTTAACAAGAAACTGATACGAGAATTATCAAAATTGTTTAATAAAACAAAAGATACAGCTTTGAGCTCCCATGAGTGGGCAGTAATTATGCAATATTATTAATAGAAATATTTTATTTATTGACGCGGTTATTTACATACAGTTTCCAATATTAAAGTTTTACTCGATAAACTTTGACTAGGAGTGTTGCACACACTGTCCCGTTGTAGTAGTTGTAGAGTTAGTAGAAAAATATGTGACAGACATACAATGTGATAAATTTTTAAATTCCATTTAGCAATGGGTGTTAGACGGCATCCAATCCATTCCTACTATCCTATTTCCTTCGAATATTATTTCCTACTTTAGCATTAAAAGAACAAAGGGATGTTAGTAACTTTTATAAAATAAATATCTTCACGCAATTCCCAATACAGGGGTAGACAGAGGTCTAGTCTAGACAATTAAGTCCCGTCGACCCACCTTCCACCGAAGATATTATCTGAACAACGTGACAGGTGGTGAGCCCGTCGCTGTCTTTATGTCCAAGCCAGCGATATAATTCGTACATAAGTTTTTGAAAAACCCATTGGTACGAGCCTGCCACCTGGGGATCGAACTCGGGTCTCTTGACATGTAATTCCGACCAGCCTCGGCTATCGTGACACTTACTCCCTACTTTTTAAAAATCATGATATAATATACCAAAGCGAGCTAAGCCACGGGTAAAAGCCAGCACTAAACATTTTCTTAATACTCATTCACTTATTCGAGTAATTATAAATTAATTACAATGAACATTAAAATATAACGAGCCCAACAAAACCAGAAAATTCCTGTAACTGTACTCAGTTCACAAGCAATACTAAATAGTCATGTTTGACAAGGTTTTGCTCGTTTCAGTATTCATTTGCGTTCTTGTAACTCAAGTCAAATGTCGTGGAAACATTGAATGGGGGGAGATTGATGATACCAAGCTCGCTTATCACGAGACATTTGAGAAGCTCGCAATCCCTCTGATCAGGAGAAATGAGATGGTATAAGTGAGGGTATCGGAGAATGAACAGATAGTTGGCATCACCGCATATGATTTGAAAGGCGACTCAACGATTGAACTGCTTAAAGGTGGATTGGATAAGCGCTTTGCAGTTTTCGAGATAAAAAGTGCCAGAGGGGAGCCGTACAGATATCTTATCAAGGTTTACGCATCCTAGATTTTTGAATTTGTAAACTAATTTAGACAGAATAATAAACTCGATTTCTCGAATGTTGTCTGTCATTTTATTACATAAACTACATATATCCGCATATATCCGCTCCGATCCCAATGTAAGATGCTTAAGCACTTGAAGTATGGGAATCTGAAACAATGAAGGCACCACAAACAACTTGACCCGAGAAAATGTAAAAAAAAGTGGTATTTCTACATTCACCCGACCGGGAATCGAACCCGGGATCTCAAGATGGCGACACCTTGAAAACTGGTGTTTACGCCACTCGTCCACGGAGGTCGTCGAAAAATAGTAATTTATCTATAGGAATTAACGATTTTTTTACCCACATTATTTCACCGGAATTTATTGTGTTTTTATGTCTAATCCAACGATATAAATCGTAAATAAGTTTTGAAAAAAAAAATATTGGTAAGAGCCTTCCAAGATCGAACTCGGGTCTCTTGAATTTCGATCACCCAACCTCTCGGCTATCGTGACTTATTTATGAAAATATGAATATTGGAAATTTTATTAAAACATAAGGAAACATTTTTTTTTATATTAAAATAGAAACTACAAAAAAAAACAAATAAACATTTATATAACGACTTCAAACAAAAGAACCTCATAACTACGTAATATAAATAAATAAATATCTTCACGCAATTCCCAATACAGGGGTAGGCAGAGGTCGAGTCTAGACAATTAAGTCCCTTCGACCCACCCTTCACCGAAGATATTTTCGGGACAACGTGACAGGTGGTGAGCCCATCGCCGCCTTTATGTCCAAGCCAACGATATTCGTACATAAGTTTTTTTTTTTGAAAAACTCATTGGTACGAGCCTACCAACTGGGGATCGAACTCGGGTCTATTGACTCGAAATTCCGACCACCCAACCACTCGGCTATCGTGACTTAATATGTAAGTCACGATAATATGTAAACCGATTTCGAAAATTCCTTTTTAAATACATATCCTCCTCGTTAGGTCCCATCGAAACAATAGAACACGTCATGGTCTGATGTAATCCAAAGAATTGTATCAAGAAAATAAGATAATCAAGAAAATTGTATGGATTTTGAATATTTCCTCTCTACTATGAAATAATTCAATTGCTTAAGTCTAGGGGACATCGTTTAAAAATGCTGAGCTGAGAATAGAAGCCACCGTACTCCGTAAAGGTTAGTAGTTTAGGGAAGTGCGGTGGTCATTTTTTGATTAAATAAGATTTGTCGATAGTATCTGTCCAGTACTTATATATTATTTACTATATTATATTATATTATTATTACTATATTATACACATTGTTGAGGGAAGGGTCAAGAGCACTCGGATATCTAGACTTGCATATATGAAGAAAATGATACAATACAGGGGTAGACTGAGGTAAAGTCTAGACAATTAAGTCACTTTGACCCACCTTCCACCGAAGATATTTTCGGGACAACGTGACAGGTGGTGAGCCCGTCGCCGCCTTTATCGCTGCATCGAAGTCAACCAAACTGTCCTTCCAAGTATAACACTGTAATTTTATACTTACCATAAAAAAAATAAAAAAAATATCTTAACGCAATTCCCAATACAGGGGTAGACAGAGGTCTAGTCTAGACAATTAAGTCCCTTTGACCCACCTTCCACCGAAGATATTTTCGGGACAACGTGACGCTGTTAGCTCTGTCGAAACTATTTTAGTTCTTGCAACTCCATTTCACTACAGCTTATTTGGAACAACGTGAGCTTAGTTGAGCCTATCGCCGTCTTACATAGATAAATATTTTATACAAGCAAAAAAACTTCACGACAAAATCCATAATACATATTTCAACATTTACATTCATCAAAGAAATATTTGCCGCTAGCGGACGGACAGGTGGTGAGCCCGTCGCCGCCTTTATGTCCAAGCCAACGATGAAATTCGTACATAAGTTTTTTTTGAAAACTCATTGGTACCGCCACCTGGGGATCGAACTCGGGTCTCTCGACTTGAGATTCCGACCACCCAACAACTCGGCTATCGTGACTTATTATATATATTCGTGGCTCGGCTATCGTGATTTATATAAAAATAAAAAGTTAACATATTTTCACGAGTTCACTTCAAATATATTTAATCACACGTTAATTATAATGTTACTAATCTTAAGGTTTATAAATTGTGATAGCAAATAAATAAACAAATTATTATTATTGATGTGAAACATCTATAGCCGCACGTAAAACCGATTTCTGGCGTGGCGACGCATGCCGTGGCTATACAAAGGTATACTAATTTACACCCTATTACCTGAGAATTAAAGTTTATAATTAAACACTGAAATCCCTTTTTTATATTTAATTAATTATATTCATATTATTCATATTAGTGACTAAGTAAATTATATTAAGATTTCATTTTTACATGAAAGGTCATTTCCTTATAGTCAAAAATGTTCAATAATTTTTAAAACGAATAAATATAAACTACCATTAAAATTAGCTGGAGATTTTAATGTAAATTTGCAAGAGCTGAATCAATGCCATTAATGACATTTCTTCAAAAAGAATTTCAATTGCAAATCAACAACAATCCAAAAGAATCTACTACCAAATATGGAACAACTATAGATGCTGCAATTGTGAGTTATCTTGATAATGTTTCATCCAATACTTTTGTAACGTAATAAATAAATATATAAATATCTTCACGCAATTCCCAATCCTGTATTGGTAGACAGAGGTCAAGTCTAGACAATTAAGTCCCTATGACCCACCTTCCACCGAAGATATTTTCGGGACAACGGGACTTTACTACTACGGGACTTTTGTAACGTAGTTTAGTTATCATCGACCAATCGTAACAGTAATACCGGCAGAGGAAACATCGAATATAACTATAACTGAAGTCACAGAGAGAGAGAGAGAAAATATTTAAATTGTGGCCACTTGATATTAATATCGAATTTTTATATCAAATGTAAATAAATGCTTATTAAATAAAGTTACCATTTTCTGTAAGAAATTCGTAATACTTCATTTTTTCATTAGTATTTTCTTAGTACTTCATTTTTTCATTCCTGTAATAATATTATCTTTTATGCATATTAATTGTACACACACGATATTTCACATCTGCCAGGCGTCCCATGACGGCTCACATTTTTTTATATTTTAGGATATCGTGACAGGTGGCGAGCCTGTCACTGTCTTTGTGTCCAAATCAACGATACAATTCGTACATATGTTTCTAAAAATCCTATAGGTACTCTTGGGAATCGAATTGAACTGAACTCCACCTATTTAATAAACACATAAGGTACAGATATCCCTTAACACCCCCCGCAACAGACTATAATATAGCCTATTTAGAAAAGAAGTGGTAAACTAAAATATTAAAACGTTATAAGCCATCTATTCACGTTCGATGTTCGCTTCATAAATTAATTATTAAAACTCATATCACATCGTTATGATGTGATACCAAATTAAAATATCCACTTATGTGTTTACTGTTTTCCCCAGCCACAATTCAATTAACTGTAATTATAAACGTATAAAATGTTAGAACGCAGCGTCAAATGTATACAAATCGTTTAAACGTTCATCATGGCGTCGAAACTATTGTTGCTGGCAACAATTTTTCTTCTCTGTCTGGCAACATTTGTACAAGGAAATGGCGACCTAACAGTGGGACAAACTTACGGCAGGCAGTTAATACACCATGAGATATACACGAAGAGAGCACTACCGTTGCAAAAAAGAGAAGAGGAAGTGGAAATCAAGGCTCCGATAAATAAAACCATTCAAGGAATTATCGTGAAAGATTTAAAAGGTAACGGGGAAAGTTACATTAAACGCGGTGGCATTGGAATGGACACCGTTACACTGAAATTGAAAAGTGAAAGAGGTCACGGGTTCAAATTCTCCGTGGACGTTTATTCATAGTAGCTTATTATTTTGTTTCTGATGTAATTCATATTTTGAATATGTATGTTATGTTTTTAAAAAATATATACAATTGAAAAAATTTAAACGCATTTCTATTAAATTTCTCATATTTATCCTTTCTTGTATTTCATGACCAAAATACATTCAAAGTGACGACATCATATACATTGATCTAATCCCAAAGAAAATAAATACTAAGAAAATGTGATTTTCTATATTGACCTTATCACTAAAATTGATAAGGGCGTGCTTTGATGGTTTGCGAATGAGCGAAGACCGAATGGTGAAGAAAATATATAGCGCGAAAGTTTATATTAAAAGGGGTAGAGGTAGGTCGATACTAACTTTTGAAGACCATGTGAGTAAATTACTCGAAGAGGGGAGGGTCACGAGTACTCGGATATCTCGACGTGCATGTATAAAGACAATGATGAAACTGAATGAAGCGGAAGAGGTATGTAAAGATCGTGACACTTGGCGATATGTTGTCTCTGGCTACCACGTCAGGGATTGTGCGGAGATCGAACCCTCAGAACTGGTGTACAGTAACTCAGAACTGGTGACGACATATGTGTACGCTATTCATTCGCGGAGGTCGTCATATATATTACGTGATCTAAAATATTTCTACCTAGTAACGGTAAAAATAATAATTTATTCCACACGCGCATATACACACATTTAGATGGAAAAAAAAATAAAAAATATCTTCACGCAATTCCCAATACAGGGGTAGACAAAGGTCAAGTCTAGAGAATTAAGTCCCTGTGACCCACCTTCCACCGAAGATATTTTCGGGACAACGTATGTGGATGGAAAACACAATTTTTAAAATTATTTTTGTTTCCTATTTAAACGATTTTGTATAAATACAAGATATAGCCCAAATTGTTAGAGTGCTACAACAATAAAAAAAAAACTTATTAAATGTTTTAAACGATTAAAAAAAATACATATTTAACATTACTTGGTTTTCTAATTAGTTTCGATAAGTTAGCATCAAATGACAAAACCAATTAACTATTTACGAGTATATAAAAGAAAATGGACCATAGAATGATTTACATCAAAATCGAAAATGGCTTCGAAGACATTACTTTTCAGTCTGATTTTCTTATTTTATTTGGCAACACTAGTGCTCGGTAGTGGTAGCGGTGACCTGACTGTCGGAAATTTAAACGAAACGAATCTTACAATAATACATAATGAAATTTATGAAAAAACCGCACGTCCTCTTGAAAAGAGATCGAAAGAGATCAAAATTAAAGCACCAGAAAATCAAAAGATAATGGCTGTTGTAGTGAAAGATTTAAAGGGCAATTGCGAAAGTAGTATAAAAAAAGGTGGAGTTGGTAAGAAAAAAGTCACGTTGAAGTTGAAGAGCCCCAAGAACGAAGGTTTTAAATTTTCCGTTGCGGTGTATGCGTATTGAATTAAACTCATTAGTATAGATTGGTTTTATTCGTGTATTATTGTATTAACAATTTAAGCTTTATTGTACACCATAAAGAAAGACATAGAACAACTGCTTTGTTCCTCATCCTTTCTCCCTTTCTCCTTTCCTGCAGAATGGAAAGAGGAAATCTTACGACGTAGTTAAAAAAATGAATTGAGCGAGGGGAAGGGAAATGGAAAAAGGCTCTAATCCTTTTTGAATCTCGCCTGTGACAGTTTTTAATTTTCAAGCGTATTTCAAGACCGATACGACTTAAAGACCTTCAAGAAAAGAGTCTCTACCTTTCTCAAAGGCCGGCGACGCATCTGCAATTCCTCTGGTATTTTTCCTCTTGGCAGTGGTAATCACTTACCATCACGTGAACTCGTAGCTCGTAGCTCGCCCTATTCTATAAAAAACATCACAATAATAGGACTTTAAAATGTTGCAGGAGGTATAGACTAGATAGACTTAGACTTAGACTTTTTAAGTCTTTTGAGAATTATTTAGTATAGTCTAACATAATTCTCTATTTCACTTTAGGAGGACGAACATATTTAAATTTTAGTTACCTATAGAAGACTCTTCGACGCACTGAATACTATGGTCATTGACAGAAATTTAAAGGCGTATGTAGTATTTAGATGTCACGATAGCCGAGTTGTTGGGTGGTCGGAATTTCGAGTCGAGAGACCCGAGTTCGATCCCAGGTGGCAGTACCAATGAGTTTTTCAAAAACTTATGTATGAATTTCATCGTTGGCTCGGCGACGGGCTCGCCACCTGTCACGTTGTCCCGAAAATATCTTCGGTGGAAGGTGGGTCAAAGGGACTTAATTGTCTAGACTTGACCTCTGTCTAACCCTGTATTGGGAATTGCGTGAAGATATTTAATTTAATTTATAAAGGCGTATGTAATTTCAAAATAGAATATAACATTATCTCTAATAATCTACCTAAGCCTAAGCGAAATAAAGGAAACATGTACTAGAATTTGAAAGAACACATCAAGGAGGTGAGTTTTTTTGTTAGTTTTAGGACACACAATTTCTTGTAGAGGCCCATCAAGTTAAAAGATATTTTTTTAACTAGATCGAACACTACAAAAGTTATTCTTCAACTTTATTTTAAAATTGAATATTAAGTAAGCAATGATAGCCGAGTGGTTCGTTGATCTGAAATCGAATGTGAAGATCCACTAATAAGTTTTTCTGAAACTTATGTACGGTTTAAAACCTCTTGCCGGAGTGAGAGGCCTATACAGTTTTGTCCTTTCCCAATGATTAACCAGCTTAGTGTGTCGTTGTCTCAATGACAGGTGGTGAGCCTATCGCCATGCTAGTCTCCACATCAACGGTGTACCATACTTACAAAAGTATTAAATGATACCTTTGTAAGTATGATATATAAACAACTATAAATGAAAACAAACATTAATATTCGTCACACAAATGTTTACCCCTAGCGGGTTTAAAAGTCGAAGCCACCCTACAAAGGCAGTTTTTTTGCCGGCAGACTGCCTCGTCACGGCTCTAAAGGAATTATATCTGCGACTGGTCGTAGCCACTGGTGACAAGAGGACAGGTTTTTTTCTCGCTCAACGGTTAAGTCTAGCCATTCAACGTGGAAATGCAGCCAGCGCTCTTGGTACCATGCCACGAGGAAAAAGGCTCTACGATTATAGTACTTTTTAGTTTTTTTTTTGTGTAAATTAAGTATTTATTAAAGGCAGTTTCAGTACTGACTAGGCTATAAAGTCTTCATAGCAAATAGATATGTTTCGAAAAACTCATTCTTACGAGCCTTTCACGTAAGATACGAAGTCGTGTCGTAAGATACGAAGTGTTTTACGAAGATTACGAAGGGCTTTACACCAAAAATCATTTAGGAAAAATAAAATTTAGTGAATAGTAAATTAAAATTAATAAATAATTTAAATAAAAAATATAAAAACTGTATTTAAATTAAAAAATCCAGACAATTGCAATACGCACGTGCGTATTGTAAAATCAAAACGAGGTACTCTGAAGTCCTAAAAGTTTTGAATAATATATTGCGCTTGTGGCAGACATATAATTCATATTATATTTATTATGCCTAATACATATATACACATAATATGATTGTTTATCCATCCATTATTCAACACGCGTGTCTTATTTTTTTTTTCATTTATTAAGGTAAACAAACAATTATACATGAATATTAATTACATACTAAATCTTATCTACACAATTATAGTATATGTACAATCTACACCGTTTTCCAAAAATTATCTTATTTAAACAGAAACTGAAAAAAGTATTAGTTATATAAGTATTATATTAAGTGTTATAAATGTTATAAAGCTCTCTATTATTACCATTGTATTTAGGTCTTACTTCTTAACCGATCAGTTACTAATTTTTTGTATTCTTTAGGACGGATTAAAAATATATCTATGTTGCTAAGTTCACTGTTATACAATTCACATAGGCGCCTTAAAGGCGCTCGCACACCAGCTTGTGTGTGGCAATTTCTTGTATGAAACAAACGGTGTAGGCGCACTTCGCGTTGTAGCGACCTAGATACCCTTAATATTACTTCATTTACGAGATCTATGCAGTTAAACTTATGGTTACATATACCGTGAAGAGTTGCAGCAGCAAGTATTTTGCGTCTAGAAGCAAGAGGTAAAAGATTGTACTTATCTAGTAATCGAGTGTAGGACGCGTATGAAGGAAAACATCTATAATACATTGTGTATAGAAATCTACGCTGTACTTGTTCAATTTGTTCAGTGTATTTGTTGTAAACATATATATAGATATGTAAGGATCCCATATTTGTGAAGCATACTCTAAGTGCGGACGAATTAAGCTATTGAACAGATGTATATATGTGGATGATTTCTTAAACTCTTTGCTAGTCCGCATTACAAATCCGTACATTTTAAAGGCATTGTTGACTATAGTATCAATGTGTGTATTGAAATGAAGTTGTGAGTCAAGAAATATACCTAGATCACGAACAGTTAGCCGTTTGTTTAACAGAACTCCCCTCAAGGAATATGCAAAGCGAAAAACATTCTTATTTTTAGTAAAGGATATCGAGTTACATTTAGAAATGTTTAGCTGCAGTTTGTTCACGGTGCAGTACATAAAAAGCCTATTAAGGTCTTGTTGTAAATTGTGACAGTCGTGCAAACTGTGAATTCCCAGATATAATTTAAGGTCATCAGCATACAGTAAAAATTTTGTATACATAAAAGAATATTTAATATCATTAATAAACAAAATAAACAACAGGGGTCCCAAAATGGACCCCTGTGGCACGCCTGAAGACGCAAAGAACGTGTTGGACTCATAGCTATTAAGTACAACTTTTGGGACCTGTTAGATATATATGATGCGAACCATGTGCCTTTGATACCATTGTAAGCTATTTTGCGAAGTAGGATTTCATGATCTACCTTATCGAAAGCTTTACGAAAATCCGTGTACACTGAATCAACTTGAACCCTGTTGTCTATTTGTTCAAATATATATGAAGTGTAAAGTAAAAGGTTGGTAGTGGTTGACCTTTTTTGTACTAAACCATGTTGTTCTTCTATGATTTTATTATGAACCACATAGTACAAATTAGCATGTACCAGTTTCTCGAAAAGCTTCGACATGGCAGACAGAATAGATATTGGACGGTAGTTTTCTACATCGGATTTGCGTCCACTTTTGTATATTGGCGTGATGTTAGCTTTTTCCATATTTCTGGGAAAAAACCTTCCTGCAGACATTTATTAAATACAAGATGAAGAGGAATACAAATGGTTTCAGCAGTACGTCTTAGAAACGTGGGTGGTATTGTATCTGGTCCCGGCCCTTTAGTTACATCAATTGATTCTAATAGTATCAAGACTTCCTTTGCTGTAATCGATATAATATGTATATTAGTGTTTGATTCTGAATCATCCTTAGGAGGTTCCCATGTATTAATATCGAAATTTGAGATCTCATAAACGGATTGGAAAAATGAGGAAAACATATTACATATATCCTTTGGATCGCTAGAAGACTTTCCTTCATAGTTCATTGATGAAGGTATGCCTGAGTTAGCTCTACGATTAGCAATATAGTTCCAAAATACTTTTATATTATTAGGCAAACCTTCTTCAACTTGTAGAATATAACGATCATGACATATTTTTGACTCAATTTTAAATCTCTTTCGGTATAAGGAGAAAATCTCGTAATCGCATGCATTACCATACTTCTTCCATTTTATCTATGCAGCATTCTTAGCTTTAAATATATGCATGAGAGCTGGTAAGTACCAGGCTGGCGAATTATTAAACTTAGAAACACAAAAAGGGGTATTTGATTTAATTATAGAATAAATTATTTCATAAAATATTTCAACTGGCTTTTTTGCAGATTCATTACCAAGGAGTGAATACCAATCTACATTAGAAATGTCATTATTCATTTTATTTGTAACTCACGACACTTGTAGGACGAAAACATCGACGTATTTCATGTACCCTGAACAATATCCGAGATACAGGGAAAATCTCGGTAACTTAAATTCAGGGTCATGTGTTTTTTATTCTATGGGTGCGTTATTTCGAATCGATAAGTGTGACACTACGAGACCACTCTTGAGGCATAGTTACATACATACATACATGTCGGCCTGTTAAAATCCACTGCAGGACATAGGCCTGTCCCATAGGGAGGGTTTGCCATAATTTCCACGCTTGGCAAGCGAATTGGCGATAGCAGTACCAGACCACTCGCATCTCAAACGCTGCTGCCTATCTTCAGTCAGTTAATTTGGCCTGATATTTTTAGAGATCCGCCACCTATCGGTTGCCATAACGATGTTCAAGGCTGTTTCTCTTAGTCGCCTCTTACGACATTCACGGGAAGAAAGGGAGTGTTAATAACATTTTAAAATTATGAAATGAACATAATTATGATTTATATAAATAAACATAATACAAATTACCATATTTGATGTAAATAAGTCTAACCTAAATTGAGGAGGAAATTAGAAAGAAAGAAAGAAGAAAGAAAGAAACATTTATTGCACATTGCACATAATATGCCACGAAATTAGTGAATTAATAATGTTAAAAAAATTAACAAACTTAAAGACGAAACTAAAGTAACTTATAAATAAACATAAAAATGACACAAAAAAAAATACTAAAAAAATTAATACTGCTCAAACTGGTGGAGTATGGAAAACAACTACTAAAGGTGAATTTCCGCGTATGGAAGAAAGCCTGGTCATTTGGCTTTGGCAGTGTAGAGGACAAAAAGTGTCTATTAATTGATCAACACTTAATAATTCGGCGGTATATTTATTTTCTCTCACAAATTTCGAACTACTTGATAAACTACTAAGGGAAATATCTCTGAGAGCAGATGAGACTTACCACCCGTCACGATATATATCCCCCAGCACAAAAACTGAGTTGCGACGAAATAAATTAATTAATCCAGACATTACGATTGCAATGTATATTGACATAATCAGGACAACATAAAAATCAGAATGTCCAGTCAACATCGGA
This sequence comes from Sericinus montela, assembly GCA_029286605.1. Classification (NCBI taxonomy): domain Eukaryota; kingdom Metazoa; phylum Arthropoda; class Insecta; order Lepidoptera; family Papilionidae; genus Sericinus; species Sericinus montela. The sequence goes on from JAGSMR010000014.1 coordinate 4,257,772, forward strand.
CTCCAATTAACATAAATGCCCAAACGTTTGCGCAAACCATACAGTCTGCCTACATCATGTTACATTATATTAATTAACTGTCGCTATAAAACACAAATATATCTCTATCGTCGGCCATTAGAGTCGGATTTAGCGCGACAGCATTCTAAATGGATGCTCGGCGACATGGCGGGCCACAGTAGTGACCTCTGTCCTCCAGCTATCTTGTTGATACCGATGGAACGTCTGTTAAAGTGTATTAAAACGATTGCGCTCGGTTTACATGAAATTATAAATTGTATATTTTATTCATTTATCTTCACGCACAATCCCTGACGGGGTAGCCAGACAGAACAGATCGCAAAGTGACAGGATCCTTACATACCTCTTTCGCTTTTTCAAATTCATTATTTTCTTCATATATGCACGTCTACCGAGTACTCCTGACTCTCTCCTCTTTGCAAGCAATTTGCTTGTATGGTTTCCAAACTTATATAAAAAATTAACTAAACAGTCTAGATAACTTTGGAATTGTATCTTCGGAAACTATGACTGGGTGTTTATGGTACCTTCGTTGTTTCTGATTCAATAATACAAGTGCCAGCATATTATGCTGTCATTATGCATTAAAATCTACTTTACTCTGTAAAATAAACAGAAAGAAGAAAATACGCTATTCCCAATAGTGAGGTAGACAGAGTTCTATTCTAGACAATTAAGTCCCTTCGACTCACCTTCCACCGAAAATTTTTTGGGACAACGTGACAGGTGGTGATTTCGTCGCCGTCTTTATGTCCAAGCCAGCGATATGAATCGTACATAGGTTTTGAAAAAACCTATGTACGATTCATATCATCAATGGGTAATGCGAGCCTGCTACCTGGAGATCGAACTTGGGTCTCTCGACTTTCGATTTGGTCTCTCGACTCGAATTCCGATCACCCAACCACTCGGCTATCGTGACTAAATATTTCACGTAATAAATAATCGATTTCAGTACATGTAAACGCCTTCTTATTAACAGTCAACATAAATGTAATGTTGATACTTCGTTTGCAGTAGATCGTTTCGAGGAATCCACATCGAAAGGGGATTTTTATTAAATTATCTTGCAATGAATCTTGATTGTTCTGCGAAATATTTATGAAGTCAAAGTACACTTTTTTTGCTATATGTTAACTAAGTACTAAGGTTTCCTTATTTGGACGTTCTCTCATGGTTCGACCATGGCTCTAACTTTTAGAGACTCTGTTAGTCAAGTCTTTGATCTTTCAGATCTATGTTAGTCGATCGCGCCGGAGCGGAGGCTATATTACTTTGTTTTATTTTTTTATATATTATTATTTTTTCTAATAATACAAATTTAGTTTTAAGAATTAAGTTTTTATTTATTAACCTTCACATACAAATAAGTAGAATATAGGCGTAATTAATGCCTTATGAATTCTCTACCAGATGACCTTTTAACGATGTAGAGATGAAACGAAGTAGTTGCAAATGTAAATAGGATAGTAATCATAAAATTTATAAGGAATTGCTGTGACCTGCTCTGGTTCATTGTCATTGGTTGAACCTTCCGTACACAATTGAGAACGCAATAAAGTATTGACTGTAGATGAACGAATCTGGACGAAATTTGTAATTAGCGATATGTTATAGTATGGAATAGGACTCAGGCAAAAATTATACGGCACTGAAGGGAGAGATGTGAGACATGATTTTGGTTATAATTCCTGAATTATTATATTGAGAGTCCGAATAAGGAACGTAATTGTTTGGATAACTAGTTAAATAATAATTGAGTTGGCTTTACTGAGGTCGTTAACTTAATTAGTATTTAGCATAATTTTCTTCATCTTTTTGATGTAGCAACCGGTGAGTATGTTTGAAGTGACAACGTGATGCCCACATAGCTCGACGAACTGATAACTGTTAGGGAAAAAAGGTTCTGAATGGAGTGAAAATGGAGTGACGACTTATAAAATGTTGCGGGAAGAACGGTCCTCAGTCACGTGCATCCATCGACGGATGTAGGTGACTGAGGACCGTTCTTTGCGAAAAACTTTGGAGGAGGCCTAAGTTCGGCAGTGGACTATTGATAGGCTGTAAAGAAGGTATATTTTTATGTAATAAAATAGTTATAGGAATACGATTAGGAGTATCGATTTCTCAACCACATCAATATCCTTGTGGCAGCGACGTCGACGAGTTAGGCCTCCACGGACTTTTATGCCAAAAAGTGCCGGCAGACTGTCTGTTAAAAGACCCGACGGCTTGACATTTGTCTCTTGGGAGAGAGGCAACTCTCTTGTGTGGGACTCTACTTGCGTCGATACATTAGCGGCCTTTCACTTCTTACTTTGATCATTTTATCAAAGTACCCTTACTTTGATAAGGGCCTGGGTAGAGTCAGAGGCAGCTGAATCGGATAAGGGGCGTCAATATGAATCTTCGAAAGGAGACTTTATATTTGTTCCATTTGCCGAAGAGGCGATCGGACCGTGGGGTGCAGTTTCTAAAAGAATTGTATCAGGGACTGGTCGTAGCCGCTGGTGACAAAATGGCTGGTTCTTTTCTCGCTCATCTGTTAAGTTTCATTCATTCATCGTGGAAATCAGCCAGCGTTCTTGGTAAGATGCCACGAGGAGTAGGGCTCTACGATTATAGTAGTTTTTAGTTAATAAGTATTGTAAATATTAACATAATTTTGTGTCGGTAAATAAAATATATATTTTAATACTAATATTATAATACTAAATACATATAAAATTATTTTAATGCACATCACATTATACATAAATTGTATTGATTTCTTTGTTATATTGATTCATATAGAGGACATAATGAATCAATGTTTAACCGTACCTTTACATCCAAGAAATAATTATAAAAAATTCCACGTAAACATTCGCTATGTAATGTGGCACGACGGTCATGAATCCAGTTTTAGTCACTTGACCTCATGTTGGCCTTAGTGATTGTCTTATTACTCTCAACACAAAACAGTCTTCGTTGCGCATTCAAACTGTCACACGTTTCAACTAAGATTGTAAAATGGATTACAAAATTCTCATCACTCTATGTGCTATACTATCCATAGTGAATTGCAAAAGTGTTATAGTTGGACAAGTGTACGATCACTCCGGAATTGTAAGAAAAGTATTCGAGAAACAGGTGGAATCGTCCGGAATTCCATTGATAAAGCGAGAGCAAGAAATATACTTTGAGCATGCACTAGGAGACCAGAAGATAAAAGGTATAGCCATTAAAGACTTGGAGAATGGTCTAGCTGAGCCATCTATCAATCGCGGCGGTTTGGGATTCAACTTCGTGAATATTAAATTGAAAAGTGAACGGGGTTCTGGATACAAGTTCCTAATAGAAATTTATGCTTGATTAAATTATAAATGTGAATTGTTATTTGTTAAACTTTGTGCAACAATATGTGTTGTTATCATGTAGTTATAAATTGTTTTTGCATATTATTCACACTATTAAATTGTTGCATAGAAAAGAAGTTTTAAAAAAAACTTGTAAGTAGATATCTCTTTATAAATGTTGCGTTAAAATGATTAAAAAAACATGTCAACGATAATGTTTTCCATATTATGTTGTCAGTTACAAATGTTTCTTAACCATAATTTATTTAAAACCAGTGCCTTTCCAAGGTTTTGTTTTTTATGATTGAGGCAGAAGAAATTAAAACTTAGTGTTAAAACCGGTAATATGTGTTCTAATACATTTGTTTTGTTATTTTGAGGCTAAAATCATACGTCTGCTGTCGTTATTGCTGTTATAAAATGTGAAGTAACTTCGCACAACGTCAATAGATGGCGCTTTTATGCATTTTTGATAAATTATGATTTGTTTTTTGTTAACGAATTCTATCACAAATTACACCTACCTAAACTTGTAATATAAAACACTATTAAAATACAAAAATGGTTAAAACTTTTGAGTTATTTCTGTGATATCATTGTAGAAATTTAAATATACAAGATTACCTCATTCAAAATTGTTTACTTACTCGATACCTTATTTGCTCCTTGATAATAATATAGTACAGTTGAAAAACATAAACATTATGAAACCTTGTGCAATAGTATGGACACAATTGGCCAATGTAAGGGAGCACTTAGAGGCAATAAAAAATGAAAAAGATTTTATTTTATCATTTTGTGTTGAGTAAAACAACAATTTAATCGTATTTCTGTTTGAACGTTAGTATTATAATAAATAATACATACATACGTAGGTAAGAACAACATCACATATATTGATCTGATCCCAAAGTAAGCGCTTAAGCACTTGTACTATGGAATCAGAAACAATGGAGGTACCACAAACACCCAGACCCGAGAAAATGTTGAAAGAAGTGTTTTCTTCATTGACCCGATCGGGCATCGAACCTGGGACCTCTGAGATGGCGACACCACGAAGATCGGTGCGTACGCTACTCGGACTTAGATGTCTTCATAATAAATCATTTTTAAGGTATTATCAAAATGATAATCACTCTACTCATATCTTTTCGTTAATAAAATATTTATAACTATTGACACCATGCACCCCACGCTTTTTTTAAATAAAATATTATTTTATTCACACTATTGTTAATAAAATTTAACACAATAGTGTATTAATTACACAATTTTTAAAAAAAATATAAAAATAAAAATAAATTTATTAAAAATTATTTTCTATGTTTTAGTTTGGTTTTCTATAAAAAGCATGTTTTTTATTATTTTAAACGATTATTTATTTTTAACTTTTTAGTTTTTTTTTTTTATCAAATTAATGTATTACTATTATATTTATTAAAATTTTGACACTATTCGGAATTTAAATTTATTAAAAATTATTTTCTATTCTTTAGTTCGGTTTTCTATAAAAAGCGTGTTTTTTATTTTTTTTAACTATTATTTATTTTTAACTTTTTAGTTTATTTTATCAAATTAGTGTATTACTATTATATAAATCTACAAAGTTTGAATGAAATGTGGCCGTTTAAAGTGGGTCAAAATCGCGCCCAAGAAGTCGGTTACAAACATACATACAAGCGAAGCTAATATAAAGCGTGTAAAAAGGTTTTGAAATCACCGGGACCGCTGTGATTCCTTGATGTCCGTGATCCGGTCACATGACAATCTCCTAGGTTATAAGACGATGCATACCACATATTCCGATTTTACAGAAGATTCGACAATTTACCTACATGATAAAACGTTTGCAGTTTCCCATAAATGCACCAAAATAAACAAATCTATGTGAGAAATCTTCTACCTAATTAAATTAAAGAGTGTTTATTAAAATTTTTCACGGAAATTTATATGTTGATTCGCCGTCTTTATTTGTTTTATTAATTATGAATTGTTGTATCTGTTATTTTTAATATTGTATGTTTCCCGAAAACATGTAAAAAAAATTATAAAACCCTAATAGAAAATATATAATAAAATTTAAAAACATATGTCACGATGTTGAAGTTTACAACAGGTAACAGATTCCTCCAATTTGTTTAGGTTTTCCATAATCACCCCTGCAGTATCCGATAAGCAATGGTATTTCTAAGGATTTTACCTAAGTCGCCTCTTACATCATCCACGGAAATGCGATTGTATATTCCTATGCTATAATCAGCAGTTCTGGTATATTATATTAGAATATATTTTAGTCACGATAGACGAGTGACTGGGTGTCCGGTATTCGGAGTAAAGAGACCCTCTTTTGATCCCCAGGTGGCAAGCTCTTAACAGTGGTCAAAAACGTATGTACGAATTATACTGTTCGCTTGGACATAAAAAGATGGCGACGTGCTCACCACCAGTCACGTTATCCCAAAAAATGTCTTCGGTGAAAAGTGGCTCGAAAGGACTTATCTGTCTACGACTGTATTGGGAAAGGCGTGATAATATTTTTATAACATTAAATTAAAGCTAAATTTCATACCAATGAAAGAAGTGATGATGATACGTCAAAAATTAAAACATTTTTTTTTTTTTTTTTTGATAACCATGGAGGAAATGTTTTATGCAAGGACGTCCCTTGGCCGGGAGGCCACCGAAACGAACAGTGTCGGGCTCGAATCTCAGAAGGAGAAGCATACCGACTAAAACCATCCACGGGATGCTGTTGGCCCGGAGGCCTTTACAGCTTCGTCTAAGGAGACTTGCGAGAAGAGGCTCGCAAGTTAGAGTTGAAGACAATAGTGGCTGCTGCTGCGAAGCGCTGCGTCCCCTGGAACGAAAGAGATGACTTCCGACATGGAGGAGGACCATGCGATCCGAGGGCCCCAGTTGGTTTGGAGGAAAATCTCCTCTCGGATCGCCTTGTGATAACCTTTTAATGACGACTACGACCACGAGAAAGTCTCGTGCCAGTCGTGAAAAATTAAAACATTAAGATATTAATAATTTATATATTAAACAAAATTATTACAAAATTACGATAAAATAAACATCTTCCTATTTCGACAATATGTTAATACTTTCTAGGGTACTGTGTGTCTAATAGATATGGAGCAGAGCCACCTTTACTGAAATAGTTAGCTGACGGGTAATTCGTATAAACTTCAACTTCGAACCTGTAACCCCTTAACACAGATGGACTCTTCAAGCCAATAGTGACACTCTTATCACCAATCCCGCCGCTCTCTATGACAGATTCTCCGTCCTTCTCATCACGCAAGTCAGTGACGACGACAGCAGATATCACTTCGTTGTTTGGAGCGTTGATTATGATCTCGAAAGTTAGTATCGTCCTACCTCGACCGCTTTTTATATTAACTTTCGCGCTATATATTCTCTTCACCATTCGATCACCCCGAATTGGCTCAACGTGCCCCAATCATCGAAAAACGCCCTTCATTAATTTATGACTTTATGAATTTATATATTGATTAATTATAAGTTTCTTTTTGTCTTTTATAATGACTATTGTTTAATTTTAAAATTTTGAAAAGCACTACCACTTTTACTCTTCCCTGCTCAGTTTCTTGCACAGTTTCATAGTAGTAAAATTATAGGTAGTATAATTTTACTACTATAAAACTGTTCAAGTAAAAAATGTCCCATCATATTTCCCCTTTTTGAAACTAACAACTATCGTGTATCGAATTGTTTCATTATCAAAAGCAGTTTACAACGTTTTAAATAGATATTTTAAACAATATACGTAACCACAATACACTTGGTAGATAAATGTTAACATCGCGTGCTGAATGATGTCATGCGCTCAAACAACCTTACAGCGTTAATTTTCCTCTTTCCTTATAAACACTTGAGATGAGTAATCTTGTTAAAGAACATTAACTACTAACACATGCATATAGAAATTTCCACTGTCTCTTACACATCCATTCTTAACAAACAAATCGAATCAGTTATTTAGAGATATAGGTAACATATTTCACATACATCAAACCATCTCTCACTGTCTTTTCCTTTGCATAAGGTGGTATGGAAAAGAACACTATTTAGCGATGAAACCGTCTTATTGTACTTTATTTCTTAAGTAATATTTTTATTTGTTTGTCGTGTTTATTGTGGTGAACAATAAAGTATATACATCCATCCATACATACATACATCAATTGTATTTTTTTAATCGTAATAAAAAAAATTATTTTCTATTCTTTATTTCGGTTTTCTATAAAAAGCGTGTTTTTATTTTTTTAACTTTTTAGTTTATTTTATCAAATTAGTGTATTACTATTATATTTATTAAAAATTATTTTCTATTCTTTATTTCGGTTTTCTATAAAAAGCGTGTTTTTATTTTTTTAACTATTATTTATTTTTAACTTTTTAGTTTATTTTATCAAATTAGTGTATTACTATTATATTTATTAAAATTTTAACACTATTCAGATTTAAATTTATTAAAATTTTAACACTATTCAGATTTAAATTTATTAAAATTTTAACACTATTCAGATTTAAATTTATTAAAATTTTAACACTATTCAGATTTAAATTTATTAAAAATTATTTTCTATGTTTTAGTTTGGTTTTCTATAAAAAGCATGTTTCTTATTATTTTAAACGATTATTTATTTTTAACTTTTTAGTTTTTTTTTTTTATCAAATTAATGTATTACTATTATATTTATTAAAATTTTGACACTATTCGGAATTTAAATTTATTAAAAATTATTTTCTATTCTTTAGTTCGGTTTTCTATAAAAAGCGTGTTTTTTATTTTTTTTAACTATTATTTATTTTTAACTTTTTAGTTTATTTTATCAAATTAGTGTATTACTATTATATAAATCTACAAAGTTTGAATGAAATGTGGCCGTTTAAAGTTGGTCAAAATCGCGCCCAAGAAGTCGGTTACAAACATACATACAAGTGAAGCTAATATAAAGCGTGTAAAAAGGTTTTGAAATCACCGGGACCGCTGTGATTCCTTGATGTCCGTGATCCGGTCACATGACAATCTCCTAGGTTATAAGACAATGCATACCACTTATTCCTATTTTACAGAAGATTCGACAATTTACCTACATGATAAAACGTTTGCAGTTTCCCATAAATGCACCAAAATAAACAAATCTATGTGAGAAATCTTCTACCTAATTAAATTAAAGAGTGTTTATTAAAATTTTCACGGAAATTTATATGTTGATTCATAAATCTTTATTTGTTTTATTAATTATGAATTGTTGTATCTGTTATTTTTAATATTGTATGTTTCCCGAAAACATGTAAAAAATTATAAAACCCTAATAGAAAATATATAATAAAATTTAAAACATATGTCACGATGTTGAAGTTTACAACAGGTAACAGATTCCTCAATTTGTTTAGGTTTTCCATAATCACCCTGCAGTATCCGATAAGCAATGGTATTTCTAAGGATTTTACCTAAGTCGCCTCTTACATCATCCACGGAAATGCGATTGTATATTCCTATGCTATAATCAGCAGTTCTGGTATATTATATTAGTATATATTTTAGTCACGATAGACGAGTGACTGGGTGTCCGGTATTCGGAGTAAAGAGACCCTCTTTTGATCCCCAGGTGGCAAGCTCTTAACAGTGGTCAAAAACGTATGTACGAATTATACTGTTGGCTTGGACATAAAAAGATGGCGACGTGCTCACCACCAGTCACGTTATCCCAAAAAATGTCTTCGGTGAAAAGTGGCTCGAAAGGACTTATCTGTCTACGACTGTATTGGGAAAGGCAATATGATAATATTTTTATAACATTAAATTAAAGCTAAATTTCATACCAATGAAAGAAGTGATGATGATACGTCAAAAATTAAAACATTAAGATATTAATAATTTATATATTAAACAAAATTATTACAAAATTACGTTAAAATAAACATCTTCCTATTTCGACAATATGTTAATACTTTCTAGGGTACTGTGTGTCTAATAGATATGGAGCAGAGCCACCTTTACTGAAATAGTTAGCTGACGGGTAATTCGTATAAACTTCAACTTCGAACCTGTAACCCCTTAACACAGATGGACTCTTCAAGCCAATAGTGACACTCTTATCACCAATCCCGCCGCTCTCTATGACAGATTCTCCGTCCTTCTCATCACGCAAGTCAGTGACGACGACAGCAGATATCACTTCGTTGTTTGGAGCGTTGATTATGACGTCATCAGTTCTTCTCCACAGTGCCGGACTGGCTTCCTTGATTTCACTGAATATTTTCTTCGATTGTGGCGAAACATATCCCAAACGAATATCGTTACAATTCACAACATATATGAAATATGAGATCATGAGAATAATATTAAACTTTTTAGAGAACATTTTTGTTGTATTTCCACCACGTTGTATGGGATAGTGATTATTCCGTACAAATTTCTCACTTATATATTAATGTAATAAACAAACACGTAATGCTGTGAGATCATAATGCCATAACAGTAGTAATTTGTGGCTGTATGTTAAATTTAATTATTTTATACGTGACGACCACCTTGGACACATGGTATAAAATAATAAAAAATAAATAAATAAGTATCTTCACGCAATTATCAATACAGGGGTAAACAGAGGACTAGTCGCGACAGTTAAGTCCCTTAGACCCATTTTCCAAAGAAGATATTTTCGGGACAACGTGATAGGTAGTGAGTCCATCGCCGTCTTTATGTCCAAGCCAACGATATAATTCGTACATAAGTTTTTGAAAAACGCATTGGTACGAGCCTGCCACCTGGGGATCGAACTCGGGTCTTTTGACTCAAAATCCTGACCACCCAACCACTAGGCTATCGCGACTTTTTTGGGACATGTGGTATACACACCGGTTTACAAGATGTAGTCAGCTGTGATGTTCCGTGTTCGATTCCCGGACGGGTTAAATTTTTCTTCATTGTCTCGGGTCTAGTTGTTTGTGGTACCATCGTTGTTTTCGTTTCCATAACACAAGTGCTTTAGGTACTTAATTTGGGATCGGAGCAACGTATGTGTTGTTTTCTTTATCTACATATGTATTTAAAGTTTAAAAGAAATGAAGACTATGACTAACTTGTTGATAGTTTATACAAAAGGATTATTCCATTACACATTGAGATGACATGTCATTTTGCGATGAAGGAATAAATCAAACCGCATTCCCAATACAAGCTAGCAAGCAAGCCTAAGCCTGGTTACTCCAAGATCGAGACAATTAAGTCCTCCAAGCCCTAATTGCACCAGAGCTTATTTGGGAATACATGACAGACCGATTCGTATCGGCGACATTGTAGGACATATGCGTATTAGGTCTCTCTCCGGATCTTATTATGGACAACGTGTCAGGTGTTGGGCCAGCCGTCGTCAACGTGCCTGACGGTGGGCCAGGCGTAGTCTCAGTCTCCAAACCAAAGAAACAAATCGTACGTAAGGCCTTCCTTCTGGCGACCGATCTTGCGACCCATTGCGAAAATTGATCTGGCTTCTAGTTGATACCAAGGATTCAAGCTTTATCTCGCAGATTATTAAATAGCTGTCATTGTTATTGCTGAGATTGCAGGTAAAAAAGCAGTATGGAGTCTGCAAATTCCAGAAACTTCGATGTGTCCTTTTACTACACTATAATACGTGAAGAAATACGCCTGTTATGACAATAAAAAAAAAAGTTAGTACCAAAACATCAATAGGTAGTAGTTAATTTCAAAATGGTCCATGTTTCACCTACGGATATTTCGCATGATTACTTCTGTTTGACCAGAATAAGCGAACAAATTCGCGCGTACGCCTGACAATATAACAAAATAGGTACGCAATTCCCAATACAGGGGTAGACAGAGGTCTAGTCTAGACAATTAAGTCCCTTTGACCCACCTTCCACCGAAGATATTTTCGGGACAACGTGACAGGTGGTGAGCCCGTCGCCGTCTTTATGTCCAAGCTAATGATATTATTCATATACAAGTTTTTGAAAAACCCATTGGTACGAGCCTGCCAAGTGGGGATCGAACTCGGGTCTCTTGACTCGAAATTCCGACCACCCAACCACTCGGCTATCGTGACTTTTGTCACGATCTGACAAAATAGGTACACGATCTTAAAAAAACATCAACAGGTTCGGCATGTTATTGTAGTTTGTATGATATCATCTTCATTCATAGAATTGGCATATACGATTGCTGTTAAATAATTGCGTACACAATGTCAAGCAAAAGTTCAACGGAGAATATTTTTTTAATAAACACTTCTATTTCTACCACGCGACTTAACAGCCGCACGAATATCAAAATGGCGGGAATTTTGACGTTTGTGTCGTTATTGTTTATGGTGTTATTATCTGTTGCTAATTCACATGATCTTATTCTTGGTTACCCGGACGGTTCGTCTAAACTGATTTATAACAAAGTACACCAAGAAAACCCAGCCATTTGGATAAGATCGGATACTTTCACAGTGAACTGTACGAAGAACGAAGTAATAAATGCGATAAAAGTACTCGACCTCAGAGAAGATAAAAAAGGGGAGTGTTATCTGAAAGGTGGTGGGATTGGAAATAAATATGTGACCATCGAACTGGACAGTCCCGGTGTGTTCCGTGGCTACAATTTTTGGGTTGAGGTATACGCCATCGAAACCGGCTATTTTCTTTACAACCATGGAAAAAAGTAAATACAAGATTTCTTTTTATTTTGTTTATTTATTATAGATAATAAATTTGTCCATAAGTCTTTAGTTTTTTTTTAGAATAACTCAATTACAAGTGCCGTAATTTGGGGCGATGTATCAGGACCAAAAAAGTGAGACGTCCTAGAGGAGTGCCTTACTTTTGACCTTCGAATAAATCAAAAAATAAAAATACTACATTCTGGCGTCCATCGCTTGCCAAACGTGAAGTTTATGGCAAACCGCTACTATTATGATGAAATATTTCTAGCCGTTAATGCCCAAAAACCCTAGAAACGCTTCGAAATACAATCGAATCTGCCATTTCTACTTCCTAATCGTATGGCTGCCGTAACAGAAAACAAATTCTATAAAATATGCGATCAAAATAAAACTAACTAACTATTTAATACTAGGATTCTCAACCCACTCCTCAATCGTAGTAATGTTGTTGAATTTTCCTCTAGGAGATTCCCGTCCTGTTAACACATTAACATTTACACTTACTATAAACTTAAGATATTAATCCAACAATATTCGTGGGATCTAAAGAATCCAGATAGCTATAAGCTATAAGCTCCTGACAAATACTTCTACAACTATTTCTACTACCATTACGTAATACTTACATATGTATTCGCTATACTTATTTAGTTACTTAATATTTCAGAAATTTACTTCAGAAGATACGATAGCCGAGTGGTTGTGTGGTCGGAATTTAGAGTCAAGAGACCCGAGTTCGGTCCCAGGTGGAAGGCTCGTATCAATGGGTTTTTCAAAAACTTAAGTACGAATTATATCGTTGGCTTGGACATAAAGACGGCGATGGGCTCACCACCTGTCACGTTGTCCCGTAAATATCTTCGGTGGAAGGTGGGTTGAAGGAACTTAATTGTCTAGACTAGACCTCTGTCTACCTCTCTATTGGGAATTGCGTGAAGATATTTATATGTTTATATTTAGTGACTTAATATTATGATAGTCAATGTAACTCTGTCTGTCTGTTACGCTTTCACGACTAAACCGCTTGACAGATAATGATGAAGTTTTATGTGACAACTCCGTACCTAATTTCATTCCTCTTGAACCATAGGAAGGACACTGGGTGCTTATGTTCTGGAAGAACATACATTTAGCGCAACAAAGGTTTTTCACATGGGCAAAGCTGCTGGCCACAGCTAGTACTTAAATAAATACATAAATTATATATAGCTATGTTAAGAACCAGTAGTAAAGACATTTTTTTATCTTCACATATTTTTCTATAAACGACAGAGACAGAGGACGACAATTTAGTCCTTACATTGATACTTATTTAGACGTGACAGGTGGTGAGCCTGTCACTGTCGTAGCGTCCAAGCCAATGCAACAATTAACTTACATAGATATAAATTTTCATAAATAAATATTCATGTATACATATAATATAAACATCCATTATTCAAGTAGAAACATTTCTGTTTGTCATATAAATGATAGTCCCTGGCGGGAATCGAACCCTCAGCAAAGACTAAATCACTAACAATTGGACTATCAAATCGTCAATAATATGTTGAAAATAAACACAACTTTAAATTTAGTAAATTTTTATCACATCTATTTAAAATACTGGCTGTTAATGTTTGTAAATTAATTATTCAAAAAAAATAACATACTTTTACTTTTATCGATATAAGGAATGTTCGAGTCGATATTTCGATATAACATATATATTAAATACCTTGTTTGTTTGTTCGGAATGACACTGAAATATACGTCATGTGACACGTCAAGATCGTGATGGATATAGGATGGTTCCTTTGTAGTTTTGTTTGTATTTGTAATCTTGGATGGTGTTAAACAGCATGTCCTATGAATATTTTTCAGTATAATATTGGAAAAAAATAACACTTTTTTTAAACTGTAATTAAAACTGTTTGATGTCAACCAAACACAGTATTCAAAGATCACAAGATAAACATTAAATTAAATGCAGAACGTATATTACGTGGTAAAGAAAACCTTTTTACTTTTAAAGAAAAATGTATTAAAGAAAAACTTTATTAAAAGGGTTATTATAATAGAAATGAATAAATTAATTACCGTAACCCCCGGGAATGAGATGATCGCTCCCTTCTATTCCTAATTATTTTATGTTCAATATTGTATTTCCTTTATTATAAATTCAAAAAAGAGGTTGTCTACAGAGTTTCTTTCGCTTGTTTTTCTCCGTTAGAGGAATATAATTCCAAAACGGTGATAAAATAAAAAAAAATGCTATTAATAAAAGTTAAATATGTTACTTATATCGATGTATATAGGATATGATTTGATTTGATTAAGTATAATGCAAAGTTAGTTCAAAATAACGTCGATTCAACTTACATTACATAAAGAGTAATTCAAGAAAATTTCAATTAAATACCATTTCATCACATGCTTCACTATAGCATAAAAATGGCGCTTTCATATATAAAACAATTGCGTCTAATTAGTAGTACAGTGTGAAAACTGTATCCAACGAAACGACCATGCGCGCTTTAACTCTTTGCACACTGCTTTGCTTGCTAGCGGCTGCCTATCCGCAAAGCCATGACCTTGCGCTGGGCCAGGCGACCTACGGCGACGTGGTTATATACAAAGTAAACGAATACAAGTATGGTTTCCCGCTCTTCGTGAGGACCAGCATCCTGGAATATCCAGAACCGGGCCAGACCAACTTCGCGTATATAAAGGCAATTTATATTAAAGACAATGATCGCGACGGTACCGGCGGTTATCCGACTATTTCTGCTGGTGGTATCGGACAGAGGTTTGTGAAGATCAAATTGAAGAGCCAAAGGGGATACGGTCTGAATTTCACTGTAACAATCTACGGGAGATTTTGAGCAACTATCGAAGTGTTAATGTCAAACGCTGTACGTATTGTGCCAAACTTTATTGTAATTTATTGTTATTTTTAAGTAAAGAATATTTATGTTTATTTTTCATTTGTTGTTGTTTTTTTTATTGATTTTTATACGCTGTCAGTACGTAAGCATTCAGTCGAAAATTAGGTATTTTATGAAGTATATTTTGTTCTCTTTACTTGTGTCAGTTACACATCACATGTGTCAGTACATTATCATACTACCACCACAATTAGCATAGACTAGTTGTTAAAAAAGTAGTTTTACATACTCTTTGACGTTAAGTTTTTATCGTAAGTGTCTTGGTTTTAAATTAACATATATTTCGGATATGTATACATATTTTTTTCTAAAAATTATTCTTTTTAAATATTATTCTTTTTTAAGAAAAATATGATGTATTCCTTGTCTTACTTACCTTACTGCCAGAGGTAACCTTAAATATGGCGAAAAATCTACTAGAAATTTAAAAATTAAGCAGACAGGTGACGGGCCGCAGTCTATAATGTGCGAAGTGACTCACATTATATAATGCAGATAATGTAAATGTAAAATATAAAATATAATTTATTACTGACATTTTTACAATTATTTCAAACTTTTGAAATTCTTTTTTGCCCTTATCCCATGCTATGTGGGGTCGGCACAACATGTCTTCTTCTTCCACTCTCCTCTATTTCCCGTCATCTCAATACTCACTCCTTTCTTTCTCATGTCTTCTTTCACACAATCTATCCATCGTCTTTTTGGTCTCCCCATAGCTCTTCGTCCATCCACATTCATCTCTAACATTCTTTTGCCTATATTACATTCTTCCCTCCTCATTACATGCCCGAACCATTGTCCAGAAGGTGGTTCTCCAGAGGGTGGATCCACCAGATTATCTGTCCGATAACTGGTTGGAGCCACTACGGGTAGACGACCCCGGACCGCTCTAGCTTCCAGTGTCACACACCTCTCTATCTCCGTGGCACTGGTATCCCACCCATCCCCTCCCAATTCCCTCCTATACCCAACCTATTCTCCTTCTTCAAAACCAAGAATTCCCAAGGAGAGTTGATGTCAGGCAGGCGGCCGATCGTAAAACATTGCCAAATACTTTACAACATAAAAGTACCGAAACTAAGTAAGCAATATTGCATGTACGGAAAAAAGCGGATAGTACTTCAGAAGTATGGAAGATGTCTTATCCATTTATTTATGTGTACTAATCTGTGTAATATTATATACTTTCACTATCTCAACAACGAAATGTCAGATACATATAATATATCTAATTTTAAATATATGTATAACGGGACATATATCATATACCGTAGATAACGAATACAGGACAAATATATAACATGTAATTTCTTCATTAAAGTTTCTTTAAGGAGTTCAGTATATTTCTCCTGAGTTTTTTATCTTCAAGCATTTTTCTAGAGCCGAGGTAGACAGAGCTCTGGACAATTAAGTTCAGCAGCTCCTCCAGTGCTGAAATAATTGTCTGTCCTCCTTATCGACAGAAATACGCCCTACATATTTACGCCTTCCTATTATACTTACAAATCACTATACCTTATCTCAACAACTAGACGAACTTGAAATGTAATTTGAGTACTTCTAACCATTTAATGTTAAAAATAAAATTATAATTAAGATTTAGACGATGGTTCTATTGACAATTAAATTGGCCTCTTGGAAGCATAAGATGAAGCTAGTACCATAGATCATAAAATATGCCAGCACAATTAGAATCGTGTATCTGTAGCCTCTCCGATCTACCTTTCAAACCAGTCACTGCTATTTGTCGGCAGAAATTGGATTGTACTGAATAAGAAGTTCCCTGGGTAAAGGTAGTCACCAAACTTTACCTGCTTAGTTATTGAGCGGTGTTGGCAAATTGTTTGAAAGAGATATAATATTTGTACAGTGAGCTATTGACTGTTGAGGTTCAGATTAACATTAGTACCAAGTCAAAGTCATAGTATTTATTTTCTTTGAATAGGTTTTTAAGTTGATCATTATAACAATTATCATCTATAAAATAAATAAATATCTTCACGCAATTCCCAATACAGGGGTAGACAGAGGTCTAGTCTAGAAAATTAAGTCCCTTCGACCCACCTTTCCACCGAAGATATTTTCGGGACATCGTGACAGGTGGTGAGCCCGTCGCCTTCTTTATGTCCAAGAAAACGATGTAATTCGTACATAAGATTTTGAAAAACCCATTGGTACGAGCCTGCCAACTGGGGATCGAACTCGGGTCTCTTGGCTCCAATTACGACCACCAAACCAATCGGCTATCGTGACAATTTATTTTAATTAATTATCATCTATTCAGCTAATATAATTAATTAGCGTGAAAAATATTAGACTTACATATTGTTTGAGCATTGACGTATGGCCACGCATTTTCCTAGAGCAGGGGTAGGTAGAGCTCTAGATAAGTAAGTCCGGAAGTTCCGCCAGTTCTGAATCTAATAATTGTGTAATATTATCTTATCGACAGAAATACGCCTTACATATTTACGCCTTCCCATTATACTTACAAATCACTATACCTTATCTCAACAACTAGACGAACTTGAAATGTAATTTGAGTACTTCTAACCATTTAATGTTAAAAATAAAATTATAATTAAGATTTAGACGATGGTTCTATTGACAATTAAATTGGCCTATTGGAAGCATAAGATGAAGCTAGTACCATAGATTATAAAATATGCCAGCACAATTAGAATCGTGTATCTGTAGCCTCTCCGATCTACCTTTCAAACCAGTCACTGCTATTTGTCGGCAAAAATTGGATTGTACTGAATAAGAAGTTCCCTGGGTAAAGGTAGTCACCAAACTTTACCTGCTTAGTTATTGAGCGGTGTTGGCAAATTGTTTGAAAGAGATATAATATTTGTACAGTGAGCTATTGACTGTTGAGGTTCAGATTAACATTAGTACCAAGTCAAAGTCATAGTATTTATTTTCTTTGAATAGGTTTTTAAGTTGATCATTATAACAATTATCATCTATAAAATAAATAAATATCTTCACGCAATTCCCAATACAGGGGTAGACAGAGGTCTAGTCTAGAAAATTAAGTCCCTTCGACCCACCTTTCCACCGAAGATATTTTCGGGACATCGTGACTGGTGGTGAGCCCGTCGCCGTCTTTATGTCCAAGAAAACGATGGAATTCGTACATAAGATTTTGAAAAACCCATTGGTACGAGCCTGCCAACTGGGGATCGAACTCGGGTCTCTTGGCTCCAATTACGACCACCAAACCAATCGGCTATCGTGACAATTTATTTTAATTAATTATCATCTATTCAGCTAATATAATTAATTAGCGTGAAAAATATTAGACTTACATATTGTTTGAGCATTGACGTATAGCCACGCATTTTCCTAGAGCAGGGGTAGGTAGAGCTCTAGATAAGTAAGTCCGGAAGTTCCGCCAGTTCTGAATATAATAATTGTGTAATATTATCTTATCGACAGAAATACGCCTTATATGTATATTCATTCAAATTTCCACAATCCCTTATCTGAACAACTAGACGTCCTTGAAATTTACTACACCTAAATTTAAAAAAAAAACGTGTTTATAAAATAATTTGGTAAGAAAGTAAATATCATCCATAGATAGATACAAACATAGATAGTGATAACATAACATACATCGCTCTGATTTCAAAGTCAGCAGCTTAATACGTGTATTAGGATTAAATACAAAAAACTCAGACCAGAGAAAATGTAGAAAAAGTATTTTCTACATTGACCCGACCGGACGACACCGTGAAAACCCGCCTACAAGCTATTCGTTTCATGTTAAAAATAAAAATTTTACCAACACAAAAAATGTTTGTCTATTTGGCAACTGTAAAATTGGCGCCTACGGGAAACAGAACATGAAGCAAGTTCCAGAGTTTACAAAATGATCCAGCACAATTAGAAAGTTATACTCTATTCAAAGTATTAAAATAAATATCTTCACGCAATTCCCAATACAGGGGTAGACAGAGGTCTAGTCTAGACAGTTAAGTGCCTTTGACCCACCTTCCACCGAAGATATTTTCGGGACAACGTGACAGGTGGTGAGCCCGTCGCCGTCTTCATGTCCAAGCCAATGATATAATTCGTACTTAAGTTTTTGAAAAACCCATTGATACGAGGGACCGAACTCGGGTCTCTTGACTCTAAATTCCGACCACCCAACCACTCGGCTATCGTATCTTCTGAAGTAAATTTCTGAAATATTAAGTAACTAAATAAGTATAGCGAATACATAAAGACGGCCACGGGTTCACCACCTGTCACGTTGTCCCGAAAATATCTTTGGTGGAAGGTGGGTCAAAGGGACTTAATTGTCTAGACTAGACCTCTGTCTACCCCTGTATTGGAAATTGCGTGAAGATATTTATATTTATTTATTTATTTGAATACATATGTAAGTATTACGTAATGGCAGGCAGTAAGTTTTTGAAAAACCCGAACCGGATCGAACTCTGGTCTATTGACACGAAATTCCGTCCACCTAACCACTCGGCTATCGTGACTTTTACTGCAGTAGGTACTTAATAAATAATATAACAGTGTGTTTATCGGTTCCGTGTGGTAACGGCTTAAGATTATTACCACTTCCTTTCTTCCCGAGGATGTCGTAAGAGGCGACTAAGGGTAACGGCCTTGTATATCGTTATGGCAGTCGATAGATGGCAGGATGATCATCTCTAAAAATATCAGACCAAAATAATCTGTCCGAAGATGGGCAGCACCGTCTGAGGTGCGAGTGGTTTGGTACTGCGATCGCCAAGCGTGGCAGTTATGGCAAATCCTTTATGGGACAGGGCTACGTCCTGCAGTGGACCTTAACAGGCCGATATGTATGTATGTATATATGTGCATGTTTTATCCATTTCCAAGAATATTCAGCATAGAGAGATTTACTTTTATTATATAATATTCATTAGTGTAGGGTGTAAAATAATTTAGTAATAATTTTAGTAGTATATTAATATTAATTAAATACGAATTCATCTTCTGAAAAGGTTAATATTGACTTAGGATAATTAATGGAATTTGAGCCATATAATGGAACTGAATAAATATTGGCTCAGTACATTGTAATATGTCCATAAATTCCGTACATTAATACTCATATTACTATTCTACTCATATTTGACGTCAGCTATATTTACTATATAAATGCCAACTGTACCAAATCAAGACTTCAGGAAAAATAAAAGATAAATTTTTCTTCACGCATTTCCCAATACAGTGGTAGCCAGAGCTCTCGACCCACGTCTCACTGGAGCTTATTCTGGGGCATCGTAATCGACAGGGTGGTGAGACTATCAGCGTCTCAATGTCCTAGTTAAGACTCTATATGTTTACATACATACATATATATTTACATAGATACTTTTTTAAATACATATAAATAAGACGTCCACGAGTCGAGTATAAACATTCATATTAATTTACAAATGTTTGCCTCTTGCGGGATTCGAACCTGCAACCCTACGCTTCGAGTGCAGGCCCACTATCGGATCAATTTTCTGCTTGGGCTGACATAACCTGGCGTGCGGCAATTATTATTTCATTTGTTTTTTCATTGTTTATAAATTTTATTACTTCCGTTGTCAACTGTTCGTACCATCTGTATGCTGACGATCTGCAGCTCTATGTGCTATCATCCGTAAATGAGCTTAATAATGGCATTAGTAGTCTAAACCACAATTTGGATGCTGTTAGAGATTGGTCCTATATGCATGGCATCTCAGTTAATCCTACTAAATGCGGAGCAATGGTGGTGGGTTGTCCAAAGATTCAGGCCAAGATTGATTATGTGAATCTCTCCCTCGTATTCTTTAATGGTGTGTAGTTCCATAAAAAATCTTGGCCTGCATATAGACAACACCTTGAATTACGTTACTCAGGTCACTGAGACTAGCCGTAAAGTCAAAGCATGTTGCGTTCTCTTTATGACTGACAGAGAATGCTATAAGGTATTAAGTCCGCCCATTGTTACCTTTTATTAGGTGTCAATAAAGAATAAATAAATAAATTAAATAAATCATCGAGCTATCTTCATAGCAATTTTCTAAATTGGCTCAGCGCTTTAGCTGTAAAAGCATAATAGACAGATAGAACGTATGTGAGTAAAGCCCACATTTACATACATTCTTCTGATCCCAAATTGAGTACTTGTGTTATGGAGTCGGAAACAACGAAGGTACCAAAAACAAGTAAGTACGCATAAGAAATGTGTTTTTTTTTAGATAGCTAGCACATAAACCTGTAGTGTATGTAGGTAGATTTGAAAATGTTTCCGTTTCACTATGTAACAAGTGCAGTACAATAAACAGTCTGTTACGAATCTCCGAGTATTATTGTCCCGTACATCACACTGGCGACGAGTGTTACAAAATATTAACGAAAATTAATATTTTGTTGTAAAATCGAAACTTACGCGTGTGTTTTGTGTTATTTACAATGCCGTTTGGTAATATCGAAAATTTTAATATTAGTAGTCAAAATTGGGACGCTTACATTCGTCGTGTGAAACAATTCATGACATTGAATGGTATCAAGGACAATGTACACGTAGCAACGCTTGTGACATTAGTGGGCGCTGAGTGTTAAGAGATGTGCGACCTGTGCTCGCCAACCCAGCCCGAAGACCAAACTTTCGATGAATTAGTTCGACTAGTTAAGGAACATTTGGAGCCCGAGAGATCGGAGATAGCAGAACGGCATCTTCAGGAAAAGAAAGCAGCAACAAGGAGAAAGTATTCGTTCATATTTACAAAGTTTGAAGCATCTCGCTAGAAGCTGTAATTTTAACGCGACCCTTGAGATCGACATTCGTGATCAGTTCGTTTCGGGGTTATACAGCGAAGAAATGAGATCGCGGCTGTTTGCTGAGAGAAATATAGACTACGCGCGAGCTGTGGAGCTCTCTCTGGCGCGACGGCGGCGGCGGCGGCGCGGCGGGCGCGGGCCTGTCGGTGCGCGGCACGTGTCGACGGTGTGGAAAGGGGCAGCATGCCGAGGGCAAGTGCCGCTACAAATACTACACATGTGATTCATGCGGAGAAAAAGGACACCTAAAGTTTATGTGCGGTCAGTATGTGAAGAGTGGTTATGGCGCTTCTAGCAAAATTCACAAGTCTAAAGGTCAGTGTTTTTTTGAACAATTCTGATAACGATTCGGATGATAGTAATTTCTATAAAATTGTTGTTCAATTCAATTCAATTCAATCAATTCAAAGCTAAAGTTAAAGTTGAAAATGTAATGTGCAAATTTGAAATAGATACAGGCAGTAAAATTTCAGCTGTATCGAAGTCGTTCTATAATAAGAATTTTTTAAATGTTCCAATAGTACATAAAAAATTAATGTTAAAATCATACACGGGTGTCGTCATCGATACGCTTGGCTATATTAATGTAAATGTCAAGTATGGAGAAAAAATAGCTAACTTAAAATTACACATCATTGAAAATGGTGGTCCACCTTTAATGGGAAGAACGTGGATCCGAGAGTTAAAGCTAGCTATTAGAGATTGTCATAACATAGCCGAGGACTCGATGGCGACGGCTTTGCGAGCCGAGTTCCCCGAGGTATTCGCATATGCTTTAGGTACCTTTAAGTCGCGCATACGTTTGTTTTTAAAAGACGATAGTCCTGTATTCGTGAAGGCGCGGCCGCTACCGCTACCGCTGCGTGCTCGAGTAGAGGACGAGTTCGCCAGGCTGCAGCGGGAGGGGGTTATATACAAAGTTGAGAGATCCGACTACGGGACGCCGATTGTACCCATTATTAAAACTAACGGAGGGATTCGCGTATGCGGTGACTACAAGGTCACTATTAATCCGCGTTTAATAGACTTCATTATCCATTGCCGCGGATAGAGGAATTCTTTGCCGCACTGGGCGGCGGCGAACAGTTCACGAAGCTCGAAGAAGACTCTCAGCCGATGACGGCGATCACCACTCACGTCGGCACGTTTATTTATAGACGCGTTCCATTTGGCATTTAATATATACCGGAGAACTTTCAGAAAATAATGGAGGAAACCTTGAGTGGCTTGCCGTCCACGGCGGTCTTCGCAGATGTCGTATGTGTCACAGGCAAAATAAAAAAGACCATATTACTAACTTAAAAGCTGTTTTACAAAGATTTAAAGAGAATGGTCTGCGAATTAATTACACGAAATGTAAATTCAATAAGGATAGTATAACATATCTAGGCTATAAAATAGATAAGTACGGTTTACACACCGATATGAAAAAGATTGAGGCCATTGTAGGCGCACCCAAGCCGACTAATGTCTCACAGTTAAAAAGTTTTATGGGGCTTATTAAATTTCTATGGTAGATTTTGTGCTAATATGAGTGACATTTTGAAACCATTATATAATTTGTTAAAGAAAAATGTTAAATGGCATTGGGATGATAAGTGCGAGTTTGCTTTTAATAAAATTAAAAAGTGCTATGCAGTGCTCCTGTCCTAGCGCACTACGACCCGGGCCTCTGGTCCTATCGGTTGGCAGCAGCCCGTACGGCGTGGGCGCGGTGCTTACGCAGACGCACGCGGACGGAGAGCGATTTGTGCGCTGCGCGTCGCGCACGCTTGCTCCTGCCGAAGCCAACAACGCGCAAATCGACAAGGAGGCACTAGCCATTATGTTTGGTGTCACTCGTCACCATCATTACTTATATGGTAGGAAGTTTGTGTTACGCACTGATCATCGTGAACTCAGTTATATTTTTGGCAAAAATAAGGATATACCGGTAACCGCCGCGAGTAGACTGCAACGTTATGCCGTTAAGTTAGCTGCATACGACTTCGATATACAATACATAAGCTCGTCCCAGAATTGCCTAGCGGATGCTCTCTTGCGCCTTCCACTGAGCTCGACAATTCGAGTCGGGGGTGAGGGCGAGGACTGCGCCTACTTAAATTTCGTACAAGAAAATTTTCCGCTCAATTTTCAGGACATTAAAACTGAAGTGATGAAAGATTCGTTACTTAATAAGATATATGGATACATAATGTTTGGTTGGCCCGATAAAGTCGATTCACCATCCGCAAAACCCTACTTTAATAGAACAGATAATATGCATATCATTCAAGGTTGCATAATTTGGGGTTACCGTATAGTAATACCGGAATCATTACAAGAAATTGTTCTACGAGAATTACACGACGGACATCCCGGCATCGTAAAGATGAAGCAAATCGCCCGCAATTACGTGTGGTGGGGGTCCATAGACAGAGACATCGAGCGCTCTTGCGCGCAGTGCGCGGCTTGCCGTGCTCAGCGAGCTCTGCCGCCGACGGCCCCGCTGCACTCGTGGCCGAGCCATGGTCTAGACTCAATATGGATTTTCTCGGGCCCTTCAGAAATAAGTACTATTTAGTTATCGTCGACACTCACTAAGTGGATTTAGGTCGAACGAGTAATTAGTACTCCGGCCTCGGACGTCATTACACATTTAAGAAAATTTTTTTGCTAGATTTGGGTTACCGACGCACATTGTCACCGATAACGGCCCTCCGTTTGCTTCAGAGGAATTTGAGCTTTACATGAAACATAATGGCGTAAAGCATACGCTCGTGGCTCCGTACCATCCGGCTAGCAACGGCGCGGCGGAGAATGCAGTGCGATCTGTGAAACAGGCTTTGAAAAAAGCTGAAACAGAAAATAACGTCGATAATACGGCGCTAAGTAAATTTTTATTCACATATCCCAACACGGAACACTGCACGACGGGCCGCGAGCCCGCCGGGACTACTCCAAACTAGGAAATAAGTGGGCTGACGCAGTAGTGCTAGAGAGACCCGGCCCCTTGTCGTATGTTGTAAAAACTGTCGATATATATATATATATATATATATATATATATATATATATATATATATATATATATATATATATATATATATATATATGTTTCGGGGAGCAGGGTGAGTGGGCCTCCGGTTACCTGCCCTCACCACACGAAACGCAGTAGTTTGTTAGACTTCTATTTCACGCCAGTATTCTGTGAGGTCGGGGTACTTTCCCGGTCGAATCGGCCCATTCATGCAACAAAAAAAGCTGATGCGTGGCTTTACCACTGTTAATAATTTTTTTGTTAAAATTGTTTTTCTGTACTTACATTTGTAATAAGTCACGATAGCCGAGTGATTGGGTTGTCGGAATATCGAGACAAGAGACCTGTGGGTTTTTCAAAAACTTATGTACGAATTATCCTTATCCAAGCTAAAGATAGCTTGGACATAAAGACGGCGACGGGCTCACCACCTGTCACGTTGTCTCGAAAATATCTTCAGTGGAACTAGGGTCGAACTTAATTGTCTAGACTAGACCTCTATCTACCCCTGTATTGGGAATTGTTTGAAGATATTTATTTATAATGTTTTAATTCGTTGTTGCAGCAACATGGGTCTACTGGAATTCGAGGAGTGGTCTAACCAGCCGGCTCTGTTCTCCGAGAAATCGCGTCTCTGCTCCAAGCTCCGCGGTCTGACTCCCGGCCAGCGGCGGGTCTGCCGGCGCCACAAGGACCACATGCCGGCGGTGGGCGCTGGCGCGAGGCAGGGCATCACCGAATGTCAGCACCAGTTCAAGAGCAGAAGGTGGAACTGCACCGTCACCGGTGACGAAACTGTCTTCGGTCCGCTGACTATGATTGGTATGTAATTTGTAAGATAATTAAAAAAAAATATGTTCACGCCATTCACAATACAGGGGTGGACAGAGGACCAGACAATAAAGTCCATTCGCACCATCTTTCGGCGTCTTTATGTACATACCAATAATATAAACCGTATATATGTTATGAAAAAACGCATTGGTACGAACCTTCCATCAGGGGATCGAACTCGGGTCTCTTCACTGGAATTCCGATCACCAAATTCGGCTTTCATGACCATTTTTGTTCTATAAATAAATAAAATAAATAAATATCTTCACACAATTCCCAATGGACACTTCACATGGGTAGACAGAGGTTAGTCTAGACAATTAAGTCCCTTTGACCCACCTTCCACCGAAGATATTTTCGGGACAACGTGACAGGTGGTGAGCCCGTCGCCGGCTATATGTCCAAGCCAACGATGTAATTCGTACATAGGTTTTTGAAAAACCCATTGGTACGAGCCTGCCATCTGGGGATCGAACTCGGGTCTCTCGACTCGAAATTCCGACCACACAACCTTTTTGGCTATCGTGACCATTTTTATTTTAAAAATTTTATTATGTTATGTAGCTTCTTATAAATAGTTCTACTTCATTTTTCGGCGGTGAGTATGTCCTTCTACGTCCGGCGTTATAAACCGTATAAGTTTTGAAAAAACCCATTGGTACGAGCCTACCACCTGGGGTTCGAACTAGGCTCTTTTGGTTCGAATTCCGACCACACAATCAATCAATCCCTATCTATCGATCTATCTATATCCGCTATCCTCCAAGGATAACAAAAAAATATTATAGCTAAAGAAAATGGCAGCGAGAATAAGTTTATATACATTTTACCCCTACTATAAATTAACCTAAATCATTGTTTTAGTAAAACATCGGTAGCCTAAAACAACAAACATGTAAAAGACTCGATAAATTCGCCAAAAGGAATATCTAGGTCGGAATAGCCGGTTATAAAACATAATAAAAATGTCGTAAACTATGTTAAAGGTACTTCGCTATGGATTTACTACTTCAGAAATTACAACTAGATTTTATTTTATCGCAGTAGTCCGCATTATGCTTTCGTAGCTGATAGTTTTTTTATGTTCACTCATTATCCCAGAACGAGGGTAGGCAGAGCTCTAGATAATTTACCTTTTGACGCACCTTTCACAATAGCTTTTTGGGACAACGTGACTGGTGGTGAGCCTAACGACGACTCCGTATTTGAATAGAGTCATATTTGTATATATATAGATATAAGATATATGACACTAGTACAAACATTTATATTAATTTCACTTACTTTTGTCCCTAGCGGTATGCGAAACCTCACCCTTGTCTTCGAAAGCTGGTTCACAACCAATTATATATAGGTGGTACACTAGTAGAATGAATAATTCTAGAAAATTCGTTCTTTAGACCAATATTTCACCGGAGCGTATTTGTGACAACTTGACAGACTGTGATTTGGAAAATATATAATATGAATGTTGTTATTTATATGATCACTTTATAAGGTTCAACTTTAGCTACATATGCTTGAAAACAATATATTCATCAACGTAATTTATCTATTTTGTTCGTGACCATTTTGTGACTGTGGTAATTTTTTTTAATATTATTACAATTACAATGATTTTTTAAATAACCATGGATTATGTATTCGTTGTTAATTTCTGCTGCGAGATACAATGGTTTTGTTTCCATATTCACAATTGCATAGTAATGTCATATAATTTTAAATTTTAAAGATAGTGTCACAAGTATTTCACATATAGAATACAGAACTTTAGCTGTGAAGTTAGATGTATCTTAAGCGTAGAGCCAAGCGGCGGCTTTTAACATACACCTCTTACATTTTATCATACCCTAGTACAAACGTCCGTGATGCGTCGGAAAATACTCTGGGGGAAAGTTTTCCCTAATCTCGTTTCGCCTCTGTTCTTCAAATTAAAAAAAAAAGGTTTTATATGCCTTCACGTATGTTTTGTTTTGTAATCAAGTAAAACTTCTTTACGAAAAAAAATTACAAGCACACTTATTTATTTTTTATTATTCCATTAATCAATAACGTCGCCTATGGTTCAACGATTTGTAAAAATTATTTTTTAATTTGAAAGGTAAAAAAAGTCGCTGGCAATGGAATGTCCAAGATAATTTCCCTAAATTCAAATAAAATTATCTTATTTGCATATAATAAACAGCGTAAATAATGAAAGAGTAAAAATAAATTGTATTTTAACTCAAATTTATGAATAATCTTATCAATAGAGACGTAGTAGCATGCCCCTAGTGGCTAATATTCAGTATTTTTTGTGTAATTCACAAGCAAATATTTATCAATGATGTGACTTATACTAATTTGCAAAAAAGCCGTTTGTTAATTAAATATAAACAATTCTAACAGTAGTTTTTAATTTCGATAAACAAGGGACACTGAAGATTATATTGAAATCTATTCAGTGGTTTCGCGTGAAGCTCTAACAAATGGAAAAGAATTCTAAAAATTATTAACATTGCATTTCTATGATCTGTGTAATCTGCGCGTTACTTGATATACAGCCACAATGACTAAAGATGCTTTCTGTTACAATTATGTAGCCCAAAACTTTTGTTAAAATGATTTAAAAAACTCATTACAAAATGTCAGTTAAGCTATTCACCATTTTAAAAGTTGATATTTAGAGAATTTCTTGACATATGAGAAATCTCACCACATAACTGTAAAAACAAAATACCACAATTGTAGAAGTACAATAGTTTGCTACATTTTTAAATACCTCTATTCCCCCCCACGTCCTAAATCTTCTCTGTGGAACATGCTGTACGGGACACCTGACAGATTTATTGCGACTTCACCTCCACAGCTAACAAATCTTTTATACATTCTCTTAAGGTGATATATTTCCTGTTGCAACACTGGAGAAGCAAGAGAAAAACTTGTGTAGTAAATAAAAACTAGTAGCCAATGCAATGAACGAAATTACAACGCAATTCAATTTATTATTAAGTGGCAATGTTTAGAAATTAAATTTTATATGTACTTTCAAATTTATAAACTTATCCTTTTGATAATGTAGATTGTCATGGTATAATTACTTTAGTATAATTATTACGTTTTAACTTCTGATGAATATCGCGACGAATTATTCTGATTTTTACTGTATGTTTGTTAGTGTATAGCAGTTTTTTTTATATATATTGGGGCGGGGGGCCTCCGGTTACCTGCACTCACCAGACGAAACGCAGAAGTTTGTAAGACTTCTACTTCACGCCGGTATTCTGTGAGGTCGTGGTACTTCCCCGGTCGAGTCGGCCCATTAACGCAACAACAACAGCTGATGCGTGGCTTTACCACTGTTAACCAGTGTTTTATTTTATTTGCTTTATTTAACAATGTTAGTATTTAAACAGAAATGGCTATCCCATCAGAGCCTAAAGTACAAGATATAATATAAGGCAATGGGGACTTAGTCCTCTGAACAGATGTAGCTCCAAACCATATTTTTAACATATTAGTCATAAAAAGTGGAAGGTGTTGGGTCTTAGAAAATTCTCTAAGTACTTATAAAACTAACCCACAACTATATTTAAAAAATAATTAAAATTTATGACAGATCTAAGTAGTAACCGTTTTGAATAACGATCACATTTAACGATTCGATTTAATATCTCCCCAAAACCAACCTTTACGTTGGTTACTACGTTACGTTTTATCATTCCCTGGTACATTCGTCCATGATGCGTCGGAAAATACTCGGAGAGTAAAGAAAAGTTTTTTTAGAAAAATAGTTTTCATCATCAACAAAGCATAATTTTAGTAATAATTTTATTGTTTTTATTTTATTTTATTAATAATTGTATTAATAATTAGAATCGACCCCCACCGATCTATTCAATGACAGACTCTACCTTAACAATGTTAATTAATCAGTTTTGCTAATATTAATTTGTTTTTAAAATATATTTACATTTCACGATAATAGTCACGATAGCCGAGTGGTTGGCTGGTCGGAATTTCGAATCAAGAGACCCGAGTCTGATCGCCAGATGGCTGGCTCGTACCAATGGGTTTTTTAAAAACTTAGGTACAAATTATATCATTGGCTTGGACATAAAGACGGCGACAGCCTCAGCATCTGTCACGTTATCCCAAAACTACCTTTGTGGAAGGTTGGTCAAAGGGACATTATTTTTTTTAAAGAATACTACTACCAATGCCGAATAACATTACTAGTATTCCTGTTAACCACTCCAAGTAAGCAGCAATGTTTGTGTCTGGAGTTGTCCATTGCCGCTCAATTGTCTAGACTAGACCTCCGTCTACTCCTGCATTGGGAATTGCGTGGTGATATTTTTCATTTATATAAATAAATAAATATTGCTCGCAATTCCCTATACAATGTTTATTATTTCTCTGAAAATAATTAATAATATTTATTAAATCTCTGAACAGTTCTTTTCTTCAAGTGTCACGTCCATACATGCCCTTTTTGTCACTCAAATTCATCTGTTTCTTCACGCACATCTTGAATGGCCATACATGCAATTTGGTCATATGGTCTTCGAAAGTTAGTCTCGGTCTACCTCGCACCCTTTATTGTTAACTTTCGCGCCATATTTTCGGCGATAATTTTTAATTTAATTACCAACATTAAATAAATATTAACCATAAACTATTTTTCAGCGTCAAGAGAAACTGCGTTCACAAACGCTATTACCTCAGCCGGTGTATCTCTGGCAATATCACGGGCGTGCAGAGATGGCAGACTTGCCAGTTGCGGCTGCAGCCGGGCGTCCCGGCCAAAGAATCTGCACGAAGACTGGGTGTGGGGGGGCTGTGGCGATAACCTGCAGTATGGATACAAGTGAGTAAAAATAAATAGTAAAATAAAGAAATATCTTCACGCAATTCCCAATACAGGGGTAGACAGAGGTCTAGTCTAGATAATTAAGCCCCTTCGACCCACCTTCCACCGAAGATATTTTCGGGACAACGTGACAGGTGGTGGGCCCGTCGCGTTTTATGCCCAATCCAATCGATATAATTCGTACATACGTTTTTAAAAAACCCATTGGTACGAGCCTGCCACCTGGGGATCGAACTCGGGTCTCTTGACTCGAAATTCAGACGACCCAACAACTCGGCTTTTGTGTCTTTTTTTACAAGCGAGTAGTTCTTCAGATTTTATCAGTATTGGTTTTTACTATAATAAAGAATTTGCACGAGAAAAATCTCTCGCTTTTCCTTCATATGCTTTACCTTACCTACCTTTACTACAAATTGCTGCACCTGTATCCCTATATTTAAAACGGCAAAGTCTTATCTTGATTAGACAGGTGCTCAATACCGTAAAATTTTTGTGTGTATAATGTGTGTTGTAGGTATAAATGGATAGAGCAGTCTATAATTTTCTTATTATATTTAATGTATATTATAGTCTTCTTTCTAACATTTCCGTTAAATATTTGTTTTATGAAATTCAATAAGCAGGTAAATAATTACCGATATAAATTACTGGAGTTTCCTGAAGAATAAACTTTCTTCAAACCCCTTTCAAATTATCATCTCCTAGTATATATGTCCATGGTGC
This sequence comes from Sericinus montela, assembly GCA_029286605.1. NCBI lineage: Eukaryota > Metazoa > Arthropoda > Insecta > Lepidoptera > Papilionidae > Sericinus > Sericinus montela. The sequence goes on from JAGSMR010000014.1 coordinate 4,289,007, forward strand.
GTGGGATGTTCTAGTGAGGGAGCCACAGTTGACGAAACGATATTTCTTATTTTTTATTTATAATATTTATTATAATAGATTAATAATAATATAGATATATAGTTCTATTTTTTTTCTAAGTTGAAGATCCTAAAGAACAACTTTAAATCGATTTTTAAATATAAAAAAAACAACATCTATAAAATTCATGGTTTTCATGGTCATAATTAAGAGAAATCTTGCAGTTTGGAAGCTGCTGCCTGTCATCGATTTACTATATTAGTTTAGTATTGAGAGATGGATATCTGTCAATGATTTTTTGATGGTTTGTCATGCTTTTACCCTCAGTCGCCTTTCACGACGCTCACGGGAAAAAACAGGGGGGATTCTTAATTATATAACTTACAACTACTACAAATAATAATTATAATTATTGTAAGTGTAATTTTATAATCGTTCAAGGATCTGCCAGCTGTGAATCATCTGTCAATTACAGACAAATGTTGACCTATTGCCGAAACAAAAGTTAAATATGAATGAGGGATATGCAATATATTGTGCAACAAAATACCATACGTGTGTGTACAAACCGCAGACCAACTTATTGGTGAATTTGTTGATGAAAATTCATATATAAGTGACGATAGTCGTGTCCAGCTGAGTGGTTGGATGGTCGGAATTTCGAGTCAGAGACCCGAGTTCGATCCCCAGGTGATAGGCAACAATGGGGTTTTAAAAAAACTTATGTACAAATTATATAGTTGGCTTGGACAAAAAGACTACGACGGGCTCACCACCTGTCACGTTGTCCCGAAAACATCTTCGGTGGAAGGTGGGTCGAAGGGACTTGTCTAGACTAGACCTCTGTCTACCCCTCTATTGAGAATTGCGTGAAGATATAAACCCGCCACGTTTCGCTGTGGCAGACTGTTTTTCAAATTAGTAAAAATACTAATCACTGGAAAAAGCAAGGAAATAGTACAGTAGTAGAAATAATTCAGCATGTCAGTAAAAAACATTTTAAATAAAGAACCATGAAAATCGCTTACATAGTTTCGGGAGTTCATCGTGAACAAACGTAACACGGGAATATAATATTTATAAAAAGGTGCCATACATGGCTCTCTATATAAATTCTATAAAATTCAGTCATAGAACTAGAAAGCATCCCTTTACTTTATGTTACCCGCGTGCTTACTACTATAATCTAACTACAACTACTACAATCCTTGAAAACTACATTAAGTAGTTCATTGTTTGTTAACGGTTATGTTTGCCTATCACTAAATTATCGTTTTATTTAAATAGCTCTTTCACACGGTGCAAGTTTTTCATATTCGTAAAGTCGCATAGTTTTATGCTGGCCTTATACTTTTCTCCCTTGTCATCGAAGAAAATGTTACAATAATTTTTATAAAATTTTTTGTTACAACTAAATTTGTCTTCCATAAGAACCGTAAGTCAGTCATGGATCAAGTCACATCCAGTTTTCAGTCTTGGATCACCTTTTATGTTGACGACAGTGCAACCCTTCCAATCGCCACATTGCTGCATCAGCATTTCTCGTGTACCATAGCCAAAAGTCAGTTAGTTCAGTTCCATCATCAATAGTTTAATGATGATGGAATTATTCGTACTATGGATTAATTATTCGTACAATGTCCATGCAGAGAAAACTTGCAGAAGAAAACTAACAACTTTTAGGCTGAAGGCGATGTGTGGTGTGTGCTAACTTGCTTTTGATAAAACCTAAATTAACAACTAGAATATTTAAAATCATTTTGGGCTCAGACACGTGCCACTAACCTATCTCGGTTACTTTCTATTAAATATCTTTAACGACTCTTTCAAAAGGTATAGAGATGGATAAATGTCAACAACAGTTTCCTTAGAAGTAGTCCCCCAGTGCACACTGCAACTCAATCCATAATCATCAGAAAGCACGTTCTTCTAGTCGACCTGGTTCATACCAATATTAGAAAATTTTAACCGGTGCCAATGGGGTAATAAAATAATAAGATTTTATTTTGCTACATGGAAAACAACGGCATTGTGACGAAACACCTGCACACTTCGTACCTGCGTACTAGGAATTCAACATTTATGAAGTCATATAAGTCAATGAAGTCATATTCCACCTGTGGAGCACACTAGGATGCTTACCGATTTATATAAATTCCATGATGTTCATGTAGGTGTAGCTTTCCCTTGGATTCCATATATTAGAAAGAGACTGAAATAGTAATGTAGGTTTCCTGTTTTCACATGAACATTCGCTTTTCAGACCATTGAAGACCTTACCTGACGGAATATTTTACGCGGAAAGGTTAGAAATATTACCTTACAAATTCTTATTTCCTAGTACTCAGGTGAGACGTAAGACAGGTGAAATTTACCTGGACTGAAAAACAAATTTTACGGAAAATAAATATCACAAGGCAGTCCAAGAAAATAAAATTAACGTTTATTATTGCTTTTTTATAAGTAACATAATTTTGTGTTAAAGCAGAACGTGATTTTTTTTTTATTTGTCATTGTATTTTGCCAGCTGTCAATAGAAAATCACTGAAAATCAGAGTATGACTGAAGGCTGATTTTAACCAGGAATACAGAGGTGTACAGAGATGAAAAAGTATTAGGAGGCCGTTCGATAAAATCAACCCGCCTAAGCTCACTATATAGAGCAAGTATTGGCAAGGTTTTAATGAAAAATTATCAATACTGTTCATACTACTTTTCTTATACTCATCGCTACAGTAGCTACCACGGCTTCGCCCCTTTTGTAGGCCTTTTGTAGTAGGGATTTTGTATCGAAGTTAGAACGTGGAAATTTGTTAAAGAAATTCAAAACAACAAATTACTCATATAAAGTAACATAAAAAGTAAGTTAATACCTAAAAATAATGTTTATCGGGAATAAAAATGTCTTTTTGAGTCATGCCAATTTCTAAAGTATCTGCATACCAAATTTCATGAAATTCATTCAGTAGTTTTGAGGTAGAGTATTGTTTGTAGTCATACACATTACATATGTTACTACTGCTTCAGCATTATTATTTATTCAAAGTTATAATTATTAATAAATTATATTAGATAATATGACGACTCGATAGCCTAGCGACTCTACTTTCGTAGCTAGAGGTTGCATTCGAATCCGACGAGTGGAAAACATTTGTGTGACGACTGTGAATGCTTATAGCTATTAAGTTATGGATTTTAAAATGTATATATGAGTATTTATAAATAAATATCTGTGTATTTACTTAATTATAAATAAATAAATATCTTCAAGTAGTCCCTGGTTGGGTGACCAGAAAGAATAGATGGCTATCTATTCTTTCTGGTTTCGACTACTTCGCGTCTTTTAAATTCACCATTTTCTCCATACACGCACGTCTAGATATCGGAGAACTCTTGATCCCTCCCATCAAAAAATTATGTACGAACTATATCGTTGGCTTGGACATAAAGACGGCGACGGGCTCACCACCTGTCACGTTGTCCCGAAAATATCTTCGGTGGAAGGTGGGTCGAAAAGACTTAATTGTCGAGATCTCTGTCTACCCCTGTATTGGGAATGGCGTGAAGATATTTTTTTTCTTGATCCCTGCTACCTTCGAGCAATTTGCTCACTGTACGTAGCATACCCATGAAACTTGACGAGTTTTCTTGATTTCAAGACTGATACGATAACCAAAGTATGAACCAACATGGTCGGTGGTTGGTTGGTTCTTAGTTCGAATTTAATGTATATCATATGTATGTCACTAGTCACCACATACATATCATAATATGGCCTGTGATGAACAAGTTTCATAAAAATACCATAAGTACGAATGACTAAATTAAGAATTAATTAATTACGAATGACTAATTGAATGACCCAACACAAACCTATGTACTATAATTTTTAAGTTATCAACAGTAGCAGCAACAAGTACGTGAAAACGTAACAAACCACCTCCTATGAAATGCTACACTCCTGTCACATTTTCACGTACTGAAAGGGTTAATCGACTGAAAACGCGAATTGCATTTTAAAGTCGCAACGCGGTCTCTTTTTTTAATTGAAATGGCCAAAGCTATGATTTATTTGAAACAGAATTAATTTATCTCGACAGATGATGTCAAAATGGTGCTAAAACAAAAAACTTGTTTTATGACCAAAATTTGTATAAATTTTTTAAGGTGCCGCCAACATAAAAATCAAATTTTACTACATATTTCGTAAGGACAGTATTAGGAAATCATAATTACAAAGAGGGCTAACAAGATGGCTTACGTGGTGCCTTCTTTGTTTCCGATTCCCATACTTCAAGTGCTTATCTTCTTACATTGGGATCGGAACAATGTATGTGATATTGTCCCTACCTATATATGTATTTATTCAACGAACGGTCCCCAGCTACCTGCATCCATAGACTGCAACATTCTGCAAATCGTCACTCCATCTCGTGGCTCGTGAGGAGTCGGCCTACACTGCGTTTGCCTATACGAGGTTACCACTTGAGAAATTTGTTGTCCAACGGTTATCAGTTGTACGAGATATGTGGCCCCGGCCCATTTCCAAATCAGTGCGTTCATGTCGCGTGCTATGTCAGTTACCTTAGTTCTGTTGCGGATGTCTTCACTGTGGATTCTATCAAGCAGAGAAATACCGAGTATAGCCCCTTCCATAGCAAACTGAGAAACTTTGAGTTTCCTCATACTTAACAATAATAATTAATAAATAAGCGTCAACGAGTCTTAAATAGAAAAAGGGTTTTATGCACGCCTTATATGAATCGGTAAGCAGTTTCAAAGCCGGGACAGCTTCAACAGAAAATTGTCATAAAAGGTAGTATTTTCAGTAGAATTTTCAGTTATTGGTTTTCTTTGGAGCAAATAGAGAAACTGTGAGTGTCATCAAGAAACTCATACTATTAAATCTACCGTACTGCCAATCTTTATTTCGATTGATCATACCTTCTCTGTTAAACTTGACTAATGCCTCAAGTTCTGCCTCTGACGGTGCAATAAGCACTGCATCATCAGCTATGTAGATAATTTACTTTCATGTCCCCCAATTACATTATTTAAGATGCACCAACGCACAGAAAATCTTCTACTTTGCAGCCAAAACCTTCTCCGTAATTGGGCGTAAAGAAAACAAATGACATCTTCTAGGTCTAATAACCATTTTAGTTTATTTTTACTTTCCACTTACTTGCTAAACTGGTCAAGCTGATCGCACGGCAGCACACGTCAATGTGTGAAACTTTACCGTTATAAAATGGCATAATGATTGCAGATCGCCAATTATTTGGGACCTCACCAATCTGCCAGCATAAATTGCATAACAGGTGAAAAAAATAAACAAATTTCTTTACGCAATTCCCAATACAGGGGTAGGCAGTTGGTTATTATGTTACGTTTTATAATTCCCTGGTACATTCGTCCATGATGCGTCGGAAGCTCGGAGAGCTTGATTTAAAACAAAAATGTCAAATAGTTACATGCATTGTTATTATTAATAAAAAAAATATCTTCACGGGTAGACAGAGGTCTAGTCTAGACAATTAAGTCCCTTTGCCCGAACCCCGAACGCCCGAATCCACCTTCCACCGAAGATATTTTCGGGACGACGTGACAGGTGGTGAGCCCGTCGCCGTCTTTATCTATAACAGATGAAAGCTGTCCCAAACACGAAATCCACCATACTTGATAATTTCAGCTGTAAGTCATGTCTAGTCTAGTAAACTTCGAATCGCACATTCGATCTCTTTCATACTGATGCCCACAATGTCATCGTAATGAGAGTCTGGTGTACCATTTGCGGTATCAACCAATACTTCACTAAGATCATACCATACATTTCTCTATAAAACTCCCCGACGTCTAATTTTTAGTGACGACATTATTGTCACACACAATATCATGCGTTAAACTTACTCTATATATACCGTGTAAATACAGTTAATTAAACTCCTGCTAAGGGTAGAGACAATCAATAGGCACAATTGACAATCAATAGGCACAATTACTAGGATTCATATAAAACTACACCAGATAATTCAGACAAAATGGAATTTAAATAATTCAATGCTCTTGTACGCTATAGATTAGTAGGTTGGAATTAGCTAGTGTGGTATGGAATACTCTTTGCACATTAAATTTGTAGAGAGTGTGTACATTTAAAGAATAAATATATCTTCACGCAATTCCCGATACAGGGGTAGACAGAGGTCTAGTCTAGACAATTAAGTACCTTTGATCCGCCTTCCACCGAAGAGATTTTCGGTACAGCGTGACAGGTGGTGAGCCCCAAAACCCATTGGTACGAGCCTGCCATCTGGGGATCAATCTCGGGTTTCTTGACTAAAAATTCCGACCACCCAACCACTCGGCTATCGTGACTATATTAACAGGACATGCCCAAAATAGTAAGCATATACATTAACGTCAGGAATAAGTTGCTATACTCCTTTCGAACAGCACCTGAAAGATTTTCAAATGAAGACACTGCATGAACGTCGGCTTATCGACATCATGTTTCTCTTCAAAGTGGTTCTGGAAAATATCAAAGGTTTATCTTAATCAACCTTATATCGCCCTGTATACTAACTAAGACTGTTAGTTACCAATAAATTTCACACCTCTCGCTGTAAAACGAATCTGGGACCGAATTTCCCTCTCATAATAGAATATATAGAACTGAAATAAAATTATATTAATTCACTTAACTTCAAACAAACACTTTCAAACTAACTTTCATTATTTTTTATAATTGTCGTATTTATTAATTTTCCACATAGTTTAACGTACTCTTTGGTCTTTTTCTCTATTTTTATGTTTTTTTCTTTTTTTTAATTAATAAAAACTTTTAAACAAATTCAAAAAATTTTGGCGATTGTTTTTTATCTGTTCGGTATCTCTTACAAAATAAACGCGTCCGTAAAATATTTCTTATTTAACGAAGGTCCGCCAACGCAGCTCGAGGTTGTATTACTAGAAGAACAGAAGTTTTAAGCAGTGATGAAGTTTTCAGTTTCCAACGATTTTGTTTTTTCCTTTATTTAATAAAAATAGCGAGGAGGAAAATTTCGGCTTGACGAGGCCATAATAAAACACTAAGAGTCTTAAAATTAAATAAATGCCAAAATACTACAATTATCGGGTGTTTAGATTATTTTTTTGCAAGATTTAAAAAAGTTTTCCCAATATTTTGTCCATTTGAATTTTCTTCATTGGGAGAACATAAACCTGAGCGATTCAAGAATGAATGGCATGTTACCAAAATAGCGGAAATGAAATTTCTGAAAGGAAAAATGTGCCTCTTTCTTTGTAAGAGGAATTTTCCCCCATTCAGTATTTTTCTTACTAGGCGACAATAAACTGCCAAGAGGTTGAATGGCATTCCTTAAATATTTAGAAAGTCCACGTACATTCTTGCAGTATTGAGTTATGTATTAAATTCCTTTTTCCTTCATAAGTAATCTTCGGTAGATCCTCATATTTCAAGATATTTCTATATTAGCATAGATTTTGTAATTTAATCTTGAAAAATCAACAGAAAATCTTTTACTATCGTGTTACTTTCATCGTATGCCTATAATTAAGGATTAAGAAGATACAATATAGTATTTTTATCCGTTAGCATCATATCTTAATTATTTTTGTTCCTCCTAGCATGACCTCCTATGAAGAACTAGCAGCATTTTCACATTGAATGATAACATTTGAGCGGAGAAACAATTCCCTTATCCTTATCACCAGATTATGAGCAATCGCGAATACAACAATTCTTTGAGAATAGACCGAAATGATCGAAATCAAATGCTAGTGTTTAGTTATCTATCTAGTTTGGTATATTAATGGAAAGCTATGGAATAAAAAAAATATGTACTTACTGGAACTTAAAATTATAATTTCTTGAAGGTACTTTTTGTTATAAAGGACAATTAAGTCCGTTGTTTTCCCACAATCCACGTTAAATCCACGCTTAAATCCGTTATACTAAGCAAACATAAACAGAAGGAGGCTCCTAATCCATTTTGTTGTGAAGTATTTTCCTGCTTTTTCGGTGACACTGCGTTAACAAAGTTTGTATGGTTTTAGTGTTGGCGGTAGACTTACCACCTGTTACGTTGTCGTAAAAGCTTCGTTGAAAAGTCGGTCGAAATTACTTTATTATCTAGACTTCCTTGCCTAGGTCGCGAGAACAATTGTAAAATACAATTTAAATTGTTGCATTTCATTTTAATTTATCTGCGCCGCAAATATTTTTACTCGAATTTTTTTACGATTTCAAATGCAAACGAACTCAGACGAGAAAAATAAAAAAAAATCGGACATTTTTTTGTGTATGTATATTCCCTTCCAAATCAAAAGTATTTCGCTGACATAATACGACCAATTTAGATTTCTTTCTATTTTGAAAGACCAGTATGAATATGAATGATTAATTAAAAGAACGATCCAAAAGAGTAAACATAGTGTGCAGTTTACACTTGGTAGAAGTCAAAACTTCAGTAAAAGAAAATAGTGGTTCAATAACTGGGGAGCGACAAAATTATTTACGCTTGATTCTCGAAAGTATCTTACATAATTGTTTATTCGCCAAAGTGTATTACAGAGATGTTGTTACAATTATAATATCAATTGCACAGATTAGCCATTGCCGGCTCGCGAATTGAATTTTTTTCTCTCATTATAGCATACGTCAATAATTAAATTTAGATTATTAGACAAAAATATCAGACCGAAGATCGGCAGGAGCGTCTGAGGACTGTGTACTGCGATCGCCAATCTGTTTGCCAAGCGGGGCGTTCATGGAAAACACTCCCTGTGGGAGAGGCCTATGTCCTGTAGTGGACTTTAACAGGCCGATATGTAAAATATAAAAGAGCAATAGGTATATAAAAGTGGAGACTTATGCTTAAAGTCACGATAGCCGTGGGTGGTTGGGTGGTCGGAATTTCGAGTCAAGAGACCCGAGCTCGATCTCCAGGTGGCAGGCTCGTAGAAATGGGTTTTATCATAAACATATATACGAATTATATCGTCGGCTTGGACATAAAGACGGCGACTGGCTTACAACTTGTCACGTTGTCCCGAAAATGTCTTCGGTGGAAGGTGGGTCAAAAGAACTTAACTGTCTAGACTAGACCTCTGTCTACTCATGTATTGAGAATAGCGTGAAGATATTTTTTTTTTCAAATCTATGTGACGCAAAAGAATCACTTCTAAATAATAAAAATTAGTTTAGTCGATTCTTTGCGATCCCATCACTTTAAAATGACGTAGGCTGCGTAACTACTCACTCAATTTTACAAGAAACAAGTAATTTCAAACTCAATGTCAACTACGTTACAGTACATTTCATCAGAAAATCTGTATGTCGGCTATGATCAATAACCCACGTAGCGCCGTCGTAGCGGAGAGCGTAGACCGAAGAGTTTGAAATATCTCTATCTCTTTTTAAGCTGTGTTATCTCTTTCTATAACTTTTCTAAAAAGTACCAGGAGGCACAGAAGAGGTTAGATATATGAAAGCCGTTGTATTGTTTTTAATTTAAAAGGATTTGCAAACCGCCAGTTTTTTTTTTTAAATTCGCTTTTACTGATTTTTATTCGCGCGGTAATTTCCGTGATTTATCCCAATCATTTTTGAGTATTAATCCCAATAATTTTTCTGTGCTGCACAATACAGATATACAGTGTATCATTATACACATAAATAGGGACAACATCACATACAACAATTATTCGAATCCCAAAGAAAGTAGCTAAAGCACTGTTTTAGAATCTGAAACAACGAAGGTGCCACAAACAACCCGAGACAATGTAGAAAAAGCTTTTTTGCATTGATCCGACCGGGAATCAAAACGCAGAGCTGGCGACACGATAAAATCGTTCATGGAAATGGTCAAAATTATTGGTTAAAGCTCTGTTTAATATGGCTATTCTAAAAATAGCAGTAGAGTCCCTATGAGGTTTTAATATATAGGAGAACCATCCGCATTCATGCACTGTTTGTTGAATAGTTGTTGTAGAAAGGGACATAAGTCACGATGACGGAGTGGTTGGGTGGTCGGAATTTCGATTCAAGAGACCGGAGTTCGATCCCAGATGGCAGGCTCGTGCCAATGGGTTTTTCAAAACTTATATACGAATTATATCGTTGGCTTGGACATAAAGACGACGACGGCCTCACCACATGTCACGTTGTCCCGAAAAAATCTTCGGTGGAAAGTTGGTCAAAGGAACTTAACTGTCTAGACTAGACCTCTGTCTACTCATGTATTGAGAATAGCGTGAAGATATTTTTTTTTTCAAATCTATGTGACGCAAAAGAATCACTTCTAAATAATAAAAATTAGTTTAGTCGATTCTTTGCGATCCCATCACTTTAAAATGAGTAGGCTGCGTAACTACTCACTCAATTTTACAAGAAACAAGTAATTTCAAACTCAATGTCAACTACGTTACAGTACATTTCATCAGAAAATCTGTATGTCGGCTATGATCAATAACCCACGTAGCGCCGTCGTAGCGGAGAGCGTAGACCGAAGAGTTTGAAATATCTCTATCTCTTTTTAAGCTGTGTTATCTCTTTCTATAACTTTTCTAAAAAGTACCAGGAGGCACAGAAGAGGTTAGATATATGAAAGCCGTTGTATTGTTTTTAATTTAAAAGGATTTGCAAACCGCCAGTTTTTTTTTTTTTTTTTTTTTTTTTTTTTTTTTTTTTTTTTTTTTTTTTTTTTTTTTTTTTTTTTTTTTTTTTTTTTTTTTTTTTTTTTTTTTTTTTTTTCACAAGACGTTGTTACATATATACATATCGGTCTGTAAAAGTCTACTAGGTAACGCTAACAAAAGCTAACTGTCTTGCAGGACCCAGACCTTTCCCGTAAGGGTGATTTGCCACCGCGCTTGGCAAGCGGATTGGCCAACAGACTTCTCACACCTTAGACACTGCTACCCGTCGCCGGTCGGCCGCATTTTTATTTGATTTTTTTTTTTTTTTTTTTTTTTTTTTTTTTTTTTTTTTTTTTTTTTTTTTTTTTTTTTTTTTTTTTTTTTTTTTTTTTTTTTTTTTTTTTTTTTTTTTTTTTTTTTTTTTTTTTTTTTTTTTTTTTTTTTTTTTTTTTTTTTTTTTTTTTTTTTTTTTTTTTTTTTTTTTTTTTTTTTTTTTTTTTTTTTTTTTTTTTTTTTTTTTTTTTTTTTTTTTTTTTTTTTTTTTTTTTTTTTTTTTTTTTTTTTTTTTTTTTTTTTTTTTTTTTTTTTTTTTTTTTTTTTTTTTTTTTTTTTTTTTTTTTTTTTTTTTTTTTTTTTTTTTTTTTTTTTTTTTTTTTTTTTTTTTTCAAATCTATGTGACGCAAAAGAATCACTTCTAAATAATAAAAATTAGTTTAGTCGATTCTTTGCGATCCCATCACTTTAAAATGACGTAGGCTGCGTAACTACTCACTCAATTTTACAAGAAACAAGTAATTTCAAACTCAATGTCAACTACGTTACAGTACATTTCATCAGAAAATCTGTATGTCGGCTATGATCAATAACCCACGTAGCGCCGTCGTAGCGGAGAGCGTAGACCGAAGAGTTTGAAATATCTCTATCTCTTTTTAAGCTGTGTTATCTCTTTCTATAACTTTTCTAAAAAGTACCAGGAGGCACAGAAGAGGTTAGATATATGAAAGCCGTTGTATTGTTTTTAATTTAAAAGGATTTGCAAACCGCCAGTTTTTTTTTTTAAATTCGCTTTTACTGATTTTTATTCGCGCGGTAATTTCCGTGATTTATCCCAATCATTTTTGAGTATTAATCCCAATAATTTTTCTGTGCTGCACAATACAGATATACAGTGTATCATTATACACATAAATAGGGACAACATCACATACAACAATTATTCGAATCCCAAAGAAAGTAGCTAAAGCACTGTTTTAGAATCTGAAACAACGAAGGTGCCACAAACAACCCGAGACAATGTAGAAAAAGCTTTTTTGCATTGATCCGACCGGGAATCAAAACGCAGAGCTGGCGACACGATAAAATCGTTCATGGAAATGGTCAAAATTATTGGTTAAAGCTCTGTTTAATATGGCTATTCTAAAAATAGCAGTAGAGTCCCTATGAGGTTTTAATATATAGGAGAACCATCCGCATTCATGCACTGTTTGTTGAATAGTTGTTGTAGAAAGGGACATAAGTCACGATGACGGAGTGGTTGGGTGGTCGGAATTTCGATTCAAGAGACCGGAGTTCGATCCCAGATGGCAGGCTCGTGCCAATGGGTTTTTCAAAACTTATATACGAATTATATCGTTGGCTTGGACATAAAGACGACGACGGCCTCACCACATGTCACGTTGTCCCGAAAAAATCTTCGGTGGAAAGTTGGTCAAAGGGACTTAATTGTCTAAACCTCTGTCTACCCCTGTATTGAGAATTGCGTGAAGATATTTATTTTATTATTTAGAATAGGACATAAAGACGGCGCCAGGCTCACCACCTGTCACATAGTTCCAAAAAATATCTTCGGTGACAGTTCGGAAGGACGTACTTGAGTAGATCTCTGTCTACCCCAGTACTGGGAAAGGTGTAAAGATATTTTTTTTCACAAGACGTTGTTACATATATACATATCGGTCTGTAAAAGTCTACTAGGTAACGCTAACAAAAGCTAACTGTCTTGCAGGACCCAGACCTTTCCCGTAAGGGTGATTTTGCCACCGCGCTTGGCAAGCGGATTGGCCAACAGACTTCTCACACATTAGACACTGCTACCCGTCGCCGGTCGGCCGCATTTTTATTTGATTTTTTTTTTCATAATGGCTATCCCGCCATCTATCGGTGGCTAATGTTATTTATAGGCTTTCCCTCAGTTGCATGTTATGCAACTTAACTTATCTTGCACCATCTTCTTTCTTCTTCTTTGATGTAAGAGCTAAGCTCTTGTCGGTGCTGCATCCGGGTTAGCATAGTTGTGTAACTATATCCATCTTCTCTGTTCAAGGTCATTTCGATATGGGGAGTATAGGCCGTAGATGTATCGGCCTTAGAATATGCCACCCATTTTTTTCCGTAGGTGTCGTTAGAGCCGACTAAGAGAGAAGCCTTGACAATATCCATGACTACTAACAGGTGGTGGTATAATCTTTTTTTTTATATCTTCACGCACAATCCCTGACGGGATAGCCAGAGAGAACAGATCGCCAAGTGTCACGATCTTCTTCATACATGCACGTCGAGGTATGCGAGTACTCTTGACCCTCCCCTCTTCGAGCAATTTACTCACATGGTCTTCGAAAGTTAGTCTCGGCCTACCTCGACCCCTTTTAATATTAAATAAATAATAATTCGTGGTGTAATTGATTCGAAAAATACAAAAGCTAGATAAATCAGATCGGTGACGAACAGCATACCAAGTACTCCGTACTCAATTTGCATGCCATGCGTGTTATTATGCAGATTCGCCTTATCAGAGATACCTATGTTGTGTAGTAGACTTTTATTGGCTATTATGTACTCGTGTTGTGTACGTCGACTAACGATGTTAATAACAATAAAATATCAAAATTAACTAGATCTTTTGATATGATGAGATGAGACTAAAGCACTTGTTCGACTTCAGAGCTAGCGACAACATGAAAACAGGTGTTTACAAAAATAATTCAGTCTATATATATAAGTGTGTGTGTAAATATACATAAATATCTACATACATACATATGTATGGATAATAAGTAAATATTTGAGTATATATGTAATAAATATTATTTTATTGACATTTTTTATTTATCAAAATGATATAGATCACGTTGAGCGAATGGGCGAAGACAGAGAGGAACATATATAGGGAAGGGTCAAGAATATTCGGACACCAAGACGTGCGTGTATGAAGAAAATGAAGAATCTGAAAGAATCGAAAGAGCTATGTAAGGATCTTGACACTTGACGATCTGTTCTGGCGAGGCAAGTCCCCGTCGGGAACTGTGCGTGAAGATAAATAATAACAAATCAATAAACTATAAATTTTACACGATTGTTTTTTTTATGTTTTCCTCAGTTTAATACACCTGCCATTTATTCTCTATTTCGACTAGGATTGACTGCAAGAGAATGCTATAAGGCATAAAGTTCGTCCATTGTTACCTTTTTTTAGGTATCAATGAAGAATGAATATAACAAAAATAAAACTATACTAAATTTGATCATTTTTCGTAGGTTCACTGAAGGCTTTGTAGATATAAGAGAGCGCGAGAGGAAAGTGAAGAGAGGCAGCCGGGAGCAAGGACGTCAGCTCATGAACAGGCACAATAACGAAGCTGGAAGGAGGGTGAGACCATTCTCATTTAATCAACCAATAATACGAAAAGCCCGATAGTCAATTTTGGTAGTGAACCTGCCTTTGAAGCTAAGGGCTGTGGGTTGAAATCCAGCTATAGACAAACATTTATGTAATTAATATGAATGTTATAATACTTAAATATTACTTACTAATATAAATACTTAAGTAATATATATTTATCTAGGAAAAAATACTGTGCCGATATCTTGAACAGGCTGTCACTTTTTCCCAAAAGAAACCTTCAGTGAAATATGAGTCAAAAAAGACGCCAGTGTCTTCTATACATTCTCTTTGCCTACCCTAGTATGCAAAATTGCGTGAAGATATAAAAAAACTTTCGACTCACCTTCCACCGAAGACATTTTTTGGGGCAACGTGACGGGTGGTGAGCCCGGCACTATTTATTTATTCTTTATTGTTACACCTTATACTAAGGGCTACAATGGGCGGACTTAATGCCTGGTGGCATTCTCTACCTGTCAACCTTTGTTATGGATCTTACGTCCAAGCCATTGGTACAAATCGTACATAAGTTTTAGAAAAATCCATTGGTGAGTACCTGGGGATCGAACTCGGGTCTCTTGACTCGAATTCTGATGACTCAACTCGCATTACATTAATTTAATAAACATTAATTACTAACAATTATTTAATTATTTTATTTATTTATCTGATTACAATTTGAAATATTTTAAAAACTTTAATTTTGTTACCAGGCTGTCATAAAAAAGTCAAGGGTGACGTGCAAATGTCACGGCGTGTCTGGATCTTGCAGTCTGATTACTTGTTGGCAACAGCTGCCGTCATTTAGAGAGATCGGTGAGTATTTTTAAAGCATCGATTTGAAATTTGAAATTTAAACCGACTTTGACTTTTTTTTTGTTTGAAAGTTATTTTCCGTTTTTGTCCCATTGTCACCACGACAGAATATGATGATGGAATCCGAAGAAAATCATGACAATTCTTTAAAATTTATAAGTATTTTTAGTATTTCACCTCTTTTGTGATGGTATTCTATTATTGGTGTCTATAAGTCATCATAAAAGGCTACTGAGTTGATGATAGAATCACTGCAGTCCTTAACGGTTAGGAGTTAGGCAGTAATATATTAGGTTTGTTAGTTTTTCGATAATGGGAGACGAATTGTTACCACTGACTGATTAAAAGATTGTTTGTATTGCATATTGTACTCATTACTATTATCATGAAGATCACCAACTTCACCAACGGCTCTGCAAGGAAGAAGGAAGAATCGTTTTCTTAGAAAACTTGTAACTATTTAATTTAAACGAAATATTCTAATAATCTCTGCACTGATGGGCGGTGCCAATATGTAAATTCAAGGAATAATAGCTGTCTAACCCATTCACACATACATACGTAACGACCTATTAAAGTCCACTGCAGGAAATAGGCCTCTCCCATAGGGAGGATTTACTCTAACCGCCACGCTTGGCAAGCGGATTGGCCATCGCAGTACCAGACCACTCGCACCTCAGACGCTGCTGCCCATTTTCGGTCTGATTGTTTTGTTCTGATGTTTTTAGATATGGTTATCCCGTCATCTTTCGGTTGCAATAAGGTTGTTCAAGGCTGTTTCCCTTGGTCGCCTCTTATGAGACCCGCGGGAAGAAAGGGAGTGGTAATATCTTTTACGCCGTTACCACACTGTCTAACTCAACGGAATTTAATTGTAATAAAATCTCCAAAGATATAAGTAATACTTTATTTACAGAAAAAATTATGTTAATATTTACAATACTTATTAACTAAAAACTATTATAATCGTAGAGCCCTACTCCTCGTGGCATGGTACCAAGAACGCTGGCTGCATTTCCACGTTGAATGGCTAGACTTAACCGTTAAGCGAGAAAAGAACCAGCCCTCTGGTCACCAGTGGCAATGATAAGTCGCGGATACAATTCCTTTAGAAACTGCATCGCGCGGGGACCCCACGGACCGATTGTCTCTACGGCAAATAGAACAAATATATAGTCTCCTTTCAAAGACTCATATTTTCGCCATCTACCCGATTCAGCTGCCTCTGATGCCGCCCCGGCCCTTATCGAAGTACCCTTGATATGAGAGGCCGCTAATGTATCGACGCAAGTAGCGTCCCACACGAGAGCTTAGCCTCTCTCCCAAAGGACTAAAGTCAAGCCGTCGGGTCTCTTACCATCCTCCTTAAATATTCCACAAGGCCCCAAAACCGACGGAATATTTATGGAAACAAGAGCCCTTCGGATGATTTCATTAAAGGAACCGTGACAAGACAGTCTGCCGGGACTTTTTTGGCATGAAAGTCCGTGGAGGCCTAACTCATCCACGTCGCAAGGACTGCCGACTGCCACAAGGACATCGATATGGTTGACAAATCAATGCTCCCAATCGTATTCCTACTGCTATTCGTAAACTTTCGTTATCCAGTAATGTACCAAGGTTACTTGATGGTAAAGCATGTAAATCTCTAAATATTCTATAAATTACTAATATCCAAAAATATTATAAAATTAATTCATTTGCAAGAATCCAATACTATAAGTACTACGTAGCGTGCTTAAATGTTAAGTAATTAAAAAGACCATGAAACTGGGCAAACATTAACCTTGAGCGCTCAAAATAAAATTAGTTACTCCCATTGGTATGAAAACGTCCGGGATTATAGTAAAGAAAATATAAAGAAGTTTATATTTTGAGAATAGAATGTATATCATGTCTTACCTTTGCCGAAGTTAATGATGAAAAAATGTTAAATGATGAATTCAATAAATCTCATGGAATTATTAAACTCTAGTATGACCTGTGTTTTCCTGAAATTATGATTAATTAATCAAATAAATTTAGAAAAATAAATTAGATTACAAAGGGACTTAGGAAAGCATACATTCGTTAAAGAATTCTTTATTTAACACGTAAACATTCTAAAACTAATAAAAAATATATCGCTGATATATAAAAACAACTTAACTATATTTTACAAAAATTAAGTCGTTTCGACCCTCCTTCCACCGAAGATATTTTTGAGACAACGTGACAGGCGGTAAGCCCGTCGCCGTCTCAATATCCAAGCCAACGATATAATAAGTACATAAGTTTTGAAAAACCCATTGGTACGAGCCTGCCACTAGGGATCGAACTTGGGTCTTGTGCCTCGAAATTCCGACCACCCAACCCCGAGTGGGCTATCGTGACTTATACTAAATTATAAAATAATGAATTCTGTTAATAAAACTAACTGTGTTGGACATAATGCAATAAGTACAAATATTATTAAAACAATAAATTTCTTTGCAAGCCGTTGTCACATATTATTCATTCCACATTAGAACAAGGTTATAAATTATCGGTGATTAAGCCTTTACATAAAAGACTCACAGAAGCTATCTAATTATAGACCAATTGCAGTTTTACCGGTATTTGCAAAAATTTTTGAAAAGATAAGCTTCAACGATTATGTAACGCCACGAATGATATGTAAAAATAAATAAAAAATATTAACATTAATATCTTCACGCAATTCCCAATACTGGGGTAGACAGAGGTCTAGTCTCGACAATTAAGTCTCTTTGACACACCTTCCACCGAAGATATTTTCGGAACAACGTGACAGGTGGTGAGCCCGTCGCCGTCTTTATGTCCAGGCCAACGATGTAATTCGTACATAAGTTTTTGAAAAACTCATTGGTACTGCCACCTGGGGTTCGAACTCGGGTCTCTTGACTCGAAATTCTGACCACCCAACCACTCGGCTATCGTGACTTACGAATGATATGTGAAAGACAAAATACTTAAGGTTGAGCAATTTGGTTTTCTTAAAAATAGATCTTCTATGTTAGCTTGTTACAAAGAGGTCTCACTAGCGCTTAATGATAAAAGTCAAGTAGCAGCAATATTTTACAAGACAAGAGCATTAGATTTTGTTCATCATATGTGCATTTTGGACCTTTTTTGTTCCTTTTATATATAAATGATCTTCCTAGTATAACAAAGCACAAGACTATACTCTCTCTGCTGGTCATCTCTCTGCTCTCAATACTCTTTGCTGATGACACTACAATTCTTGTGAAGAGCGATAGCTTAGAAACCTTAAAAAAAGAACTACAAAAAACAATAAATAATGTCTTAGGTTAGCT
This sequence comes from Sericinus montela, assembly GCA_029286605.1. Lineage (NCBI taxonomy): Eukaryota > Metazoa > Arthropoda > Insecta > Lepidoptera > Papilionidae > Sericinus > Sericinus montela. The sequence goes on from JAGSMR010000014.1 coordinate 4,307,457, forward strand.
GGCAGTCAATAAGTTATAAATAAATGCTAGTAAAACCAAAATTCTTCAGTTTTATTCAACAAATCTTTGTAAAACTAGCTTGAATACTAAACTTAATCATAAAGAAGCAGAAATGGTAACTAGTTTTAAATACTTATTGTTGATGGAAATCTTAACTGGAAGCACCATGTCGAAGCTATTTGTGATAGGCATGCAAGATTTATATATGCTATCAGACAAATAAGTTTGACCGTATGTCTTACGGCCACCTTCTGTAGAGCAATGAAGCTGATCTGAGCTCCGAATGCTCTCTGTATTAGAGAGCATTCGGAGTGCTTTGAACTCAATATAAATGTATTAAGTAACAGACTGCGACGTCATAAAATTGAGCAAGACTTGCATGTACCTAGATGCCACTTACAGATGCTCGAGATAAATGAATTCATTTCTGTAATACACATATACAATTATATCTAAGTTACCTACTTGTAATTTGTAATTGTTATGTATTTCTATTATTATTATTAATAGGTATATTTTTCAAAAAGATATGCCTTTTAATAAATTTAAAAAGAAATCGACCGACTGGTTACTAGATAATACATTTTATTGCATCCAAGATTATTATAATCATAAATAATAAGTAAATTGTAACGCACATGCTACAATGACATCTGTTATAATAATTTTTTTATTTGTAATTCAATTTCGTAATTAATTGTATAAATAACATTGTTATCAATACTTTCTAATAATAATAAATTAGTGTATAATATATAATAATGTATAAATTAATAATATAAAATTAATCATATCTTGTTATTAATTATTATGATGACATATATGCCGATAATTATATTAAGTTTTGCATGTCCATTACGGTAGAACATAGAGATATAAATGAAATTATTAAAACCTGTAAATAAAGAATTTGATTTTGAATTTACAAATTTACATACACATATATACTAGACCTCACTGACTAACTTGGTAAATGCATGGAGATAAAAGAACATAAATAAAGGATATAAATAATATAATAAATGCGGACAACGTGCGTTTTGAAGATATTTTATTTTTAATTTTTTTGACAACGTAACATACATTGCACTGATCCCAAAGTAAGAAGCTAAAGCACTAGTGAATCAGAAACAACGAAGTTCCACAGACATCCAGACCCAAAAGACTACTTACATAAGTAATAAATAAATAAATATCTTTAAGCAATTCCCATTACAGGGGCAGACAGAGGTCTAGTCTAGACAATTAAGTCCCTTCGACTCACCCTCCACCGAAGACATTTTCGGGACAACGTGACAGGTGGTGATCCCGTCGCCGTCTGTTATGTCTAAGCCAACGATATAATTCGTACATAAGTTTTTTGAAAAACCCATTGGTACGTGTCTGCCATCTGGGGATCGAACTCAGGTCTCTTGACTCGATATTCCGACCACCCAACCACTCGGCTGTCGAGACTTTACTACGTGGTTACTTTTTTTACTTTTTGCTATCCAGTGTGGCAAGCGTAGCATTTATTGAAAATCCTCCACACAAAAGAGGCATATGTCCGAATAGACTTTAAAGTTATTATGTATGTATAATTGTAACACTAAAGATACGTTATCTTGCGGGTGGGCACTTAAATCATCCGCCCACTAAATGTATAATGTTGTGGTCCAAAGGCAAAAACCTTATGTAGGGTGCACATTGGGTTGTAGATTCCAATTTTATTTGTTAAATTTATTAAGGTAAATCCATAGAAAAAGAGCCCCTTCCTTGACAGCTAATATCAATAAATGTATTAAATAATACATGTGCCACGGTACGATAGTAAAAGTCTCGATAGCCGAGTGGTCGGAATTCGAAACACGAGACCCGATTTCGATCCCCAGGTGGCAAGCTCGTACCAACAGGTTTTTCAAAAAATTATGTGCGAATTGTATCGTTGGTTTGGACATAAAGACGGCGACAGGCTCATCACCTGTCACGTTGTCCCGAAAACATTGTTTTCGTTGATGGTATATGCTACCTGGTTTGAGTGTAGTGGTGGTGGTGGTGCATACAGTGGAATTGTTGCACGCATCTGTGGGAGGGAGGGTGGTGCTCTTCTTCTCTTCGGACCAGGTAACATACACCTTTTTATATTTGCGTGCGGAAAGTTGAGAAGTATTTTTTTTTAAATAACAACTTTAGTGTGAATTTCCGCAAAGTAACGCCTGAGTCAATTAACTACCCTAAATCATCAAAGTCGAATAATATTATTCCACAGATATTTACAAAAGTGATACAATAACTTCAAATCTTTCAAGAATTTAAATTTTTAATTAGACAAAATTGAATCTATAAACGATTGACAATAACAAAAATACGTATCAGTATACATGTAAGGACAGCTTTTAAAACAACAAAAAAACAACAAAATGGTCACCCTAATCAACAAAGCGTTTAGTTAATGGTTCTAATATTTTCAAAACACATTAACAGAGGTTAAGCCACTGTAATTAAATGAAATTTATCATAATTAACAGTTAAAATCTGAATCAATGGGGTAATTTATTACCTGTGGTATTTTTAAATATCTGTTATTACAACGGTTATTTGAAAAAAAAAAACATAAATTTTACACAAAATATTTATCTACTTATTATATCTATTTTTTTACTCAATACTCAATAATTTATTGCATTCTCATGTGTGTACAGAAGTTCTTAAAATAACATGTTCGTATCAACATGAACCCGGATAGGGCACAGCAATTTCTTATATGTACAATTTTTAGATCTTAAAACTAAATTTATATTATCAGTAAATATAGTATGTAATTTTAGAAAAAGCTATACCTATATCTCATTCTCGACTTAATTAATTACTACCTTATTATTATTAATTTTGTAATAAAATTATGTTTCATTATTATTAAAACTAAAACAATAAAAATCTAATTATCACCTATAATAAGTACTGATAACAATTGTAATAACATATTAAAGGGACGTAATTAACAAGTAGTCTCATTACAGTTCAAAATTGTTCTTCAAGGAATTCAGATAATGTGTAATAACATTTTTTAATTAAATAACTTTTTAATAATGATTTAAACTTTTGGTGATCATTTTCGTTTTGTATAAATTGTGGCAACTTGTTGTAAATTTTAATTGACATTACATAAGGACCTGAATGAAACAATTTTAATGAAGAAAATGGTCTGTCTAGTCTATTTTATGGTCTCAGGTTTTCTGGACGAGAATATTTTGGAAAAAGATACATGTTCTTTTTCACAAACAAACTTACCTCCAAAATGTACATGGATGTAAGTGTTAATAAGTTTAATTCGATGAAATATTGTTTGCAACTTATCATTTTATCCTAAGACATCTTTTTTGTAACTGGAATAGTCTCTTTATGTCAACGCTATTTCCGCATATTATAATGCCGTAATGAAGCTAAGCATGAGCGAAGGCATAATAGGCGCAAAGAGCAGTTTTTTTATCAGTGCACTTTTTCAGCTCATAAAGGGCATATGTAAATCTCGTTAACTTTGTACTTATTTTAGCTATGTGTTGCTTCCAATCAATATTAGAGTCTATATTTATACCTAAAGATGTATATGTATTTACGCATTCAATTTTATTACTTTCATATGAGAAGTCAATATCCAGAGGACGTTTTTGATAGGATTTAAATTGGTTTTGTTTTAGTTAAGTTGTAGTTAAGTTGTAAACTTAAGATTATGTTCGTTAAGCCAGTACACAATTTTGGAGAAAATTTGTGTAAGTTTTTCATTTAGTTTTGAGTTGTTCTGGAAAGCTATAACTATTGACACATCATCCGCGAAAAAGGTGGATGGTTTATCTATTACTTTAGGCAGATCATTTATATAAATCAAGAAAAGTATACAACCGAGGACACTGCCTTGCGGTATTGATTTATTAACATTTGTATTTTGGGATCTGACTTTTGCTATGTTACCTGTAGTATGATTGTAATTTTATATTACACATATATTACACATATAATTTCACATATTGGGCTCGGTTACTGAGATAAGATTCAAACCATTTATATGCAAATCCTCTTACCCCAATGCCATACAATTTTTTTTAAATATAGGATTTTAATAAACGGTCATAGGCTTTGCTCATGTCTAATAAAATTCCTATCGCATATTGTTTTTCGTTTAAAATGGTGAGTATGTTATGGGTGAATTTAAATAGCGCCAGTGACGTCGAACGATTTTTTCTGAAACCATATTGACAATTGTTAAAAATATTGTATTTCTCGCAGTAAGAGTATAATCGGTTAGTTATAGCAGTTTCAAATATTTTTGAGAAGGTGGAAAGTAAGGCTATTGGCCGGTAATTACACAGTCATCGACGTTACCTTTTTAAAGTAAAGGCTTAATAATAGTTATTTTAAGTAAATCCGGAACGATACCTTCTTCAAACGATCGCTTGATAAGATAAGATAGTATTGAAGCGAGTTCGTCTGCACAATAGCGAATTGATAAAGCTGGTAATTCATCATGACCATGGTTTCGCTTGTTTTTTAGATTTCGAATTATGCTACTAACTTCTTTTGGAGTAGTTGGTTTAAGAAACATAGAGTTTTCTATAGGTTCTAAAACCGGTCTGCCGGTGGGGGTTTGGTGGTTTAAATTGCTATGATAGTCTTCTATTGATGAAAAAAATTTATTGAATGCGTTTGATACTATAATAGGGTCTTCCTTAATAATAATAATTAAGCTTGTTTTGTATCTTTATTTTTATTTTTTCCGGTCATTATTCGGTAATTTGTTAGTTCGTTCTTTTATAATATTCCAGACTGTTTGAATTGTATTGTCTGATGTTTTAACTCTTTTGATATTTTGAAGTCTTTTTGATATCATGACAGGTTTTTTTTAAATAATTTTTCATATTGCTTATAGTTTTTATTTAAGATAGGGTCATTAGTTTGGATTGCAATTTGTTTTAATAATCTTTTATGTCTACATGATATTTTTATACCAGTGGATAACCACGATTTTTTATTATTATTTTTTAACTTCATTCTTATTTTAGGTATACATAAATCTAAAATAGGTATACATAAATCTAAATAAATCTTCGGTGGAAGGTGGGTCAAAGGGACTTAATTGTCTAGACTTGACCTCTGTCTACCCCTGTATTGGGAATTGCGTGAAGATATTCTTTTTTTTTATAAATCTAAAATAGTTTCTAAGATTTCGCTAAATAAACTAAAACTTTCATTTATATTTCTCTTTTGATTAGTAATGTCACTAAAATCTACTTTACCCAGTTCTTTTTTAAAAATAAGGATATTTAGTGAGTTAAATATCCTTTTGTCTATAAACCAGGTCCCTAAGTATTTAGTCCTATTTATAATGGGTGAGGAAACCCCTGTCGTTAGCTTCGCGGGTGAATCGAAATTCGAGTCAAGAAACCCGAGTACGAGCCCTGATGGTAGGCTCGTTTCAATGAGTGTTTTTTTTTAACTTATGCATGACTAAAATAGTTGGCTTAGATACAAAGAAGGCAACAATCTTTCCACCTGTCACCAAATAGTCTTTGGTGAAAAGTGGATTGAAAAGGCTTAATTGCCTGGACCTCTATCTACCCCATTATTGGGATTTGCATGAATACTTTATTATATTTTTATTTTCAAAATCAAAAAAAAAACCTGCGCCGTTCGGTCAAATCACCTAATCGTACTTAAATTACGAACTAGAAGCGTCGACTGTATTCAATGACAACATTATTAATATCGGTAATCAGAGAAGTCTCTGAAACAATGGCGGGTAATCTCAGTTAATAGAGACATTTAATTCCATTGCAGCACAGCATGGCAGTACCAGGACGGCATAAAAACAACAGGGAACTAATAGAGCTATTAACTTCAGCTCAAATGAACCTATCGAGCCGTAAATACAATGGGAGATTATTTTGATAGACAGTCGGTTTCATTTACTTTTAAATGCTTTCTTTGTTGCCTTTGTTGGTATGTTGTAATAAAATAATGAGGCTTTATTGGCTAATCACAAGCTGTACAGTCAATAATGAGAATTTTAGCAAAAAAATAATTTAAAATGTAACGCAATAGCTAAAAAACCTTTCAACAATAAAAATTTTTATTATGTCGTAAATAATACAAAAGAACTACAAAGCTCTCGGTATCGTCTTATAGAATCTCTCCGTTACAACATAGATAATTAAGCTGTGGTATAAATTACCTCATTCCGGAGCGTTTAAAAGCTTTTAACGAAGTATTTTCTAATGAACCAATAATGCATACCCACAAAAGATTCTTGGAAGTTTCTTTGTTATGTTATTTCGATTTTCATTGCCTTCTGCTGGAATGTATAAGTTATTAATTTTAATATTTTGTATTCTTAGTTAATTTCATTTTTAATGAATAGATAATTTCTTCATTCAGCACAATTAGTTACTCTTTTGTCAGTAGCCACTATTATATCAAAGACAATATATCGTGTCCTAGAACACCCACTGAAAATATAGTTGATAGTCTTTTATATTAAAAGATTGGCAATTAGAAAAAAAAAGTAAATTACCACTGTTTAAAAACAAATATTTTTCCTTGTAGGTGACTACCTGAGAGACAAGTACGAAGGAGCCACCGAGGTAAAAGTGTCCAGACGCGGTAAATTACGGCTGAGCAATCCACACTACAGTTTACCGACTGCCCACGACTTGGTTTACTTAGAAGAGTCGCCCAACTACTGCGTCAGGAATGATGCCCTGGTAAGAGCAATAGGAATTTAATAATAAGCATGAACTTATTTGAAAATCAACCACGTTAAAATTAAATAAATAAATATAAAATTGAAGAGAAAAAAGTCAAAATTTCAACCGACACGGGCGGGATTCGAACCCGCGACCTTCGCCGACCCGTGGCGACGCTCTTAACTCCGAGCCACCGTGTCTTTACACGCATTAGTTGAAATTTTAACTCTGTATTCTCTTTATATTACTTATGCCTTGTTTATTGGCATAGGCGCCATCTGTTATCCCTTTTGCAAGTGACAATTTGATAATCCTAACTTTTCAGTTAGGAATTATCAATACAATAACTCCAACTTTATTTTTTATTATGCAATTTTATTGATTTTTAAAGCATATCTATGCTGAACTTTTATGTTATTAAATTAAAGAGAAAAACTCGCCACGTATCGGCAAAGAGCGCGGGTTCGAATCCCGCCCGTGTCAGTTGAAATGTTGACTTTTTTCTCTTTAATTTAATAACATAAAAGTTCAGCATAAATATGCTTTAAAAATCAATAAAATTACATAATATAAATAAATATCTTCACGCATTTCCCAATACAGGGGTAGATCTAATCTAGACAATTAGATCTAGACAAAGATCTAATCTAGACAATTAAGTCCCTTTGACCCACCTTCCACCGAAGATATTTTCAAGACAACGTGACAGGTGGTGAGCCCGTTGCAGTCTTTATGACCAAGCCAACGATATTATTCGTACATAAGTTTTTGATAAAACCCATTGGTACGGGCCTAGCATCTGGGGATCGAGCTCGGGTCTCTTGACTATAAATACTGACCACCCAACCACTCGGCCATCGTGACTTATAACGTGATAATAACAAACCACGGATTGATGGCAGAAATCCATCCTGTTTTGCGATATCAGAAATTACAAAATTAAACCAAACCGAATTTTTATAAGATTTTTGTAATATGTATGTTTGTAAGAACCTATGATCTTCGTTTGCGAAAGTATGGCCACATCTCCGATTTAAGTTTCCGCCTTAAGTTCAAGTGGCTTCCGATTCACCTCTGTAGGAATACTCATATTCTTCATCAAATCAAAATCAAATCAAATCATTTAGTCATCGATTAGAGTAACAAACGTTATATAACCGTCAACTGCTTTAATCGTCTACTGCTTATAGAAAATTTCTTTTTCATATACTTGATGTAAATTGTAATCTTTTACTTAACTTTAAAAACAATACAATATACACAGTCAGGTCATAAATATTGTCACATAAAATATATAAATGGTTACGTAATGAATAAAATTGTTTCAATTATTTTATATTAAACATGTGACAGATTTTATTACCTGACTAGGTATATATACATATGTGGTACATGTAATTATTTATGACACTCCTTCCGCTTTCTTAAACAGAATCATTTTACCTAAGGTTGGCTGGAACAGATCTTTGTGTAAGCGATAAGGTTTTGGTCGGGGGTTCGTTGATTTTATAATATATTTTTATATTGATTTGTTTAACTTTAACTTGGGAACAATGCAAGTTTCGTCATAATCAGTGTGTAAGAAGTTGGTTATAGTTATGTCACATCGACTAGTTTTAATAAAAACTATTGATTCTTAAGTTTCGTTTAAAGAAAATCAATGGTGTCGTTAGCTCTGAGGTCGCGGGTTCAATTCCCGGGCAGGTAAACATAGAAAACACTTTTTCTATATTTTCTCGGGTCTGTGGTACTTTTGTTGTTTATGGCTTACATAACACAAATGCCTTTGGGATCAGATGTAAGTAATGAGTGTGATGTTGTATGTATTTATTATTCGATACTTAAAAATTGCAGGGTTCCTTGGGGACAAGCGGGCGAGAGTGTAACAGGACCTCAGCGGGCTTAGACGGTTGCTCGCTCATGTGCTGTGGCAGAGGTTACAACACTAAGAAAATGGTGATTAGAGAGAGATGCGAGTGCAAGTTCCACTGGTGCTGTCGCGTTGATTGCAATACTTGTGTCAGAACCGTTGAATTATACACTTGTAAATAATATTTATGTAATCGAATGATAGACCAGTATTCTAAATATATAATACAAACCCTTACATGGTATACATTGGAGTTCTAAACTGTTTTAATCTTGTGTTACAGTGTGTTGAACACTTTTCACCGTAAATTTTAGAACAACAAAATAGTTAAAATTCCAGGCCATAGTAATGCATAAAATCGTACAGAAGCTTCGGAATAAAACGTACATCCCGGTGCTGATGCCCTAGTCACTCGGTTTCATCTCATTTAAATAAAGTTAACATAATATTGAGGCAGTTTTAAAAAACAACAAAATAGTTTAATAGATTTTAAATCCCGCGTTCATTTTTATCAGTTTTCATTTTGCAATTACACACGAACACACGAATACATTTAGTATATATGCAAGTGCAATTGTTACCTGACCGTTAAACCATCTTTCTTTTAAACAGTTTTTGAGATAACTGTAAAACATTTGATGGAATTTTATTAAAAAAATTTATGGCCATTCAATTAACATACAATTTTATTATATATCCCGAATGCCACTACTGAAGTTACGCACGGTGACCCATAGTTTGCCACATCGGTTAAACAAAGTGTACTTAGAACGTTTTGCAGAGGATTAATTTTTAAACAGATATCTAATTACTTTAGTTGACGAAGGATTTATCCCCGAGGGATCAGATCCCGCCCCTCTAACACTGTTACCACACAAACCGCATACAGCTTTCTGCACAATACAATATCTAAGAACAAAGATTTCGTTCAAGACATTCAGTCTTGTACGACATTACAACCAAATTTAAATCAACAAGATTTAAATTAAATTTACTGTAACCTTTAGGGTTTGCGTACACTTAGTTATTTCGCGATACTATTATTAAATAACGCGATTCAAACAAAAGCTGGCTTATTAATTCAAAAAAAGAATTCGTATACATATTTAAATATGTATAAATAAATTCCCACAATTAACATATAGCCTTTTAGGCTATAGAGTATGCCAAAGAATCAAGAAATTGACTTTTAAAAAAACAATACTCTCTTAGCTCCTTGGATAACATTTACTGTTTATATTCCTAACGACTATTATTAATTACCATATACTTTCATAAGGAGTATTGAACATCTGTTTTAATATATCACAATTATTTACATGAAAATCATTTTTGTATGCAGTGTTTTCCGCCCATGAAATTATTTCGAGATGTAAATATGTTTTAATTAACTTGCAATTAGAGAGGCTATAATTTATTCATTAAATATAATGATTTTGTATATTGTGGATGTATTGTATTAGAACTCAATTTAAATATTTTGTAAAAGTATATCTGTTTGTAATATTAACTATTAAACTCTCTTGTAATTTTATTAAATAAATTTTGTATAGACTTTTAGATACTATAATATAGATAAATAGCATAGTTTAGACTCTTTTAATTGAATAAAAGATAAAAATATTAAACCAATTTTCAATTTTTAAACAAATTTTATCACAATTTTAGTAAAGATTTTTTAGGTAGATGATTGCTACCTTAATCCCTTCTCTATAAACTCCTTCCCACCCAATGTTTATTATAGCGATGTGTCGAGTGTGCTTACGAGGAGGGAACAAAAAGTAGTGAGAATGACATAAAATATAATCCATCAGCCATCGCAACTACCGGCCCGTGGGCGGGTGCAAACAGTGAAGCGAAACAGCACTCTCCTTCGAAGTTTCCGTCTCCTATTATCTTTAGCGGCATTCCTCAACTTGGAAATTAAAGCTGCATAATATTGGCCTGTAATATAGATTTCACGCTCCAGGTTACCAATCAACAATATCCCTTCTGAATCTCAAAATATTCAGGCCGCCAGCCGATGCCACGGCACGTAACTTCTTCGGGGTCGGTGATGATGGCCGTTTCCATTGCGGGGATTGCTGTTTTGTCTCGGGATCAAAATGATGGTCATGTCTCGTTCATTCTTACAAAACGAGACAAAATGTTTTCAGATTCTGAAAACTTTTTGTCTCGTTTAGTAACTTGAAACTTGTCCAACAATATCTTTGAAAGAACAAGTCGATTTTGATTTTGATTGTCGGTTAACATTCTCGGCACCCATCTTGCGGAGACGTTTCTCATATTTGATCAAAGATTGTTTCAATATGGTTTGAATACTTTCATATAAAATGCCCGTTTCTTGAATTAAGTATCGGATGGTAACTCTTCGATCGCTCAATACAATTTTCTCGACTCTCGCAACTTTTTCTTGGGTGACTGACGTCGTTGGACGGTCGCATCGATGTTCGTCTTCCGTGCTCGTTCTCCGTATTCGGAGTTGAGAAGCCCACATAGCGACAGTGAAATATTTAATAATGGCTCGCAATAAAATGTTATCCATTTTCGAGAACACGTTGCATGAAAAAAACAAAAGAGAATCGATTTCTTTTTCTTTATTAATATTACAAACATGTATTTGAGCTATACCTGCAGTAATTTTTTTCTTATCAAGGAATATGTATATGAATACACAATGAAAATAATAATAAATTAAAAGATATAATAAAGCGCTCTTATCGCTAAAGAGGCATCTCTTCTGAAAGATCTTAAAGGTTAAATTGAAACTTTAACAGTAGGACTCAATTTAAAATGAAGTTTTAATACTTCTTATATACAAATCCGTCGGATTTGTATATAAGAAGTATCACAACTCGCAAAGTGGCGCATATGCATCCTAGTTAGATTGTCTCTTTGTTGCATCACAAAAAATCGATGGTTACTCGATTTTGACAAATAATCAAATATCGGATTGATTTGATGATCGTTCATTATAGAAGTACTCTCTTTGGCTCATCTCTTTGGATCCCGAGAAAGGCCATCTTGGATTAATTGGCTTATTTTGAAATGAGTAATTTTGTTGTGTTGTTTTGAAGTTTTATAAATTTTTGTATCTCAAAAATTGATTCAGGTTTTATACATATATAAAAATGGGCAAGCCGTCAACGACTCGCTTATCTGTTAGTTAACATTTTATAGCGTTTTGAATAGCCAAACGTCGGGTCAGTTTATTTGTTGATCAGGAAGTACGTCGCAAATTTGGTACCTACATAAGTAAAGCATGCATAAAAAGCTTAAAAAGCATGGGAAGCTTTGGATGAAATTACATATTATGAAATTATATATGAAATTACATATTTTTTTACATTATTCTTAATAAAAATAAAATTTGTTCTTATTCATTACATTTTGTATTTAAGAATTGAAAAACAAATTTCAATATGCCACCCTATTATTTTTGTTTATTTTTCATTCCGTCATCATAACATATGTTTGAATTCTATTGTAGAGAGATTCAGAACATTCCATACCATCAAATTCAAAACATAAAGTAATGAATACAATGAGCGCACAAAAGTTTGGCATCAAAAAAAAGAAACGCCGAAGCAAAATACAGGCCAACATTATGAAAATTTATGATCAGTTGAAGATTGAAAATTCTTCAGCCAACACTTCGATTAGCTCAATTAATTCAGGGAATGACACTGTAATAGATTTAGATGCTACAAGGAATAGCCCCATGAGAACAGGAAGTAAGCATCTACAAAACAATACCAATATGATAGTTATTTGTGATGATGAAGATTTAGTCACAAGCACAAAACCATGCAATTCAACAAAATCCAAACACTTACAATCTCCAATTCATTGCTCTACACCTATTAGGAGTAAGAGTACATTAGTTTTAACAGAACGTACGGGAAACATAAATAACAATTGTTCAACTACAGAAAACCTGAACAATCATGTAATTAATTTAACAAAAGAAATAAATAGAGATTCCTATTTAACAATAGATTTGACTGACGATAGTATTTTACAAATGAGTTGTAGCAAGAGTAACAATAACACAGTTATTGATTTAGCTAACACATCAGATGCTAAAGATTGCATGCTAACATCTGTGAGCAACACCAGTCTTTCTATGAGTGAAGATTCAGATGTTACAATTCTAAATGTAAGCAAAGGTAAAAGTAATAATGAATCCAGCAAACAAATGCGAAAGTTTGTTAAAGGAATATCAAAATTAGACTCTAAAGAAAAGGGGAAGCTACTAAAATTAATTACCCAAACCATATTTTCTGGATGTAATGTAAATAATAATCCTAGTAAGATTAGTTTTGACCTCAAGGTAGGTGTATAGCTTTATAAAAAATTTTTATACTGACCAGTGCTTTTCTGTTTCATTGGTTGATTGATTTTACTGTTACTAGCAACGGAGTAATAGGGGCACAGAGACTGCAGAAGATACATATATTAAAGAAGTGATATTAGGTCAAACAAACTCTAGGAACAGTATAGGAAGTAACATTTACAATCCAGAGCGAGACATTAAAAATAATACTGGCCTCCGTATGATTGTTATTGATGGGAGTAATGTGGCAATGCAGTAAGTATTTAAATCAATCATTTATTGCTATAAGTAAAATACATTATATGGTTCAATATCCCATATCCCAAATAGGCATTGATGAAAAGTGGGTTGAAAGGACTTAATGGTCCAAACAAACATTTATTAAAGTAAATACATTGATTATAATTTTTTAATCTACAACTAATATGTAATGAGATTCCTCTAACAGAGAAGAAACTGTAGGTATCTTCTTCCTTTGTAATTTTATATAACAAAGGAATTACAATATTGAACATAGAATAAACAGAAATAGCATTGGGGCGCTCAACTCATTACTATCATTAATGTTTTCATTTGCAGTATAATTACACTCTTTATATACTATTGATTATTTTAGCAGCCTTATCAAAAGCAAAATTATCAGTTCCAAGGCATTTCTTTTAGATACCTCTCACAATACCCATGACAGGATGACAGGTTTCTTTTTTGGTGTAACTTTGAAAAATGAAATATAATATAAATCACAACACAATGTATAACTTCAGTTTCATCAAATCATAGCAAATTAAAGTATTTTTTTGTATTTTATTTCTAACACTAGCATTTCATGCATTCATAGTACCAACTTACAAAATAAATTATACTTGGTTTCTTTCTAATTTGGTTAATCATAGAGAATAGCGCAAAAAAGGTTAGGAACTCCTTACTTCCTTATTATTGAGGGAACGGCATGGGAATTGGGATTGAATAGGCTTAAAGAATATTACATTATTATTATAAACACAGTTTTTTTTTTTGGTTTCATTAATTTTTGAAATGTTATAGGCACACAATGGGCAAAGTATTTTCAGTGAAAGGTTTGAAAATATGTATAGATTATTTCCTAAGACGGGGTCATGTTGTCAAAGCATTTGTGCCAAGGTTCAGGTAATTGTTTTTTTATTTGTTGTATGTGTATGTATTTGATGCTATAATAAAAATTATATGTACTGTTTTTAATTATTTCAACAATTGGTAGTAATGTTTAGACTTAGTAACAGTATGGAATCTAGCCGCCACAGCTAAAGTTACATCTTTATTTTAAAGAAATAAATAAACTAACATAGTTTTTATTCCTTATACATTTTATAGTCTCTATTTATTGTTAGAAAATCAAAGTACTTTTTTTAATTCTTTATGTTCATTACAAATAAAAAATGTTAATGAAGACATTTTTTATTTGTAATGAACATAAAGAATTAAAAAAAGTACTTTGATGACCATGAACAATATATTTAATCTTATTAATGTACATTATAAGTTAACTGCAGGACATAAACCTTGTTTGTAATGACTTTTAACCCATACTATACACAGTACAGTATGTTATTATGCTGATAACACACAACAACATTTATTTATTTGAAGTTGCCACATCATTTACACATTGCCAGAACAAAATCCTATACTAAATTGTATATCTTATTATTTCAGGTGTAAGTTTGGGAAAAGCACAGATCCCAGACTATTGGACACCTTAGAACGGCAAGGTCTTGTTATTTACACACCTTCCAGAGAAATTCAAGGAAAAAGGATCACCTCCTATGATGATAGGTAATATTTATGCTGAAATTGTTTATGTTATGTGTGAAAATCTTGCAAACGGTCAACTTGATGGAAAGTGTCTCCATAAGAAAAAGGACTGAGGACTAAGATAGAATGCCCCATAGCCTGTGTTTATGTTAGCCTTCTACACTCTTCCAACCAAGCTTCAACTCTTCCTGCTTTGACAAGTTATTAATTATGACTAAACCACCAAATCTATTGTAATTTGACAAATAGGTAGCCTGGGATCTATTTATCCTGATGATGTAGTAGAATGGTAATATACCATTTGCCACATCAATCCACATTTTGCAATAGAGAGATATATAGAGAGTGAGAAAGGCCAGAGAAATTAATAAGATTTTTGAGGAAAAATTAACCAAATAAAATTTTTTATTATAATATTTTTTACCTTTATTGCAGGCCTTAGAACTTGCTTATTTGAGATAATTTGGAGCCAAGAAAATGGTCCTGCTTAATCTTCAATACAGAGCAAATGTCACAAGTCTATAGAAAATCAATTGCTAAACATAATTAGGCCTTGCCCAAATATTTCCAAGTGGACCAGAGTCTTATGCATCCATTAACTTCCCTCAACATTGAGCAGGTTATTGCTAGATCTTATGGGGGTTGTCATAAATTATATTAGCCTGTACATTAATCTTTCTTATACAATATTATAAATAAATATTTAAAAAATATCTGTCAACAATTTCACACAATTTCCAATACAGGGGTAGACAGTAGTCTACACAATTAGTCCCTTTGACTCACGTTCCACCAGAGATATCTTCGGGACAACGTGACAGGTGGTGAGCCCGTCGCCGTTTTTATGTCCAAGCCAACAATATAATTCATACATTAGTTTTTGAAAAACCCATTGGGACGAGTCTTCCTTGTGGAGATTGAACTCAGGGTCCTTTGACTCGAAATTCCGACCACCCAACCGCTATCATGACTTACTCAATATTTGATAGTTCTTTAAGGTGTATTACCGACCCATTGCTATGTTTTCTTTGATCATTACGGCAATAAACTTTCAGCTATAGATGTCTTTGAAATAGCAGAAATAAATTTGATTCATTGTGTTATTCTATTCACAGGTACATTGTGCAATGTGCAGCTGAATTTGATGGTGTCATAGTTTCCGGTGATAATTACAGGGATTTGTTACTTGAAAATCCAAGATGGCGATTTGTCATTGAAAACCGGTTATTACAGTTTACATGGGTGAGAGATATGATAATGTTCCCCAAAGATCCCTTAGGTAGGAATGGACCTTCCTTGGAACAGTTTTTAAGGCATTCCTAATTACAATTATTTAAGTTTGTTGTTAATGTATTAAAACTGTATTTTGATACAAGTAAGCTATATTAGCTTTTATAAAAATATATAAGACATGTCTCATTTAAAACTTTTGTACCTCTTACATTTTTTTTTTTTCAATTTTAGTACTTAATTGTTTGGAACAACTTAACAGCTGTTATGCAATTAAGTATATTTATAAATATTTGTTTTTATTTAATACGACAGTGAAAAATTCAATGTAACTGGATGGTAGTCTGGTACTAAGTAACGAATTTCTACCTAATATTATTTTGTATTCAATATTGAAGAAATTTTAGCCAAGATACCATCACCGTTTACTTGAAATGTGTATACATAATAAGCATTTAATTATTATTCATTATTCATGTTATTTATTTCTATAATATTCCAATTATCATTTGAAGAAGTCCAATTACACAAGCACTTATTATTGTCCTCATTCAACAGATACCTCAAAATAGGTCTCACTTGATTTTAAGGTTGGTTTTGTTACCAAGCGTTCAACCAAAGATCTCGCTCTAGTTCTGTAGTAATTTCCTACAAGTTATTGGCTATACAGTCACATGTCTGAAATTGTTAACTGTAATATCTATTTTTTATATGAAAATCTGTGTCCAACATTTGGCTGGATGGTCAATAATTTGTTGTCTAAAAAAAATTAAACTAACTCGAAACCACCTGTTTTTATTTTATCATTAAAATTGTAAATACAATTTAGAAGTTTATTACAAAATTATTTTGATATACATTTATGAGATATTAAATTTAATTGTTTGTCTATAATTTGAATGTTTATTGTGATGCATCAATATTACACAACTTACAGGATCCGTTTTGGAAGAATTAATATTCCGTTTATATTTTACAATTAACTATGTTCTGAAAGTGGTCTATATATTGATTATAGAGTCTTTCAAAATCGTACAAACTTAATACTTAAAAAGATTCAAGTATATCAAAGAAATTACATCGTGGTATTTTAATCTGTTGACATTGGCCATATACTTGACCTTTTTTAAACGCCTTGTTTGTAAACTTGTGTAGTATGTAGTTCTTTAATGTTTGCATGTATGGCGAATAAGTTACGCCTAAATGTAATAATTAAAAATATTGCAAAGTAAATTTTATGATCATGTTGTAGTTTTCTTTTAATTTTTATTACATTTTCAGCAGCTGATAGAAAATATCCTTGTTCCCTTCTGCTACTTCCATATGTCAACTGTTGTAATAAATAAAAATAAATAAATAAATATCTTCACGATAGCCGAGTTGTTGGGTGGTCGGAATTTCGAGTCGAGAGACCCGAGTTTGATCCCCAGGTGGCAGTACCAATGAGTTTTCAAAAACTTATGTACGAATTTCATCGTTGGCTTGGACATAAAGGCGGCGACAGGCTCACCACCTGTCACGTTATCCCGAAAATATCTTCGGTGGAAGGTGGGTCAAAGGGACTTAATTGTCTAGACTTGATCTCTGTCTACCCCTGTATTGGGAATTGCGTATATATATTTTCCTTTTTTTTGATGTGCAATAAAGAATAAATAAATAAATATTCTACACACTAACAACACTGCAAGTATTATTATATAAAACTAGCTGTCCCCGTAAACGTTGTTTTGCCATATAACTGCTTAATATGGCTGTAAAAAATAGGGTTGGGGAATAGAAGGGTGAAAATTTAGGGTTGTATGTATTTTTAATGCTGTATCAAAAAAGCAAAAATATGTATAAAGCAATTTTAAATTATATTACTTATAGTGGTAATTGCGAGTTTCTTTTTCACAGTACAACAGTATACTGACGTTTTGGGCTCAGTATACGTAATTCACTAGTACTTCATTTAACTGTGATTTAGTAAAAATTGCAAGAAAATTTATTTTCCATTAGTCTAAAATGATAGGTTTCTCAGTAAAGTTGCAATAAATTTACTTTTACAGTGAGAATTCATAGGAAGACACTTAAATTTGATTTTGGGAAAAATTGTTAATTTCTAGATAGTAATGAATTGGTGCCCACCGATTATGAATGAAGACTGCGATTATGAAGCAACAGTTAGTCAATCATGTTGATTGATTTATAAGAGTACCTAGTATTATTTAATTAGACCAAAATTAATAATAATATATTTAAGGCCATGTTTTAAATCTCCGCATTTGTGGAGCTGGACCAGGAGCAGATGAGGGAGCGAGTAAAGGTGCGGGAGTGAGAGCAGGAGCAATGGCGGAACGAAAGCGAGTGCTCGCACTCGTTCGTAGGTGTGGGAGCAGGAGCGAGTGCGAGAGCGGGAGAGGGAGCGAGTGCGAGGTCGGGAGAGGGAGCGAGTGCGAGATCGGGAGAGGGAGCGAGTGCGAGATCGGGAGAGGGAGCGAGTGCGAGATCGGGAGAGGGAGCGAGTGCGAGATCGGGAGAGGGAGCGAGTGCGAGATCGGGAGAGGGAGCGAGTGCGAGATCGGGAGAGGGAGCGAGTGCGAGATCGGGAGAGGGAGCGAGTGCGAGATCGGGAGAGGGAGCGAGTGCGAGATCGGGAGAGGGAGCGAGTGCGAGATCGGGAGAGGGAGCGAGTGCGAGATCGGGAGAGGGAGCGAGTGCGAGATCGGGAGAGGGAGCGAGTGCGAGATCGGGAGAGGGAGCGAGTGCGAGATCGGGAGAGGGAGCGAGTGCGAGATCGGGAGAGGGAGCGAGTGCGAGATCGGGAGAGGGAGCGAGTGCGAGATCGGGAGAGGGAGCGAGTGCGAGATCGGGAGAGGGAGCGAGTGCGAGATCGGGAGAGGGAGCGAGTGCGAGATCGGGAGAGGGAGCGAGTGCGAGATCGGGAGAGGGAGCGAGTGCGAGATCGGGAGAGGGAGCGAGTGCGAGATCGGGAGAGGGAGCGAGTGCGAGATCGGGAGAGGGAGCGAGTGCGAGATCGGGAGAGGGAGCGAGTGCGAGATCGGGAGAGGGAGCGAGTGCGAGATCGGGAGAGGGAGCGAGTGCGAGATCGGGAGAGGGAGCGAGTGCGAGATCGGGAGAGGGAGCGAGTGCGAGATCGGGAGAGGGAGCGAGTGCGAGATCAGGAGAGGGAGCGAGTGCGAGATCAGGAGAGGGAGCGAGTGCGAGATCGGGAGAGGGAGCGAGTGCGAGATCAGGAGAGGGAGCGAGTGCGAGATCAGGAGAGGGAGCGAGTGCGAGATCGGGAGAGGGAGCGAGTGCGAGATCGGGAGAGGGAGCGAGTGCGAGATCAGGAGAGGGAGCGAGTGCGAGATCGGGAGAGGGAGCGAGTGCGAGATCAGGAGAGGGAGCGAGTGCGAGATCGGGAGAGGGAGCGAGTGCGAGATCGGGAGAGGGAGCGAGTGCGAGATCAGGAGAGGGAGCGAGTGCGAGATCGGGAGAGGGAGCGAGTGCGAGATCAGGAGAGGGAGCGAGTGCGAGATCAGGAGAGGGAGCGAGTGCGAGATCGGGAGAGGGAGCGAGTGCGAGATCGGGAGAGGGAGCGAGTGCGAGATCAGGAGAGGGAGCTAGTTCGAGATCGGGAAAGGGAGCGAGTGCGAGATCGGGAGAGGGAGCGAGTGCGAGATCGGGAGAGGGAGCGAGTGCGAGATCAGGAGAGGGAGCGAGTGCGAGATCAGGAGAGGGAGCGAGTGCGAGATCAGGAGAGGGAGCGAGTGCGAGATCAGGAGAGGGAGCGAGTGCGAGATCGGGAGAGGGAGCGAGTGCGAGATCGGGAGAGGGAGCGAGTACGAGGTCGGGAGAGGGAGCGAGTGCGAGATCGGGAGAGGGAGCGAGTACGAGGTCGGGAGAGGGAGCGAGTGCGAGATCGGGAGAGGGAGCGAGTGCGAGATCAGGAGAGGGAGCGAGTGCGAGATCAGGAGAGGGAGCGAGTGCGAGATCAGGAGAGGGAGCGAGTGCGAGATCAGGAGGGAGCGAGTTTGGGAGCAGGAGGGAGCGAGTTTGGGAGCAGGAGGGGGAGCGATTTTGGGCGAGGGAGCGGGAGGGAGCGAGTGTGGGAGCAGGAGCGGGCGAGTGTGGGAGCAGGAGGGGGAGCGACTGTGGTAGCGGGAGCGGGAGGGAGCGAGTTTGAGAGCGGGAGCGGAAGGGGGAGAGAGTGAGGGGGCGACTGTGGGAGCAGGAGGGAGCGAGTTTGGGAGCAGGAGGGGGAGCGATTTTGGGCGTGGGAGCGGGAGGGAGAACGAGAACGAGTGTGGGAGCAGGAGGGGGAGCGACTGTGGTAGCGGGAGCAGGAGCGGAAGGGAGAGAGTGAGGGCGACTGTGGGAGCAGGAGGGAGCGACTGTGGTAGTGGGAGCAGGAGGGAGCGACTGTGGTAGTGGGAGCAGGAGGGAGCGAGTTTGGGAGCAGGAGGGAGCGAGTTTGGGAGCAGGAGGGAGCGAGTTTGGGAGCAGGAGGGAGCGAGTTTGGGAGCAGGAGGGAGCAGTTTGGGAGCAGGAGGGAGCGAGTTTGGGAGCAGGAGGGAGCGAGTTTGGGAGCAGGAGGGAGCGAGTTTGGGAGCAGGAGGGAGCGACTGTGGTAGTGGGAGCAGGAGGGAGCGAGTTTGGGAGCAGGAGGGAGCGAGTTTGGGAGCAGGAGGGAGCGATTTTGGGTGTGGGAGCAGGAGGGAGCGATTTTGGGTGTGGGAGCAGGAGGGAGCGATTTTGGGTGTGGGAGCAGGAGGGAGCGATTTTGGGTGTGGGAGCAGGAGGGAGCGATTTTGGGTGTGGGAGCAGGAGGGAGCGAGTTTGGGAGCAGGAGGGAGCGAGTTTGGGAGCAGGAGGGAGCGATTTTGGGTGTGGGAGCAGGAGGGAGCGAGTTTGGGAGCAGGAGGGAGCGATTTTGGGTGTGGGAGCAGGAGGGAGCGAGTTTGGGAGCAGGAGGGAGCGATTTTGGGTGTGGGAGCAGGAGGGAGCGAGTTTGGGAGCAGGAGGGAGCGAGTTTGGGAGCAGGAGGGAGCGATTTTGGGTGTGGGAGCAGGAGGGAGCGAGTTTGGGAGCAGGAGGGAGCGAGTTTGGGAGCAGGAGGGAGCGATTTTGGGTGTGGGAGCAGGAGGGAGCGAGTTTGGGAGCAGGAGGGAGCGAGTTTGGGAGCAGGAGGGAGCGAGTTTGGGAGCAGGAGGGAGCGAGTTTGGGAGCAGGAGGGAGCGAGTTTGGGAGCAGGAGGGAGCGAGTTTGGGAGCAGGAGGGAGCGAGTTTGGGAGCAGGAGGGAGCGAGTTTGGGAGCAGGAGGGAGCGAGTTTGGGAGCAGGAGGGAGCGAGTTTGGGAGCAGGAGGGAGCGATTTTGGGTGTGGGAGCAGGAGGGAGCGAGTTTGGGAGCAGGAGGGAGCGAGTTTGGGAGCAGGAGGGAGCGAGTTTGGGAGCAGGAGGGAGCGAGTTTGGGAGCAGGAGGGAGCGAGTTTGGGAGCAGGAGGGAGCGATTTTGGGTGTGGGAGCAGGAGGGAGCGAGTTTGGGAGCAGGAGGGAGCGATTTTGGGTGTGGGAGCAGGAGGGAGCGAGTTTGGGAGCAGGAGGGAGCGAGTTTGGGAGCAGGAGGGAGCGATTTTGGGTGTGGGAGCAGGAGGGGGAGCGAGTTTGGGAGCAGGAGGGGGAGCGATTTTGGGTGTGGGAGCAGGAGGGAGCAAGTTTGGGAGCAGGAGGGAGCAAGTTTGGGAGCAGGAGCGGAAGGGGAGAGAGTGAGGGGGCGACTGTGGGAGCAGGAGGGAGCAAGTTTGGGAGCAGGAGGGAGCGATTTTGGGTGTGGGAGCAGGAGGGAGCAAGTTTGGGAGCAGGAGGGAGCGATTTTGGGTGTGGGAGCAGGAGCGGAAGGGGAGAGAGTGAGGGGGCGACTGTGGGAGCAGGAGGGAGCGATTTTGGGTGTGGGAGCAGGAGGGAGCAAGTTTGGGAGCAGGAGGGAGCAAGTTTGGGAGCAGGAGGGAGCAAGTTTGGGAGCAGGAGGGAGCAAGTTTGGGAGCAGGAGGGAGCAAGTTTGGGAGCAGGAGGGAGCAAGTTTGGGAGCAGGAGCAGGAGGGAGCAAGTTTGGGAGCAGGAGCGAGGTGTAGAACAGGAAATAAAAAGTAACCAATTTTTTATATGTTTATTTTACATTATAATAGTATCGAGTACCACAAATAATTTTTATCGGTATCAATCGAACCGATAACAATGTGGTTAAATATACAAATTGAGTGCATTACGATCACATACATTTTAAATTAATTACTTGTTAGTATTAAGTATGTATAAAACTTATAATGATACAAATTTCCTAAAATTTAAAGGAACACTTGATTTTGAATTAAGCATATAAACCGAAAAAGATACCTATGATTGCGTAATCACTACCAATCTGCAACAATTACTCTGCTCGTGGGAAATCAACGTTGATCGTCACAAAATGAACACAGCCGTTGTTGATCAAATCTTGGAACAATTAGCGTAGTATGCCAACAAATTTTCGCGTTTTGTCACGACCTATCCTTGTGGAAGGGTTTCTTCCTTTTGGAAGGGATTTTCTTCCTTTTGTATATTTATTCTCTCAGTAGAATTCTGCACATGTCGCGTCAATAAAATCACATTATTCTTATCATTAGCATAACATATTGCCTAATAAGCGATCTATTTAAAGTAGTACACCGTATAACTTAGCATATTACGACTTATGACTCATTTAACAACCATAATTGATGTGTGTGATATTAAAATGAGAAGCGCCTAAATATACAATTTATCCTTACAAAAATAACAACTCAAAAATATCACTTTCCATATTTACCAAGCTCTCTTCTTACCATAAGCAGTCTTTCAATTTATACATATCAATTCCATCAACCGTAGGTTTAAAATAAAAAACCTACACACTCATATATTTAAGGTTTTTCTATTGAATCTCTGTAATTTTAATAACAATACTATTTTATTAAATAAAGGAGCGGAAATAAATTTTACAGATTTTTTTTAATTACAAATAATATCGTAATTAAAACGTATTCGTTTTAGCAAGCGTAAAATAAAGAAAATAAGAAGTTTTATCTTCTTATTGTTTTTATTTTACGCTTTAGATTACAATAAAAATATATAGAATATACCTTACCAATAACTAATTAAATAGTGCCGTCATATTGATTTCTTTTAAAAACATTATAGCCAGTGCCACTTAGGATCAGGTAGGGTAAAGGATTCTTATGAAACCCCAATAACCAAAAGTACATACAGTAACCTTAATAACCCTTCTTTCTAGGGTAGTCGTATAGTGTGCGTGAGTGTGTCCGTGGTAGTAGTCTGCGCATGTAAAAGGATTATTTTACTCTTTGGTGTTAAATTATTTAAAGGCTTTGCAAAATAAAGATATACAAACACAAATATTTATCCTGTTTTTTACTTTAAAATTTATGAAGCATTTTTTTTTGAATTCTTAAAACATATGAGCCAGAATGGACTTTTCAATATTAAATTAATGAGAAATTTAAAAATCAACTGACACGGGATTAGAACTCGCGACCTCTACCATGCCGTGGCAACGCTCTTACGTCTGAACTACCGTGTCTTACTAGCATCCGGACTTCACGGTACGGTTTTTAAATTTCTCATTAATTTAATAGCACATTTTAATTTGAACGTAGTGCAGGTGTTAAATAGTGTAATAGTAGTAATAGTGTAGCAATGTTATAGCGTAGCAGTGCAGTAGTAATGATAGTGTTGTGAATTACAAGATAATTAGACAAGGAAAGTAATCTGCTGTACTACAGTATCCACAATTTCATGGCATCCAATAAATACTTCTACTTCTCCAGTAATTTACATAGCATCTACTTCGTACCACCCAGATATGTAATGTACTCCAAGTACATTACATGTCTATGGTTCTTTACAATGTTTTTTTATTATCTATATTCTATACATTCAAAAAGCCGTTATAAAATTCTAACAAAAGAAAACGGTGTAAATTCATAAAAAATCAACATTGACAAAATTCCTATAGTATTTGTATTTGGCACTATGTAATTTAATAAAAGAAAAAAATGTCTTAAAAAAACTCTATTGCAGTAAATCTTTGGCCAAAGATCTTGAAGCCAATGCCTGACAATTAATTGTAAATTATTAAAAAATATTTAATCTCGAAGTTAAAAGATACGCTCAGCAAAATTAATTATACTAAACTTTAATAATCTGTTGCGTAGTAGGTACGTTCTGAAATATGATAACGTTAATGTATATTTAAAATGTTTTTGTGCATTTTAAATTACATAAGGGTTTAATAGCTTTTATATGATTTTTAATATTATTATGGTTTGGCTGAGTCCTAAATTACGTTACTATGTATGGTTAGGCTGACTTCGCTCACTACTTAATTACTAGGTAGAAAGTGCTAGCTTCGAATACTATTAAAATATTGAGAAATCATTAACTTCGCATGCTTTTAGATAAATTACTTCGGTTAGTTTAGGTCGTATTAAAATTACTACACAAGGAATGAATAACATCCGACATCCGTCTTAAGATTAATGTACTTAGTTATTGCTAATATCGTCATTATACGTATTGACTCATAGATGGCATTAAAATCAATAAGAGGACGCTGAATTCTGATAATCAAAATCACTGAACGTGAAAATAGACAAAAAAAATTAAATACATCAAATTAATAGACATAAAAACAAAGTCAAATTAGAAAATTTTATTGCAAAAAATATCTGTTATAAAAAAAAATACTGGTGTTTACTGCGTAATATAGGGAAATAATAACAAATACGAAATAAAAGTAATTTATTAAAACATTTCCAATAATAAACACAAAACGATTTTTGTATTACATGCTTACACTAAAAAATTCAAATAAAGTAACGTGCATTAAAATAATTAAAAACAAAACTTAATAATGAACATAACGGTAGATAATGACTTTGGACATATTGAAAAGTTGGCTTAACATTAAGCTTGAATATAAATTAAAACTATTTACATGCTTATAATATATAAAGCTTTTGGATTAATGAATATTCAAAACAATATTACTTTATCAAAAGCAAATTGTAATATTATTATACATGATAGCACATAATGTACTATTTTTTTATGGACGACATAATTGTATTTCAACTAGAATAACAATGATCTTTATGAGAGACATTAGCCTAAAAAAATATAAAAAATAATTAAAAGCCATTAATTATTTATTAGGTATTTAACAAGTAAATTTTTGGTATTTTATAAGCAAAAACCATAATTCGGTATCACGCAATAATCTCTGATTCCATTGTAAGTTTAGTATAGCGCTGAAAAACTAAATTTTACATTCTTCTTCCTTACAGCCTGTAAATAATTTACCTACTCAAAAGATAGCCACTTAAATGCATGTCTTCCACAACCCTGCAATATTGTGAATATCGTTATTCCATCTAGTGCTAGTAAAAGTGTTACATTGATAACAGTCGATGTAAAATTATGTTAAGTTTGGTGTCGGGGTAATTATATACCTGCCATTCTTCTCATGGGTTTTCTTAGAGAGGACTTAAGCCAAATCCTCGAAAATTATCAGACTGAAATACAAATTAAGACAAGCGATGCAGTTTCTATTGCATCAGCAACTGTCCTTTTCTCGCTCAACGGTTAAGTCCAGCCATTCAATGTGGAAATGCAGCCAGCGTTCTTGGTACGAGGAGTAGGGCTCTACGATTATAGTAGTTTTTAGTTAATAAGTATTGTAAATATTGTCATAACTTTGTTTCTGTAAACAAAGTATGGAAAAAATTTAAGACTGGTCACAGGTAGCTGTGTGTATAGTACTAAGGTTGTCTATCCAAGGCTATGGACTCTTCCAGACTGTTTAGTAATGAAGTAATGTAAAATTTAGCATTTTATTTAACCAGCAACCAGAAAATGTACTTTTAATTTAATATCCATTTGATAAAATTCTTATTTAATTGAAATATACTTACAATATTTCAAGGCAATGTTTTCAAGCGAATATAATTTTAAATTCTGTTAGCATAATTAGATCTTAAAATCGACGTATTTAATACAAAAATTGTTCTAAAAGCATACAATTAGGCCTAATGTGGATGGAATTATTTATAGATACATTTGCATCATTTCGGTTGTTTTTTCAACAATCAAAACTCTGTCCAACCTCTCTCCTTAACACAATCACCGGTTTACTTAGTTTACATTTATAGTTTTATTGCTTCTTATCTTGTATTTGTTTACAATTTTAAAGTACTTTCGAACGGAATAAATTTAAAAAATATACAATTATAAAAATTAAGTAATTAAAATTACCGAATTTTATCACACGTTTTAAGCACAGCATCTGTAACGTTTGGAACATTAAACAGCCAGCTTACACCCGATATTTTGTTTGCGTGAAAATTTAACTTTATGTAAGAGCCGTGATAACTTGATTTTAAGCAGTTTTTAAACTGAATAATACAATTTTAAACTGTAAAAATCGCATCAAAATTTCGATGTTTATTTATCTTCTCGCTCAGTCACTAACGGGGTAGCTAGAGAGAACAGATCACCAAGTTACGATCCTTACACATACTGTTTTGGTTCTTTCTAATACATCACTTTATACAAACGTCGTATGTATCCGAGTGCTCTTGACTCTCCCTTCTTCAAGCAGTTTGCTGATATGGTCTACGAAACTTAGTGTTGGCCTACCTTGACATCTTTTAATTTGTATATAATTCGCAAAATAACTTACGAGAGCTTAAGTTACATAGCTATAGCTATTATATTTGTTACAGAAGTTGGATAATATATATGTGATCTGCTTTTTTTCTATCAGCTCTCTCCAATGTATGATCACGGCTCATTTGCATAGATGACATTAGACACTCGAATAGCACTATCATTTTATATACATTTATGAAATAATTCCCAAAATATCGTTACAATCCCATAACAAAATACCCCATACCGATAAACCCAGTAATTAAATCACATTTTCCAACGTTAAACCGGTACCTTTGACTATCCTTACAATCTTTTAACATCCAATTTCCCTGCCGAAGTGACGCAAACAACAGAACAGTCATACGCCGTCGTTCTTCGGGATCATTTGGTCCAATTTCATCTGCTCCAACTGAAGCTGTCTCCGGATTGATCCCAACTGAGTGAGAATATTAACATTCTTCCCGTCGTCTTTGGGCAAACTCTTCAGAATATTCCTCTGCACGGCCGGGACTTTCCATTTATCGTCCACAATACGCATCGCTTCGCTCAAATCCGTATTTTCGTTGACGTCCTTAGTGATTATCGGTGATTTATCAACCGGTAGTGATGTGACGGAGTGCCTTAAAACCGGTATCGGTAATGTGTCCTCTTTAACGGCCGAGTTACGGTTTTCTTTCGGCTGTGTATGTACTGATACCTTTTCGAGTGTTTCCTTAGGCTGTGTGTGTATGAGTGCCTTTTTGACTATAATGTTCTTATTTTTTTCTCTATTTATGTAGTTTTCCGTATCGATGTAATTTTTATTAGAGTCTATTTCTAGTTTATTTGCAGCTTCTCTTGGTAGGTTATTCGAAATTAAACTTTCTCTGCTCGGATTAAGATTTCTTCTTAAATAACTTTCCACGTCATAGTTTGGGGAAAATATCGAGGTGTCTGGAATGTTAATGGAATAAAGTAGTTTCTCTTGGTGGTTTGTTCTATTTTGTGGGTAGTAAAATGGTAGTTTTGATGGGTTGTTCTCGCTGTGTGACGTTTTTGTGATATTTGTATGTGTTGCAGGTTGGTACTGCGACGTCGCTCTCTGTAGAGTTTTCTTCTCTTTCTCTATCTCCTGTTGTAGCGCGTTGCGTTTCTTCTCGAATTCTGACGAGTGTTCTTTCATCTGTAAAATAGTAATAAATAAACAATAGTTACAATAGATAACAGGAGCAGTAAAGTCACGATAATGGTTGGGTGATCGGAACTCAGAACTCGGAACTCGAGTTTGATCCCCAGGTGATGGGTTCGAACCTATGCTTTTTTTTCAAAAGCTTATGTGCGATTTACATCGTTTATTTGGACATAGAAATGGTGACAGCCTCGCCATCTGTCACGTTGTCCCAAAAAATGTCACCGATG
The DNA here is from genome assembly GCA_029286605.1 of Sericinus montela. NCBI lineage: Eukaryota > Metazoa > Arthropoda > Insecta > Lepidoptera > Papilionidae > Sericinus > Sericinus montela. The sequence continues at coordinate 4,335,527 of JAGSMR010000014.1, forward strand.
AAGAGACGAAAAGAATTAATTGTCTACCCCAGAAGTGGGTATGGCGGTAAGATATTTTTTTAGTTAAGGCGGTTGTACATTAATGAAGAACGCTTACACTTAATACAATTGATCATAATTCGAATCCGGGGATCCCGTGTTCGATCCCGAGGTGGTAGGTTCGTAACAATTGCTTTCTACTAGACTTGAGATTTGTATCGTACATCGGCTTTAGAACCTAAGATGGCGACAGGTTCACCACCTGCCACCTTGTCCCAAGAGGCTTGTGTAATGTGGATAATAATAAGTGAACGCAGTGTAAACCTCCGACTAACCCCTAATGACTCAAGCGTTCACTTCAATTTAGTACACTCGATAGAACTCCGAATCAGGAGCCTCAGTTCGATCACCAGGAGATAGGCTCGTACCAATTGCTTTCTACTTGTCTCATGATTTGCATCCTGCATTCGGCTTAGAACCTAAGATTGTGACAGGCTCACCACCTGTCACTTTGCCTCAAATAGGCTAACAATGAAACATGTCTGGCAACCAGTGAGCATAGTGTAGTCGTTTGACTACCCTCTTTCTATGTAATGCGTGAAGATACTCACGGCCTGCATCGCGCCGGCCCGCCTGTTGCTCTCGTGATGCTGCGCGACCCGCAGCGCCCGCAGCTGCTCCTCCAGCCGCCGCATCTCCGCCTGCTCCAGCATTCTGTGACAACACAAAGTTATTGGTTACTGTAGCTCCCCGGCGAGAGATAAATACACACACATGTCTGTCTGATAAATACACAAAAGATAAATATACACACATATGTCTATACATACTGTGACAATGCAACGTATTGGTTACTGTAGATCCCCGGCGAGAGATAAGTAGATACATATATAGACATTCTGTGACAACACGAAGTTATTGGTTACTGTAGCTCCCCGGCGAAAGATAAATACACACATATATAGACATTCTGTGACAACACGAAGGTATTGGTTACTGTAGCTCCCCGGCGAGAGATAAATACACACACATGTCTGTCTGATAAATACACACATATATAGACATTCTGTGACAACACAAAGTTATTGGTTACTGTAGCTCCCCGGCGAGAGATAAATACACACACATGTCTGTCTGATAAATACACAAAGATAAATATACACACATATGTCTATACATACTGTGACAATGCAACGTATTGGTTACTGTAGCTCCCCGGCGAGAGATAAATACACACACATGTCTGTCTGATAAATACACACATATATAGACATTCTGTGACAACACAAAGTTATTGGTTACTGTAGCTCCCCGGCGAGAGATAAATACACACACATGTCTGTCTGATAAATACACAAAGATAAATATACACACATATGTCTATACATACTGTGACAATGCAACGTATTGGTTACTGTAGATCCCCGGCGAGAGATAAGTAGATACATATATAGACATTCTGTGACAACACGAAGTTATTGGTTACTGTAGCTCCCCGGCGAAAGATAAATACACACATATATAGACATTCTGTGACAACACGAAGGTATTGGTTACTGTAGCTCCCCAGCGAGAGATAAATTCACACATACATAGACAGGAACGACATCACATACATTGCTCTGATTCCAAAGTAAGCAGCTTGAGTATTTGTATTGCGAAATAAGGAACAACGAAATTACCACAAACACCTAGACTAGAGAAAAAGTAGGAAGTGTTTTCTACGTTGATTCGATGGAGATTCGAATCCGGGAGCTCAGAGCCACTCGTCTTCGGAGGTCCATCATCAGTACAGTATGTAGCTACAGTACAAAGTAAAGGTAGGTTTAAACAGTACTTTGAGCTGTAGGTGAAAGTAAAATTTCAAAATAAAAAATATATAAAATATGTTCACGCTATTCCCAATACAGGGGTAGACAGAGGTCAAGTCTAGACAATTAAGTCCCTTTGACCTACCTTCCACCGAAGATATTTTCGGGACAACGTGACAGGTGGTGAGCCCGTCGCCGTCTTTATGTCCAAGTCAACGATGAAATTCGTACATAAGTTTTTGAAAACTCATTGGTACTGCCACCTGGGGATCGAACTCGAGTCTCTTGACTCGAAATTCCGACCATAACAACTCGGCTATCGTGACTTCAAAACATAAACAATACACTTCACAACAGTGACAACACTTCACAACATAACAACAAACATAAATAAATATCTTCACGCAATTCCCAATACAGGGGTAGACAGAGGTCAAGTCTAGACAATTAAGTCCCTTTGACCTACCTTCCACCGAAGATATTTTCGGGACAACGTGACAGGTGGTGAGCCCGTCGCCGTCTTTATGTCCAAGTCAACGATGAAATTCGTACATAAGTTTTTGAAAACTCATTGGTACTGCCACCTGGGGATCGAACTCGAGTCTCTTGACTCGAAATTCCGACTCACCAACCACTCGCCTAGGCTAAAAAAATAGCAAAAATTTTTTATTTAAAAATATTGTTTGTAAGTCGAATTCGAAAAAAATCTCTATGGGGAGGGGAGGGCTGTTTTGTAGATGCCTCGGGGTTGTACCCCGATTGCCTTCCTTATCTCACTGCAGGGAACACAACGAGGCGCGGCCTGCGCCAGCATTCTGTGACAACACAAAGTTATTGGTTACTGTAGCTCCCCGGCGAGAGATAAATACACACACATGTCTGTCTGATAAATACACAAAAGATAAATATACACACATATGTCTATACATACTGTGACAATGCAACGTATTGGTTACTGTAGATCCCCGGCGAGAGATAAGTAGATACATATATAGACATTCTGTGACAACACGAAGTTATTGGTTACTGTAGCTCCCCGGCGAAAGATAAATACACACATATATAGACATTCTGTGACAACACGAAGGTATTGGTTACTGTAGCTCCCCAGCGAGAGATAAATTCACACATACATGAGACGGTTGACATCACATACATTGCTCTGATTCCAAAGTAAGCAGCTTGAGTATTTGTATTGCGAAATAAGGAACAACGAAATTACCACAAACACCTAGACTAGAGAAAAAGTAGGAAGTGTTTTCTACGTTGATTCGATGGAGATTCGAATCCGGGAGCTCAGAGCCACTCGTCTTCGGAGGTCCATCTTCAGTACAATATGTGCCTACAATTCCTGCAAAATCGAGTAGGTTTAAACAGTACTTTGAGCTGTAGGTGAAAGTAAAATTTCAAAATAAAAAATATATAAAATATGTTCACGCTATTCCCAATACAGGGGTAGACCGATGGGACATAAAGATATCTAGTGTACACATCTTGATGTACAAGTCATCGATATAATTCGTACACAAGTTTTTGAAAAACCCATTGGTACGAGCCATCTGGGGATCGAACTCGAGTCTCTTGACTCGAAATTCCGACCACCCAACGACTCGCCTAGGCTAAAAAAATAACAAAAAATTTTTTATTTAAAAAAATATTGTTTGTAAAAAAATGTCTATGGGGAGGGGGGAGGGCTGTTTTGTAGATGCCTCGGGGTTGTACCCCCGATTGCCTTCCCCTTATCTCACTGCAGGGAACACAACGAAGCGCGGCCTGCGCCGGCATCGACACTGGGACTCCCGGACTCAACTTTACCACGGCGAATAAAGAAACAAGCTTAGTGTATATAGCTTAGCGTAAGTGATTACCGCCGCTCATGAACACCGCAATACCAGAGGCATAGCAGATGCGTTGCCTCCCTTAAACCCCATAATTGGGGAGGGGCGTGTGTGGGCCTCCGGTTACCTGCACTCACCAGACGGAACGCAGAGGTTTGTTAGACTTCTACTTCACGCCGGTATTCTGTGAGGTCGTGGTACTTCCCCGGTCGAGCCGGCACATTCATGCAACAATAAAAGCTGATGCGTGGCTCTGCCACTGTTAAAAATTGTATACATTTGTTAGGTAGAGAAACTAACTTTTCTCTGTTCTTCCTCTCTTCTCTTATCCTCTGCTGCTCCATAATCTGATTCTTCAACTCTTGCTGATAATATTGCCGCCTAGCCGCCGCTTCCTGCAAACATAAATAAATAAATAAATATCTTCACGCAATTCCCAATACAGGGGTAGACAGAGGTCTATTCTAGACAATTAAGTCCCTTTGACCCTCCTTCCACTGAAGATATTTTCGGGACAACGTGACAGGTGGTGAGCCCGTCGCCGTCTTTATGTCCAAGTCAACGATGAAATTCGTACATAAGTTTTTGAAAAACTCATTGGTACTGCCACCTGGGGATCGAACTCGGGTCTCTCGACTCGAAATTCCAACCGCCCAACAACTCGGCTATCGTGACTTCAAAACATAAACAATACACTTCACAACAGTGACAACACTTCACAACATAACAACAAACATAAATAAATAATTACAAAAAAAATTATAAGAACCTAACCTAACCTTAATTACTAAGATATGAAGAAGTAAGATATAGATATATAAATATGCATAAATCTAAAGTGAGTATGACAACTTCTTTGGGTGTGTAACGTACACCCCGGATATTATGATGTCGCCAGCTCTGAGGGGCGGGTTCGATTCCAGTCCAGTGAATATATTTTAATTTTTTTTATTTTGTTTATTTAGGTAATCATACAGCGTATCACTAAGTATTTACAATTGTTCATTTTGTTAACAGTAAGGCCAATAAAGATTACACAATTTGTTAAACTTATTAATAATATTGACATTGAGGAGCGTGTGCGTGTGTGCGTGTGCGCGTGTGTGTGTGTGTGTGTGTGTGTGTGTGTATGTGTTTGTGTGTGTGTGTGTGTATGTGTTTGTGTGTGTGTGTATGTGTTTGTGTGTGTGTGTATGTGTTTGTGTGTGTGTGTATGTGTTTGTGTGTGTGTGTGTGTATGTGTTTGTGTGTGTGTGTATGTGTTTGTGTGTGTGTGTATGTGTTTGTGTGTGTGTGTGTGTATGTGTTTGTGTGTGTGTGTGTGTGTGTATGTGTTTGTGTGTGTGTGTGTGTGTATGTGTTTGTGTGTGTGTGTGTGTATGTGTTTGTGTGTGTGTGTGTGTATGTGTTTGTGTGTGTGTGTATGTGTTTGTGTGTGTGTGTATGTGTTTGTGTGTGTGTGTGTGTATGTGTTTGTGTGTGTGTGTATGTGTTTGTGTGTGTGTGTATGTGTTTGTGTGTGTGTGTGTATGTGTTTGTGTGTGTGTGTATGTGTTTGTGTGTGTGTGTATGTGTTTGTGTGTGTGTGTGTATGTGTTTGTGTGTGTGTGTGTGTATGTGTTTGTGTGTGTGTGTATGTGTTTGTGTGTGTGTGTATGTGTTTGTGTGTGTGTGTATGTGTTTGTGTGTGTGTGTATGTGTTTGTGTGTGTGTGTATGTGTTTGTGTGTGTGTGTGTATGTGTTTGTGTGTGTGTGTATGTGTTTGTGTGTGTGTGTATGTGTTTGTGTGTGTGTGTATGTGTTTGTGTGTGTGTGTATGTGTTTGTGTGTGTGTGTATGTGTTTGTGTGTGTGTGTATGTGTTTGTGTGTGTGTGTATGTGTTTGTGTGTGTGTGTATGTGTTTGTGTGTGTGTGTATGTGTTTGTGTGTGTGTGTATGTGTTTGTGTGTGTGTGTGTGTATGTGTGTGTGTGTGTGTGTGTGTGTGTGTGTGTGTGTGTGTGTGTGTGTGTGTGTGTGTGTGTGTGTGTGTGTGTGTGTGTGTGTGTGTGTGTGTGTGTGTGTGTGTGTGTGTGTGTGTGTGTGTGTGTGTGTGTGTGTGTGTGTGTGTGTGTGTGTGTGTGTGTGTGTGTGTGTGTGTGTGTGTGTGTGTGTGTGTGTGTGTGTGTGTGTGTGTGTGTGTGTGTATGTGTGTGTGTGTGTGTGTGTGTGTGTGTGTGTGTGTGTGTGTGTGTGTGTGTGTGTGTGTGTGTGTGTGTGTGTGTGTGTGTGTGTGTGTGTGTGTGTGTGTGTGTGTAATAATGTATGAGGTTACCCATCTGTGTAGATCTCCACGTATACCCAGGACATATAGCTTCTGTAAAGAATGGCGTGATCTACTCGGTCAAAGGCCTTTCAAAGTCGGTGTATATTACATCAACTTGCTGTCTTTCATTCATCGTTGAATGTATATTATCAATAAAAACAGCAAGATTGGTTACTGTAGATCTTTTTGCCATGAATCCATGCTGTTCCGCCGGTAGAAATTTGTTAATTAAATACCTGAAATGTTTAGAAATTAGTTATTCAAAGATTTTACCTAACGTGTTTAGTATTGAGATTGGACGATAATGTTCAATTCTGTTTTTGGATCCGTTCTTATGTATAGGTATTATTAATTTCTCTTTCCATTTTTTTGGGAATGATCCATAAGTGTTAACAGACAAGTTGTAAATATTAGATAGGGGAGTAGCTAATTGTTTAGCACACTTGATCATAAATACAGGAGGTATGTTGTCACTTCCAGAACCTTTATTAATTTTGAGTGTACTTAATATACAGAATACATTGTCAGCACTAAAGCATACATTGTGTAAAATATCATTTGACTTTACGTTGCAAATATGAGAAAATCATATGAAGAATTTGGTTTTGAAATACACTTTCAAAAATTTATTAAATCCTGCACATATGTCAATTTCATTTGTATAGGATTCTTCGCCTAAATATAATGAGTTAGGGTACACAGAATTATTATTGCGTATAGATTTTAAGTATGATCATAATATTTTAGCATCTTTTTTTAAATACTTCTGCATCTTGGTAATGAACTTTTCATGACATATCTTCTGTATTTTCTTTTGCCTAGCTCTTAATATACAAAATTCTCTATAATCGTTGGGATTTTTATATATTTTCCAGTGTTTATGTTTCAAGAGCTTTTCACGAATGATATGCTTTAAAGATTTAGAATACCAAATAGGATAAGAGGACGATCGGATCGATTGTTTAGGTACAAATTTTTCAATAAGAAGATAGAGTTGAATGTAGAAACTTTGAACAACATCATCTATAGTGTCGCCAATTAGTATAGAGGACCAGTCAATTTCTGTCAGAGCTTTATTAATTTTATCATAGTCGGCTCTGTGGTAATTAAATTTAGTAATTAGTTTGATTTTTAAGGAGGGTATTAATAAATCAGATGCATCTATCAATAGAGAGGGATGATGTTTGTCCTCAGGTACTAGATAGACCACCGAGTGTGTTACATCCATATTTATGTTACTAAATACCAAATCTAACACCACCTTTCTTGCAAGAAACAGTACAAGCGGGCACTTCCATTCAGATCTTGGTGAATTATCGTGATTAAAATTAATACACTCTGAATGGTAATTGTACGAACACACTGTGCATTTTATTCGTTTTGCGTAACGCTTATATTTGCCCTACATGCTTCACACCTTCCAACCATTTTATAGTGAGATATAACACAATAATAATAATAATAATAATAATAATAAAAAAAAGAAAACGAAAAATCTTCAAAAAAAAAAAAGCTACGAAAAGGATAACGAATAAGAAGATTGTCAACTAGTCTTGAACCTCGGTCGTTTAGGTAACCGGTGAAAGCAAACTTATAAGGCGTAGGGCTAACACGCTGTACGATCGTTGCGATGAAATATTTGATTCGTCTCTATTCAGATTCCTTACAATTCAAACGTCGCAGGGTATGATTAAAATTTTATCATATTCTCTATCCACAATATTTAAAAATTTTTATAATATTCTATTCACAATCACGCACTATTAACTAAGTTTTAGCACTAAAACTTACGGAAAATCACTTGTACTTTCACAAACAACACAAAACACCATTAAATAACATTTAGAGATGTGTTCAATGATTTTATATGATACGTTGCTTTATCAACACGTACGCTCGCTCAACATGAGATGATGAGATGACGACTAGAAAACATTATCAACATTTTTTCGGGTCTAGGTGTTTTTGGTATCCTCGTTGCTATTGATTCCATGATATGAGTGACTTTGCTATTTCATTTGGGATCAGAGCAATTGTATGTGATGTTGTCCCTATCTATGTATGTATTTATTTTATTTCTTTTCTATCTTGTAACTTACTTGTATAATAAATTACATACAAGATTCAAGTCACGATAGTCGAGTGGTAGGGTGGTCGGAATTTCAAGTCCAGAGACCCGAGTTCGATCCCCAGGTGGCAGGCTCGTACCAATGGGTTTTTCAAAAACTTATGTACGAATTATATCGTTCGCCTGGACATAAAGACGGCGACAGGCTCATCACCTGTCACGTTGTCCCGAAACTATCTTCGGTGGAAGATGGGTCGAAGAGACAACTAAGTCCTTAGTTGTCTAGACTAGACCTCTATCTACCCCTGTATTGGGAATGGCGTGAAGATTCTTTTTTTGTCACCTTCTCGGCTTGCAAGTTCCTCAGCTGTATCGCATCTGCGTCGAATATCGACGGCATGTAGGAGTGACGCAAATCGCCCGCCTGCCTTTCCCTGTTGGACTTCTTTGCCGGGTTCGAATCTGGAATTTTATAGCACAGACAGGGCCGGTGTTATTGATTATGAATAATGTGGACTGAATTTTAAAAGAGAAAGAGCCGTCCGCTCGGTGGGATAAGGGGAGGGCAATCGGGGCAACAACCCATACATCGAGGCATCTACAAAACTGCCCTTCCCCCCCCCCCCCCACTCATAGAGATTGTTTTTCAAATTCCGACTTACAAACAATATAATAATAAATAAACATTTTTTTGCTATTTTTTTAGCCTAGGCGAGTGGTTGGGTGGTCGGAATTCCGTGTCGAGAGACCCGAGTTCGATCCCCAGGTGGCAGTACCAATGAGTTTTTCAAAAACTTATGTACGAATTTCATCGTTGACTTGGACATAAAGACGGCGACGGGCTCACCACCTGTCATATAGTCTCGAAAAATGGATTTTGCCATTACAATATCAGACATCTCGCAGTTTAAATACTGCTGCACGTGAACAGTCTGTCGGTTTGCTGGAGGATATATACTTTTCATTTTAGGATTTTGCCGTAATCGCCACGCTTGGCAATTCAATTGGCGATTACAATATCAGACCTCTCGCAGTTTAAACACTGCTTAGCGTGAACAGTCAGCTGAGGGTATAGACTTCTAATTTAAGAATTTTGCCGTAATCGCCACTCGTGGCAATTGAATTGACGATTGCCGTATGTGTCTAAATTTTGATAACACATTTTTCAAGATATGTAACGCCATCTGTCTGTAGCCAATGGTATCCGTCATTCGTACTATATTGTTGTTTTTTAAACTCATTTTTAATAACATCGGTGTACGATAAATAACAAGACGAATTTAACAATGTGATCCTCTTAAAAAAGTCACGATAGCCGAGTGGTTGGGTGGTAGGAATTTCGATTCGAGAGATCCGAGTTCGATCCCCAGGTGGCTGTACCAATGGGTTTTTCAAAAACTTATGTACGAATTATATCGTTGGCTTGGACATAAAGACGGCGACGGGCTCACCACCTGTGTCGTTGTCCCGAAAATACCTTCGGTGGAAGCTGGGTCGAAGGGACTTAATTGTCTAGACTAGACCTTTTTCTACCCCAGTTTTGGGAATTGCGTGAAGACATTTATTTATTTATTTTTGATCCTCTTAATAGCCCACACCCCCACCCTCCAAATCTGGGGGAGGGCACTCTAAGGGAGGCAACGCATCTGCTATGCCTCTGGTATTGTGATCTGTTCATGGGCGGCGGTAATCACTAACCATCACGTGAGCCACTTGCTCGTTTCCCTCCCTTTTCTATAAACAAAAAAAGCAGAGCAGCTGACCGTCAAAATCTCCATAACTCCTCCTCCTCGCCCGCATCTCCCACTGCCCCCACCCCTCTTCCGCCCACCTCTGCTCCCCAGCCACTCGTGGCGAGAGCTCCCTCTCAGCTTGGGTCAGTTTTTGATCTTCCGACGACACCTGGAATTGTATTTGCGGTCTTGATGAAAATGAATGGGTTAAATTCTTTTCATATACATTCGTAAGTAGTCAAAATGGAGTAGGCAGAGGTCTAGACAGTGAAGTCCTCTTCGACTCCTTTTCTATCGAGACTTATTTAGGACATCGCGACAGGTGGTGAGCCTATCGCCGTCTTAATGTCCAAGTTAACGGTACGATATTCATTAATTAGACACATAAAACATCCATGACTCGAGTATAAAAAACATTTATATATATCACACTGATGTACCCCGAGCCGGAATCGAACCCTCGGAAAGTTGTTTTGAAGGCAGAGTGAGAGGCAGAGAGAGAGGGGGAGAGAGAGAGAGAGAGAGTCCATGATTAAAGATACACTCAAAAACTACAAAAAAGATATAGTCTTGGCAGATACTGGCTAGCTTGGAGATTGTTAGTAATAAGATATTTCAGAAATAGATGGCCCGTAGGAATGTTCGAAACTGGATTGCACGGCTGTACCGGCGGGGGCTACAGTTCGAATACAGAGCTGAACGAATCTACTCGTGTTTCTTGTCTGCTCCCTGTGCATAACCCTCCCCCCCCCCCCCATAAATAAAGCGACAGACATACCACCTGTCACGTTGTCCCAAAATAGGCTCCGGTGAAATGTGAGTCTTACATACTAAATATTACTAAATCTAGACCTCACGATAGATGTCACGATAGCCGAGTGGTTGGGCGGTCGGAATTTCGAGTCGAGAGACCCGAGTTTGATCTCCAGTTGGCTCGTAACAATGGGTTTTTCAAAAACTTATGTACGAATCATATCGTTGGGTTACATATGAAGATGTCTAGATTAGACCTCTGTGTACCCCTGTATTGGTAATTGCGTGAAGATATTTTAATCGGGTCGAGTTCGATCCCCAAGTGGCTAGCTCGTACCAATAGGTTTTTCGAAAACTTATCTACGAATTATAAGTCACGATAGCCGAGTGGTTGGGCGGTCGGAATTTCGAGTCGAGAGACCCGAGTTTGATCTCCAGTTGGCTCGTACCAATGGGTTTTTCAAAAACTTATGTACGAATTACATCGTTGGCTTGGACATAAAGACGGCGACGGGCTCACCACCTGTCACGTTGTCCCGAAAACATCTTCGGTGGAAGGTGGGTCATGGAGACTTAATTGTCTAGACCTCTGTCTACTATTGGGAAATCCTAAAAACACCTCTATACAGTAGTCAGGTTCAGGACCACAATAATATTAATACTACTAGGGGGCAGTACCACCAACAGTGGTCGAGCCACGCATCAGCTTTTGTTGTTGCATGAATGGGCCGGCTCGACCGGGGAAGTAGCACGACCTCACAGAATACCGGCGTGAAGTAGAAGTCTTACAAACTTCTGCGTTTCGTCTGGTGAGTGCAGGTAACTGGAGGCCCACACACCTCCCTCCCTCAATTATTGGGAAGAGGGGCACTCTAATGAGGCAACGCATTTGCTATGCCTCTGGTATTGCGGATGTTCATGGGCGGCGGTAATCACTTACCATCACTTGAGCCACCTGCTCGTTTGCCTCCCTTTCTCCTATAAAAAAAGTTGCAAATGCGCGAGGAGGAAAAAAAAAAGACACTAACCGAGTACAAATCGACGCTGTCCGTTTGTACGGCGACTGAGAGCGGTCGAGACACTCGCTCTACTTGTACCGCCGTGTCCACCTTGCTGCAAGTGTTATATATAATAAATACATACATATATACATACATTCATACATACATACATAGAGACAACATCACATACATTGCTCCGATCCCAAAGTAAGCAGCTAATGCTCGCGTATCACGGCATTAAGACGGCGATAGCCTCACCACCTGTCACGTTATCCCATATAAGTCGATCGAAAAGACCTGTGTATACATCAGTAATGGACAAATGTTTTGCAACAAGTATTATATATATATATATATATATATATATTAAGTTCTTATATACATAAATGACGATGACTTCCGTGGACGGGCGGACTACATGCCGGTTATCATGATATCACCAGCTCAGATGTACCGGGTTCGATTTCCGGTCGGGTCAATTTAGAAAACATTTTTTCTATGTTTTCTCGTGACTAAGTTTTTGTGGTAAGTCCGTTGTTTCTGATTCCAAAATACGCGTGCTTAAGCTGATTACTTTGATGTGATGTTGTCCCTTTCTATATATTTAAAACGGCTTGTTAAAATCCACTGCAGGTCATAGACCACGATAGCCGAGTGGTTGGGATCGGTCGGAATTTCGAGTCAAGAGACCCGAGTCCGATCCCCGGTGGCAGGCTCGTACCAATGGGTTTTTATAAAACCTATGTACGAATCGTATCGTTGGGTTGGACATATAGACGGCGACAGTCTCACCACCTGTCACGTTGTCCCGATAATATCATCGGTGGAAGGTGGATCGAAGGGACTTAATTGTCAAGACTAGACCTCTGTCTACCCCTGTATAAGGAATTGCGTGAAGATGATTTATTTATTATAGGTCATAGACCTCTCCCGTTCAGGAGAGCTTGGCATAATCACCATGCATTGTAAGCGCAGTGCCAAAGATCATGTATCGTAAACGCCCGTCTCCCATTTACTAAACTTAAGTCTGGTGTCTTACCTAATGGTTAACTCGTAACAAACCTGTCTATCTGTGACTTAAGTCACGATATCCAAGTGGTTGTGTGATCGGAAGTCGAGTCAAGAGACCCCTAGTTCGATACCCAAGGCTCGTATCAATTGGTTTTTCCAAAAACTCATGTACGATATATACCGTTGGCTTGGACATAAAGACGGCGACAGGCTCTCCACCTGACACGTTTTCCCAAAAATATCATCGGTGGAAGGTGAGTCGATAGTACTTAATTGTTTAGACCTCTGTCTACCCCTGTATTGGGAATGGCGTGAAGATATTTATTTTGTCTATCTGTCGGTAGCCAATTGCTATTGCAAGACTTGCTCCTTGATCCCCTCTTACGACACCCACGATAAGAAAAGGAGTTGTATGATCTTACTTCTATACTACACGGCGCGATATTTTGAGTACTTACTTGCTGTACATATTACTGTTGCTCCCACTTGAGACGTCATGTCCATAACTGGACCTACGTATAACGGGACTTGTGTTTCTCTCCTCCAGCTGTCTCCTTTCCAGTTCTCTTTCTTCTTCCCGTGCTCTCTCCCTCTCCTCCCGTTCGCGACGCTCTCTTTCCGCCTTTTCCTTCGCCTCCTGTTTTAATCTCGCTTGCTGTGGGCAATGCGTTTACTATTTTTTTAACTGGCTGAAAGGCAATCATTGTTTTTTTTTTCTGTTTTTTTTTAAAGAAAAGGGAGGCAAACGAGCAGGTCGCTCACGTGATGGTAAGTGATTACCGCCGCCCATGGACACCCGCAATACCTGAGGCATAACAGATGCGTTGCCTCCCTTAGAGGGGCCTCCCCCCCAGAATTGGGGGAGGGAGGTGTATGGGCCACCGGTTACCTGCACTCATCAGACGAAACGCAGAAGTTTGTTAGAATTCTACTTCACGCCTGTATTCTGTGAGGTCGTGGTAATTCCCCGGTCGAGCCGGCCCATTCATGCAACAACAAAAGCTGATGCGTGGCTCTACCACTGTTAGTGTTTACAAACGATAAAAGAATATCAATAAACTGTGAACATCTCGCATTCACATAAGGCAGTGGTGGTAGCTAGCTTAGGAATATGCCCACTCCCACTTTTTTCTTCTCGTAGGGTGTCAAAAGAGTCGCTAAGAGTAAAGCCTTGACAATATCAATGGCTACAATCCGATAGCTGGATAAGCATCTAAAAATATCTAGATCAAAATAAACAGATCGGTGAGGCGCAGCATCGTCTAAGGTACAGTGTCTAGTACTGCGATCGCCAATCCGCTTGCCGAGGGTGGCGATTATATAATACCCTGTCGCGTGAAAGGCTTATGTCTAGCAGTGGACTATTACAGGCCATTATATATGTATGTATCTCGCAATGTTCACTGCAAAGATCCACGAAACAGTTTTGAAACCAGTACTAATAATTAAAGTAATTGATATCAAACCAACATCCAGTGCTCATCTATATATATAAAAAAATTGGAGTGTCCGTTTGTAATATTGAAATAACCGTATTATTACTACATGTATATGAATATATACGCTACATACACCAAAATATTTTTTTTTACAATTTTTGTTTGTCTATCTGACTGTCTGTCTATTTGTTCCGGCTAATCTCTGAAACGGCTAGACTGATTTTAACGCGATTAACACTGGCAGATAGCTGATGACATAAGGAGTAACTTAGGCTAAAAGTAGCCTAAGTAGTAGAACATTATTTTTGGAAAAATAATGATGGTTCCGATTAGTAGTTAAACGGCGGGCAAAGCCGCGGGGGACAGCAAGTTTATAATAAATATTAATAGTTATTCGCTGCCTATGATGATAGATTCTTGACAAGAAGCATTTCCTAAGCATCGCATCTAGACCATTTTCTGACAGATAGTAAGAGATAAAAATAGTAGATAAATCTCGTCTACAGCTATCGAGTACACATGTAGATGGAGTTTTAAAAATACTTAACTGAATCTGTCTCAGAAAATTAGGGGCTTATAAATTTAGTTGATACCAAAGAGGAAACTATGGTATCAACTAAATTTATAAGCCCCTAATTTCCTGTGAGTGAATAAGGTTCAACCGAGCAAAATAATAGAGTTTTTTTTATTAGAATAGAAAATAATAGAAATTGCTTTGTGGTTAATTCATAAACAAAATTTAAAACTACGATTAGTTAACGGTTTACGTGAAAAGTTAAGTCAAAACAAAGATAAAATGAAAAAGAATTTAGAAACACTACCTGACGTCGATTAACGTTGTTTTAGATAGAATTGATCTTAGTGGTGAATGAAAATTTAGGGTTGTATCTATTTTTGTATGCAGCATCATAAAATTATAGAGGACAAAAAATTTTCTCTACATAATGAAACGTTTAGGGGGATGAAACATAGATGTCCGATTCGCAGACTTATACGCACACAAAATTTCACCAAAATGCAGCCATTTCGGAGGAGTTTAATTACAAACACCGTGACACGAGAATTTTATATATTAGATTATTAATTCAAATTGGATTTAGCAACAAACTGAACAACGACATTAATCTACAAGATCTAATTAATTTAAAGAAGCCAAAGAATCACCCTGTATGTCCGGGGCATTGAACTGATTATACAGTTTGCTTATCCAGGGCATTGACTAATTAGTATAGCGCATAGCATTATTATTGACTATCCTCCCTAGCTGATATAAAGAAATAGACTCGGGATGTTACGAATGACATATTTCAAACATTCACGAATGCCAATATTTAGAAAAGGCAATAAAAAAACACTTTTTGTTTAAGGTTACTGACAATCAAATGAAATGCATGTACCTATAATTTATATATATCATGACGCCTTTCCAATACAGGGTAGACAGACGTCTAGACAATTAAGTCATTCCGACCCACCTTACACCGAAGACATTATCAGGACAACGCGTGACGGGTATTGGTACGTCGCCGTCTTTATGTCCAAGCTAACGATATAAATCGACGGCTTCCGTGGACGAAGTAAGCGCAAACACCGGTTTTCAAGATGTCGCCATCTCGAGTTCAGTTCCGGTCGGGTAAATCAGCAAACCACTTTCTGCATTTTACCTCTCCAGGTCTATGAGTGTTTATTAATTTTTCGTTATTTCTGATTCCTATGCCATGGTGCTCTCGCACATTGGGATCGGAGTATTTACACAGTCAGGTCATAAGTATTGTCACGCAGTAAAACTTTTCTTTTAGAATACTGGACACAAAAGTTTTGAATTCAATTTCGAATTGTTCATGAAAATAAAACTGTAAAATTTTTGGGATTTTTTAAATATGGAGTGGATGCTTAAAGAAGACCGTGTTGCAGTTATTGCGTTGCATCGTTGCGGTTACGCGCCAATTCAAATTTTTGACATACTGTAAAATTTGAATATAACCAAAAGATTAGTTTATCGTACCATCAAACGATACAATGAAGACTCTAGTGTAGATGACAGGTCAAGAAGTGGTCGCCGTTGTTCTGTTTGGACTCCAGCCGAGATAAAAGCTGTGAAGGCGCGAATTAAAAGAAATCGCAAACGTAAGCAGAAAATGTTGGCCCTCCAGACGGGGTTAAGCAGAACCACGGTGAAAAGGGTGTTAAATGAAGACTTAGGGCTTCGGGCATATCGAAGAAAAACAGGACATCGTTTGAATGCTCGTTTAATAGACCTGAGACTGAAGAGATGCTGCGCTTTCATAAAGTGGTACGCCGGAAAAAAATATCGGGAAATTCTTTTTTCGGATGATAATTTTTTTACCGTAGAAGAGAGCTACAACAAACAAACTGATAAGGTGTACGCACACAGTAGTGAAGAAGCGAGCAACCGTATTCCGCATGTCCAACGAGGTCATTTTCCATCCTCGCTCATGGTATGGTTGGGAGTTTCTTAGTGGGGCTTAACAAAGGTACATTTTTGCGAGAAAGGTGTAAAAACGAATGCAGTTATGTATCAAAATACAGTCCTGACGAACCATGTGGAACCTGTTTCTCATACCATGTTCAATAACAGGCACTGGGTATTCCAACAAGATTCGGCGCCAGCTCATAGAGCGAAGACCACACAGGACTGCCTGTGGCGCGTGAAATCGACTTCATCGGGCACGAAGGCTATCACTCCTCCAGTCCCGATTTGAATCCGTTAGATTACAAGATATGGAGGCACAGGCACACTTGGAGGAAAAGGCGCGCTCAAAGCCTCATCCCAATTTGGAGTCACTCAAGACATCCTTGTTTAAGGCAGCCGCCGATATTGACATGGACCTCGTTCGTGCTGCGATAGACAACCGGCCGCACAGATTGAAGGCCTGTATTCAAAATCACGGAGGTCATTTTGAATAAACTTTAGTGTCATAAGAATCTATGTTTTGTTAAGTTCATTTTGGTATATAAATGGTTACATAATGAGTAAACTTGTTTCAATTATTTTATATTAAACATTTGACAGAATTTATGACCTGACTAGGTATTTATTAAAAAAATCATACATAAGTTTTTAAAAAAACCTATTGATACGAGCATAAGGGATCGAACTCGGGTCTCATGACTCGAATTCCGATCACCACAGCTATCGGTTATCGGTCGGACTTTCGAATCAAGAGACCCGAGTTCGATCCTCAAGTGGCACAAGTGGGTTTTTAAAAAACTTATGTACGATTTATAACGTCGGCTTGAACATAAAGACAACAACGGGCTTACCACCAGTCACGTTGTCCCGAGAATATCTTCGGTGGAAGGTGCGTTGAATAGACTTAATTGCCTAGACTAGACCTCTGTCTACACCTGTATGGGGAATTGCGTAAAGATATATTTGATCAAATTATAAAAGGGGCAGATTATATTTCATAAACAGTAGTTTGTCTTCAAACACTTTAAATTTGTTAAACGTTAGCTTTGTTTAATTCGAATGTGCGTGTTGTTGCGAAAATCTACAATGAAATAATACAAAAGCGAATGTAAACATTCGTAAATTCGTTTAAATTAAAGAGAATAAATGTTTTGAAAATTTCAACTGACACGAGCGGTATTCGAACCCGCGACGTCTGCCGAACCGTGGCGCGGGCTTTATCTTATTGATAATTCCTAACTGAAAAGTCAGGAATGTCAAATTGTCACTTGCAAAAGGGATAATAGAAGTGATGAAAAGATAAATATAAATATCTTTACGCAATTCCCAATACAGGGGTAGACAGAGGTCAAGTCTAGACAATTAAGTCCCTTTGACCCACCTTCCACCGAAGATATTTTCGGGACAACGTGACAGGTGGTGAGCCCGTCGCCGCTTTTCCAAGCCAACGATGAAATTCGTACATAAGTTTTGAAAAACTCATTGGTACTGCCACCTGGGGATCGAACTCGGGTCTCTCGACTCGAAATTCCGACCACCCAACAACTCGTCTATCGTGACTTTGAAAAGAGAAAACAGATTTAAAATTTCAACTGATGCGTGTAAGACACAGTGGCTCGGGGATAAGAGCGTAGCCACTGTTCGGCAGAGGTCGCGGGTTTGAATCCCGTCCATATCAGTTGAAACTTTAAAAACTTTTTTTCTTTAATTTAATTAAAAAAAGCTTTATAAATGTCACGATAGCCGAGTGGTTGGGTGGTCAGAATTTCGTGTCAAGAGACCCGAGTCCGATCCCCAGTTGGCAGGCACGTACCAATGGGTTTTTCAAAAAACTTATGTACGAACTATATCGTTGGCTTAGACATAAAGACAGCGACGGGCTCACCTCCTGTCACGTTGTGCCGAAAATATCTTCAGTGGAAGATGGGTCAAAGGGACTTAATTGTCTAGACTAGACCTCTGTCTACCCCTGTATTGGGAATTGCGTGAAGATATTTATATTTATTTATTTTTTTTTTTATTTAATTTAATCACATAAAAGTTCAGCATAACAAATATGCTGTAAAAATCAATAAAATTCGTGAATTCCCTGAAATTAATCAGAACCTGAACCGTTAACAACGAGACTTACTTGATCTAGATATTCCCTATATTGTTGCTGACGTAATTTCCGCAGTGTATTCCTTCTCCTCTCATACTCTCCTAGTCCCAGTAACACGTCACCCGTGCTCCTTTCTGCTCTGATAAGTGGATTGTTGGGCGAGAACTCCCCTGCTTTCAGCATCACTGGTAGACCTGTGCAGCGCTGGAATAATTTTATTTATTTACTTATACTGTATGTACAATAATTATACAACAACTTTATAAACTACGGGTTCCAATGAGCAGATTTTATGCCTTGAGGCATTCTCTACCTGGCGACTTTGGTTTGATAATATACAATAAACAAGTATCATAATGGTTTTGGGTGCGGACGGCGAAGTATAAACTCGCAGGTTCGTGTCTATCTTCATTAAACTATGATCATTAACCAAATACACACAAAAAAAGTTGCAAATACAGCCGATTTTAAAATTTTACAATACTAAGTTACAGTCCAAAAATAATTCAATAAATATATTATAATAACCATTATAGTTCTGAAGTATTTTTTACCGATTTTAAAGCCCGTAAGACATGTTAAACTATTTGTTTTCTTTTGTATTATTTTTTTACATATTTCTCGTAATAAATTTATGAGAAATAAAAAAAAATTAAAAAACCACTGACACTGTCGGGATTCTTACCTCCTAAGTCTCTAACTTTATTATTTTTTTAAATTTCTGATTAATGTAACAACAATATTTCTTTTACAATATTATATGCAACACTGCACTCACTACTTATTCCCTAGCAAAAAATAACACAAATTATAGTGTAAAACAATGTCACACGCGAATGCGTCTATGCATTACATACTACCTAGCTTTCAACATTCAACGTGTTTAGATGTAAATATAACGATAATTGCTTGTTAGCAAAGAAAAATGGCATAATTATTTAGTTTGCAATGCAGATTTTTTGATAAGAAAACACACACTGAAACTTTTATTGGCTTAAAAAATCAAAATCAAATCATTTATTCTGTCTTCGTTTGTCGACAGTAATTTTTTTATCTTCGTTTCGTAATGAGGTTCCTTTAACAAATACATTCCTGGTAAAGAAAAAGGGAAATAAAAAAACACCATCTTTTTTAGGAAGACACAAATGTAGACATTTTTTGTAAACGAACTAATCATCTTCCTAAAGTTAAGTCGTTATTGCAGCAGTATTTATTTATTATACTGGCTCTCTCCACATATCATTAACACTTCATCTCCTTTACCCCTCACCCCTTAAACCGGAACGCAATAACTCTAAAATTGCTATTTTGCGACAGTAATGGTACTGACACAGACCACTCTTGGCCCAATACCACCTTTTGGCTACTTAATTTACTTAACGGCTTGTAAGAGCTGTAGAGCAGAGGCATCCGCCATAGACAATTCGCCAACATAGCCATGCTTTTCCAGCGGATTGGCGATTGGCGACTGCAGTACTCGCATTGGAGTCTGATATTTAATTGGTTATCCCATCATCTTTCGGCAACCATATTATCTTGAAAAAGAAAAATGGGTTGTAAATTCTTACGTCAATACGACGTAAAAGATGTCAGGATAGAAAAGCAATAACAAATGAGTGTGTTTCAGATTTCGCTGACCTCTAGAAATTTTTGGGGTCAAAAAAAATTTACGAGAGCGACTTCAACCCAGGATGGCGATTAACGCGTGTACTTCTTATAGGAAATATGGTCTTTTAAACTTTTAAAAACTTAAGGTTAGGTTTAGAGATTTTAGGTTTTAAAGTTTTGGACATATGTGCAATCCACATACATGACAAATAACATACTTATATAAATAAGGACCTGTAATAGTCCACTGCAGTATAGACCTCGCCGGAAGAAGGTTTTCCATAAATGCAACGCTCGACAAGCGGATTGGTGATCGCAGTATCAGACATTTTGCCCATTAGACGCCACCGAATCGCAGTTTTTTTGAAAAACCCATTGGTATGTGCCTGCCACCTGGGAATCGAAATCGGGTCTTTCGACACAAAATTCCAACCACCCAACCACTCGGCTATCGTGACATTATTATGTATATTTATATGATATTATTATGTATATTTATAATATGTTCTATGGGTTGCCATGGTCACCAAAGGAGTATATAACAGCATTAAAACGCAGACAACGACGTCTGAAAAATAATATCAGACTTGCCCCAGCGATATGCCTGCATTTAGCGATTTTGGTGTTATATTTTATCGAGATGGTTATCGCACAATATATCGGCAGCCATTTATGTTGTCAAGGCTTTTCTTTAAAACACCTTTTAAAATACCTACAAGAAAAAAGGGGGTGGATGTATATTCCTAAAGCGATACCACCGCGTCCACTATAGCCCATTTCTGCTGCCAAACAGCATTGCAACAACTTTCGTGTTCCGGTTTGAAATAAATATAAAATAGAAATATCTTCACTCCATTCGCTAGGATATTAAGTAGGATATTAGGTCTAGGATATTAAGTCTTTTCGTTTCACTGAAGCCTTTTTTTGGGACAACACGACTGGTGGTGAGCCTGTTGCTGGCTTTATATCCAAGTCAACAATATAAATCGTGCATAAGTTTTTGAAAACCCATTGGTAGCCTGCCTGCCACCTGGGGATCGGGTTTCATGACTCAAAATTCCGACCATCCAACTACTCGGCTATCGTGACATTATTATGTATATTTATATGATATTATTATGTATATTTATAATTTGTTCTATGGGTTGCCATGGTCACTAAAGGAGTATATAACAGCATTAAAACGCAGACAACGACGTCTGAAAAATAATATCAGACTTGCCCCAGCGATATGCCTGCATTTAGCGATTTTGGTGTTATATTTTATCGAGATGGTTATCGCACAATATATCGGCAGCCATTTATGTTGTCAAGGCTTTTCTTTAAAACACAAAATACCTACAAGAAAAAAGGGGGTGGATGTATATTCCTAAAGCGATACCACCGCGTCCACTATAGCCCATTTCTGCTGCCAAACAGCATTGCAACAACTTTCGTGTTCCGGTTTGAAATAAATATAAAATAGAAATATCTTCACTCCATTCGCTAGGATATTAAGTAGGATATTAGGTCTAGGATATTAAGTCTTTTCGTTTCACTGAAGCCTTTTTTTGGGACAACACGACTGGTGGTGAGCCTGTTGCTGGCTTTATATCCAAGTCAACAATATAAATCGTGCATAAGTTTTTGAAAAACCTACGACCCTACTACCTGGGGATCGAATTCGGGTCTCTCGACTCGAATTCCGATCACCCAACCACTTTGGCTATCGTGACTTATGAAACAAAAAGGGCAAGTATCATCACGGGCGTATTATAAAGTACATCAGGTGTATTATAAAATCCATTTCA
This sequence comes from Sericinus montela, assembly GCA_029286605.1. Taxonomy (NCBI): domain Eukaryota; kingdom Metazoa; phylum Arthropoda; class Insecta; order Lepidoptera; family Papilionidae; genus Sericinus; species Sericinus montela. Next base: position 4,357,399 of record JAGSMR010000014.1, read on the forward strand.
CTCAATCGAAAATAATATTTAAAATATCAGAACAGGGGACGTAACGCATGCAGTTACCGCATTACCTCCTGCGCATGCCGTAAGATGCGGCTGAAGTAAATCAATAGCCTGGGAACGGGTAAGTTTCTCGAAATGGTACAGACAGACGTATGCGATGCTCTGCCGAAATAATCTCATGCGAATATTTATTTATCGGACACACAAAAGTGTGCATGCAAACGTCTAATGTCTGGATCATCGAAAGTAACAGATGATCAATGGAAAAGGGTGAAATGAGGGCTGAGTTTTCCATTATCAGACAAGAGATACATTGACTTTTTTAATTTCACACATTTCTCCTATATATGGGGTAAACAGGGATCAAGACAATTAATTCATTTTCGACCTACATGTTACTGACTACCAACTAGACTATCGGGTCGTCAGGTATAAGAATAAATTTATGTAATAATGCTAGTATAATAAAAAAAGAAACGTTACTCAAATTCTTAATACAAGTTATTCTTGTCTTTTCTCTCTCTCTCTCTCAATTCTAGTTTTAAATTCCACGCATATTTTTTTCGGTTTTAAACGGTAACAGGTTCTAAAGAACTTTAAACCCATATGACCGCATCTCCGCCTACCCGCAATGTCAATGACAATCTCCTTCAACGAGATCAATGAACCTGAAGCGTAAACATGCAGATCAGAGTTGCCCACCGTGCGTCCACATTGCAATCTTGTACGCGCGCGACCTAACAAACACACGATTAAATAGCTCAATTAAATAAATAAATATCTTCACGCAATTCCCAATACAGGGGTAGACAGAGGTCAAGTCTAAACAATTAAATCTCTTTGACCCACCTTCCACCGAAGATATTTTCGGGACAACGTGACAGGTGGTGAGCCCGTCGCCGTCTTCATGTCCAAGCCAACGATATAATTTGTTCATACTTTTTTTAGAAAAACCCATTGGTACGGCCACTTGGGGTTCGAACTTAAATTCGTAAATTAGTTTTTGAAAAACCCATTGGCAGCCTGCCTGCCACCTGGGGATCGGGTCTCATGACTCGAAATTCCGACCACCAACTACTCGGCTATCGTGACTTTTTTTTAATACATTAAATGTGAACTGATTTCACGCCTTACTAAACTCACAACAGCCAATTACTTCCTTCATATATGACATTTTTATTACCAGACGAACATAAATCATGTGAATGATAAAGAGTTTGTAACATACAGCCGTGAATATGAGGTTTATAGCAGTATCAACACTATGTACTACGTTAAGAGTTTGCAGTTAGCTAAGAGTAAGTAATACAGGAGTTGGTAGGTGATCTGCATAGTCCGAATCGCCCAAAGTCACGATAGCCGAGTGGAAGGGTGGTCGGAATTTCGAGTCGAGAGACCCGAGTTCGATCCCGGTGGCAGGCTCGTACCAACGTGGTTTTTCAAAAGCCCCTAAGCGGACTGGGTGATGAGCCCGAACTCCCTCGTCAGCAACCGTGTAGGAATATTCCACCACCTTTCCCCGAGGGTGTTATAAAAAAATGGAAGAAAAATGCTCACAAAATGTCATTGAATACCGAAAGATGGCTGGATAACAAAGTAGGTAAAAAGTTAATAGTTAAAATTGCAATATTTTTTAACACTTAGCAATTAAATTGAAACCGTGGCCACTCGAATGCTATCAAATCAAATCTTGTAACGCCCTAAACCAATCTCATCATGGCCATGCTCAGGATTACCATGGACTCGACACTGCTGGGCTTCAATCTTAGCGCCATATAATAGCGGAAGCTACGCGCCGTGCAGTTTGCCATTTGCCTAAGTGTATATTGGTGCCAAGTCTCATAAATATATTCAATTGTTCAATTATTGACATTCGTACTGAAAGAAAAAAATCTTTTTAACCATGTTTTCTTATAATGAGGGAAGTACATGCAAAGCCTTTATCAAAATAATGTAACATGTAAGGTTGACGACCCTTCCGTAACGAAAGTGGTTTAAAGATCGGGTTTTCGCGAGCCTGCCATCTCGAGGTCCTGGGTTCGATTCCCGGTCGGGTCAATGTAGAAAAACACTTTTCATGTTCTTGGGTTCAAGTGCTCGGTGTGCCTCGACTCTGGATTCCAATACCTCAAGTGTACTATATTTTTTAATTAATTATTATCACTGTTTCAAAGCTCATTTTACTAAGGGTTAAAAAAATGCAGGGAAGTTCACTAAGCATATCTGTGTAGAGTGTTTGGGTGGACTTGCAATTATCGACCATCCAGGAGCAATTATGAATTAGTGTTTCACCTTGATGTAACAAAAATTTCGAGATACTTGAGACTATTAGTTTACACCAGGCGCATTGGGGCCCTTGAAATTGAAGTAGTATGCCAAAGTATTTTGTTTGCCGCTAGGATCGCTTATTTACTTCTAGTGGTTAAGACGAATAAATATTTTTTTTTTATTTTCACGTAATTACCCATACTGAGATAGAGAGAGGTCTAGACAACGAAGTCCTTTCGAAACACTTTTAAACGAAGCTTGTTCGAAACAACGTGACAGGTGATTACTTTATCTACATCTTAGTGTCAAATATAGTCACGACAGCGGAATGGTTGGGTGATCGGTATTTCGAGCCAAGAGACCCGATTTCGATCCCCAGGAAACCCAATGGGTTTTTCAAAAACTTATGTACGAATTATATCGTTGGCTTGGACATTAAGACGGCGACGGGCTCACCACCAGTCACGTTGTCCCGAAAATATCTTCGGTGGAAGGTTGGTCGAAGGAAGTGAATTGTCTAGACTCGACCTCTGTCTACCCCTGTATTGGGAATTGAGTGAAGATATTTATATTTATAAAATAACTATAACATAATTAAATAGACCTTACACGATGAAACAGTCGAATCAACGTATTCAAAACTACATCCGGTTACACTCTGCGTATGTATAACTTGAATATTATTTTGAATTCTAAAACAATTTCAAATTTCTACATCACCACCGCCAGTACAAAGGAGCGACCACAAACTGCGCGAGGCGAACCGCCACTCCCTAAAATGGCTCCATGGGTGTGTTTTAGCATCAAAATTATGTCTGCAAATTACGTCGCAGAAATAGTTTGGGGCAGGGCAAATATACAATATATTATTAATTAGCAATATCAATTACAAGAACCATCAAACTACTAGTGCTAATCAATCTACGACCCTAGCTTTCATTACTAAATAAATAAATAAATATCTTCACGCAATTCCCAATACAGGGGTAGACAGAGGTCTAGTCTAGACAATTAAGTATTTCTCTTACTTAACAACATCAATAGATAAATATAAATAATACTGGGGTAGGCAGCTGACGTTTTGGTCCTTTCACCGAAGCCAATTTGGGATAACGTGGCAGATGGTGAGTGTATCGCCATCTTAATTTCTACAATTTCGATGTTACTTAGTTAATGACCTGTAAAGCTCCAGACAGGTATTGTCCTTATCGCACATTTTATTAGCAGATTAGTGAACGTATAACCTGACGACCTCCGTGGACGAGTGGCGTAAAAATCGGTTTTAAAGGTGTCGGGTTCGTTTTTTGGTCGGGTCAATATAAAAAAAACTACTATTTCTACATTTTCTCGGGTCTGGGCCTTTGTAGTTCCGTCGTTGTTTCCGTTTCCCATACCACAAGTGTTTTAGCTCTTACATTGGGATCGGAGCAATGTATGTGTTGTTTTAATCTTATATTGTGACAACATACATTTACATAAATACATATATAGATAGGGACAACCCTATCTACAAATGTATTTATTTATTTATTTATTTATTTATTTATTTATTTATTATTAATACCTCGCAAGTACACTGCTACCCATCACCTTGACTTGACTTGACCCATTATCCTATGCCACGTGGGTGGGCAGAGGGCCGCTAAACCGACACCGGTTTCACAAATTTTATCATAACAAAGATATTAAAAGCCAGTCCTTCATATAACACAATACAACGTCTTATAAAATTTGACGAGTCCGATAACAGATTGCGTAGTATAGTTCATTGGTTTAATGCCTTTGCTTTCAAATCACAATAAAAGTAAATGTATAAAATTTTCATTGATAGATCTTGTGGATGCTTTTATTTTATGATGGTGAAAATGTCACGCAAACAACATTACAAGTCAATTTCTGTTTTTTATAACAGGTCAAATTAGTTTTTTTTTTTTATAACAGGTCAAATTAGTTTTTTTTTTTTATAAAAAGGTCGTTCTACAGTGTATACTGAATACACCGTAAAAGTATAATTTGTCTTCACACGGTTTTCAGACAGATACGACTTAGGGACCCTTCAAGAAAAGAGCCTATACCTTTCTCAATGGCCGGCGACGCACCTGCTATTCGTCTGGTATTTCGGGTGTTCATGGGCGGCGGTAGTCACTTACAATCACGTGAACCACCTGCTCGTTTGCCTCCCTATCATTAACGATAAACATATCTACGGACAAAACTTGCTGGTAACGGTGTAAGAATATTGCCACTCCGTTTCTTCCCGTGGGTGTCGTAAGAGGCGACTAAGAGAAACGGCCTTGAATATCGTTATGGGAACCTATAGATGGCGCTATAGACATCTCTAAAAATACTAGACCGAAGATGGGCAGCAGCGTCTGAGGTGCGAGTGGTCTGCTACTGCGATCGCCAATCCGCTTTCCAAGCGTGGCGATTATGGCATATCCTCCCTATGGGAGAGGCCTATGTCCTGTAGTAGATTATGACTTTAATAGGTCGTTATGTATGTATGTATGTATGTATGTATGTATGTATGTATGTATGTATGTATGTATGTATGTATGTATGTATGTATGTATGTATGTATGTATGTATGTATGTATGTATGTATGTATGTATGTATGTATGTATGTATGTATGTATGTATGTATGTATGTATGTATGTATGTATGTATGTATGTATGTATGTATGTATGTATGTATGTATGTATGTATAGTTCATTGGTTTAATGCCTTTGCTTTCAAATCACAATAAAAATAAATAAATAAATATCTTCACGCAATTCCCAATACAGGGGTAGACAGAGGTCTAGTCTAGACAATTAAGTATTTCTCTTACTTAACAACATCAATAGATAAATATAAATAAATAAATAAATATCTTCACGCAATTCCCAATACAGGGGTAGACAGAGGTCTAGTCTAGACAATTAAGTATTTCTCTTACTTAACAACATCAATAGATAAATATAAATAAATAAATAAATATCTTCACGCAATTCCCAATACAGGGGTAGACAGAGGTCTAGTCTAGACAATTAAGTATTTCTCTTACTTAACAACATCAATAGATAAATATAAATAAATAAATAAATAAATAAATAAATAAATAAATAAATAAATATCTTCACGCAATTCCCAATACAGGGGTAGACAGAGGTCTAGTCTAGACAATTAAGTATTTCTCTTACTTAACAACATCAATAGATAAATATAAATAAATAAATAAATATCTTCACGCAATTCCCAATACAGGGGTAGACAGAGGTCTAGTCTAGACAATTAAGTATTTCTCTTACTTAACAACATCAATAGATAAATATAAATAAATAAATAAATATCTTCACGCAATTCCCAATACAGGGGTAGACAGAGGTCTAGTCTAGACAATTAAGTATTTCTCTTACTTAACAACATCAATAGATAAATATAAATAAATAAATAAATATCTTCACGCAATTCCCAATACAGGGGTAGACAGAGGTCTAGTCTAGACAATTAAGTATTTCTCTTACTTAACAACATCAATAGATAAATATAAATAAATAAATAAATATCTTCACGCAATTCCCAATACAGGGGTAGACAGAGGTCTAGTCTAGACAATTAAGTATTTCTCTTACTTAACAACATCAATAGATAAATATAAATAATACTGGGGTAGGCAGCTGACGTTTTGGTCCTTTCACCGAAGCCAATTTGGGATAACGTGGCAGATGGTGAGTGTATCGCCATCTTAATTTCCACAATTTCGATGTTACTTAGTTAATGACCTGTAAAGCTCCAGACAGGTATTGTCCTTATCGCACATTTTATTAGCAGATTAGTGAACGTATAACCTGACGACCTCCGTGGTCGAGTGGCGTAAAAATCGGTTTTAAAGGTGTCGGGTTCGTTTTTTGGTCGGGTCAATATAAAAAAAACTACTATTTCTACATTTTCTCGGGTCTGGGCCTTTGTAGTTCCGTCGTTGTTTCCGTTTCCCATACCACAAGTGTTTTAGCTCTTACATTGGGATCGGAGCAATGTATGTGTTGTTTTAATCTTATATTGTGACAACATACATTTACATAAATACATATATAGATAGGGACAACCCCTATCTACAAATGTATTTATTTATTTATTATTAATACCTCGCAAGTACACTGCTACCCATCACCTTGACTTGACTTGACCCATTACCCTATGCCACGTGGGTGGGCAGAGGGCCGCTAAACCGACACCGGTTTCACAAATTTTATCATAACAAAGATATTAAAAGCCAGTCATTCATATAACACAATACAACGTCTTATAAAATTTGACGAGTCCGATAATAGATTGCGTGGTATAGTTCATTGGTTTAATGCCTTTGCTTTCAAATCACAATAAAAGTAAATGTATAAAATTTTCATTGATAGATCTTGTGGATGCTTTTATTTTATTATGGTGAAAATGTCACGCAAACAACATTACAAGTCAATTTCGTTTTTTTTATAACAGGTCAAATTAGTTTTTTTTTTTTAAAAAAAAGGTCGTTCTACAGTGTATACTGAATACACCGTAAAAGTATAATTTGTCTTCACACGGTTTTTCCAGACAGATACGACTTAGGGACCTTCAAGAAAAGAGCCTATACCTTTCTCAATGGCCGGCGACGCACCTGCTATTCGTCTGGTATTTCGGGTGTTCATGGGCGGCGGTAGTCACTTACAATCACGTGAACCACCTGCTCGTTTGCCTCCCTATCATCAACGATAAACATATCTACGGGACAAAACTTGCGAAACTTAAAAAAGTGCTTCGACCACGGGCGGGAATATTTCAGCTTATCTCGTGTAAGTGCGATCTATTTTAATACATGAAGACCACAAAACATTAAACATTGCTGGTAACGGTGTAAGAATATTGCCACTCCGTTTCTTCCCGTGGGTGTCGTAAGAGGCGACTAAGAGAAACGGCCTTGAATATCGTTATGGGAACCTATAGATGGCGCTATAGACATCTCTAAAAATACTAGACCGAAGATGGGCAGCAGCGTCTGAGGTGCGAGTGGTCTGCTACTGCGATCGCCAATCCGCTTTCCAAGCGTGGCGATTATGGCATATCCTCCCTATGGGAGAGGCCTATGTCCTGTAGTAGATTATGACTTTAATAGGTCGTTATGTATGTATGTATGTATGTAAGTACCTATTCATTTAAATATATTTAATTCGCTGCCTACATAAAATACATAATAAAATTTGATAACATATCTTCTTCTATCCTCATCACAACGCAGTTTGATAAAAAAGAAGTCTTGAGTAAAATAATAAGTTATATGACTTACGTAAAATACTACGGTTCAAACCAACGGGTTATAGTTTTGGCCCAAAAATGAACACGTATTCATAACACAGTCTTTCTTTAGTAAATTTCATAAATATGACGCAGACGAAGTCCATTCACTATATATTTGAATAAAAGAGAGATCGTTTTTAATTAATTTGATAATCATATAGATTAGAATATGCTATGACAGCAAAGTAACGGTATGTGAAAATCGTAACTCGGGTTTAATTTTTAATGGTGAAACATTAGATCATAAGGGTTGGTCTTGGCATACACAGGGTGCGGCGATGTGAAAACGGAAAACATTACGTAAATTGGCTGTTTGCTTATTAAAAAAAAAAAAAGAAAAAAAAATATCTTCACGCAATTCCCAATACAGGGGTAAGAGGTCAAGTCTAGACAATTAAGTCCCTTTGACCCACCTTCCACCGAAGATATTTTCGGGACAACGTGACAGGTGGTGAGCCCGTTGCCGCCTTTATGTCCAAGCCAACGATGAAATTAGTACATAAGTTTTTGAAAAACTCATTGGTACTGCCACCTGGGGATCGAACTCAGGTCTCTCGACTCGAAATTCCGACCACCCTACAACTCGGCTATCGTAACAATACTGTTTGCTTATTGCATACGGTAATCCGTAATTAGCTAATGAAATTACGTTTTCATTGTCAAAAAAAGAATCATGGTGAAGAAGAGATATAGCGCGAAAGTTAAAATTAAAAGGGGTCGAGGTAAACCCGAGACTAACGTTCGTAGACCATGTGAGCAAATTGCTCGAAGAGGGGAGGGTCAAGAGTATTCGGATACCTAGACGTGATGTAAGAAGACAATGATGAATTTGAAAGAAAGTAAGGATCGGGACACTTACACGTAACACTAATGTATGTACGTAAAGTAATCTACCTGGTCCTTTTGTATTGAATCCGAATTCTGTATTTATTGTGTAATGTTATATAAAGTTGAGCATATCTCATTTAAGTTAGCTTCTGTAATAATTATTTTAATCATCACGTATCTCCCAATACTGGGGTAGCCAGAGTTATTGATAATTTATTATCCTCTCGAAACATTTTTCAATGGAGCAGTCTTGGCACAACGTGACAGGTGGTGAGCCTGTCGCCGTCTTTATGTCCAATCCAGCCACTCAGCGATCGCGACTTAAATAAATATAAAAAAAATTATATGTTTGAGGTAGAGATTAAATATTCAAGAGTATTCAGTATTTAGTGAAGGTACACGTGATATAATAATATTGACTATAGACTTTAAGTATTCTTTCAGTAAAGTTGTGCCACGTAGAACAATTCAGTCCACTTAGTTGACCATTTACATCATACATTTTTGATAATGCAAGTTGTCAAAGTTTTTTATTGCAATCATGAGTAAACATAAGATGGTTTAAGACTCTTAAATACAATATCAATTCCAACTTAAATACAATATCATAGTAGCATTTTCAAAGTCCATGAAATAATTATTTATCATATTTGTTTTTTCGGCACGGATTGGTATGCAATCTCCTGCGCCGATCCACGACACCACATTTTTTATATAAATAAATAAATACGTATATAGACAGGGCCAACAGCACACACATTGCTCCGATCCCAATATAAGATGCTAAAGCACTGTGGTATGGGAATCGGAAACAACGAAGCCACCACAAACACCCAGACACGAAAAAATGTAGAAAAAGTGGTTTATCTACTTTGAACCCAGGATCTCGAGGTGGCGACACCTGGAAAGTCTGTGTTTACGCCGCTCTTCCACGGCGGTACCAATGGGTTTTTCTAAAAACCTATATAAGAATTGGACATAAAGACGGCGACGGGCTCACCAGCTGTCACGTTGTCCCGAAAATATCCTTGGTGGAAGGTGGATCGAAGGGACTTAAATGTCTAGACTAGACCTCTGTCTACCCCTGTATTGAGATAGCGTGAAGATATTTTTTTCCATGGCGGTCGTCAATTCCACGTCCACACTGTGGATGCCGAACTCAAAAAATTAATGCAATTATTTGTACAAAAACGCGGGCAAGTATTACTTATGTGGAAGTATTAATTACGTGCGCCGAGATTTTCTAACAATTAGATAACTATGCACCTTTACCAAATTATTACAAAACCTTCTGAAGTTGAAAAAATACTGAAGCGTCAATAATTTTTTCAATGACGAAAAGATAAAACTATTTAAAGACACGTCACGCATTCTTGAGACAAAGGGTTTTGTCTTGAAATGTCAAAATAGAGAACAAGAAAATGTCTTGATATTAACAGACTAAGATATATACGGACGGAAAAACAAAAAAATTTAAACTTAGAAGACTTGTACTTCTGATTCTGTATAATACGTATTTTCGTGTGATATTTCCCATCATATGATGGTCGAAGATTATAAATATAAGAATAAAATACACGGATGACAAAAAAACAATACATCGCTTCTAAATCAGGGTATGACGACAGTGTCGACTGCAACTAATACACGCATTGTGTTCATTAAACCTGGCCACATGACTAACACGGCGCAGACTGAATATGTAATGATGTTATCAAAGTTCCCATAAACAAATAAAAAAAAAATATACGAAGATAAGACTGCAAAAATCAATATCACAAGACTTCATCGAATTACAATGAACGCAAAATCAAAATCTTTATTATTCGACGTAGGAACATAAATTTTATTAATCAAATATAATTATTCTTTAAATCTAAAAAAAAAGTATTATACATAGACAGAGGTGTAGTCTAGACAATTGAGTCCCTTTGACCCACCTTCCATCGAATTTGGATGAAACTATACACAGATTTAATCATCAAGAGAAAAAGGCGGAACTTGACGGGCAGAGGAAATAAATGTGCAGCATCCAGCACTTAGACCTCTAGGGTAAACTCAGTGTCAGAAATAGACCTCTCTTATAAAGAGATCCCTGAAATTGCCTTGAATCTCCATGTGTTAGTAATGGAACTGTTAGACTCATATCGGACTGTCAAATTATATTTGTTACGTAGAGATCAATCGTAACGTTTATTAAATATAGAGCGGGATGGAACCTCTGACCACGGCTGCCCCGTGTCGACGACTACATGTCTCAACGGCATCCTTTGAAATTTTAAATCACCTTTGTACACATTTCCGCGCCGTCGAATATACCAATCTACGTAGATCACCCGAGTTAAAGTTTATAATTTTACAGCTATAAAGATATTTTAATAATATCAGCCCCAATAAAAATAGAATATATTTTGTTAATTCCACGCTACTGTTGCTGATGACAACTAGTAGGGAATATAATGCTAAGCATCCCACTAGTATGCGCATCCTAACATGAAACGTACGTTACGTGTCTCAAGGATTAACATAATCAGGAAGTCCATCAACTAGACACAGATCAGCAACGCCTCTGTGTGCATAATGCAAAAAATCCCACGCGAAGTGAAAAAATATCTTCACGTCATTCCCAATTAGAGGTAGACAGAGGTCTAGACAGTAAAGTGTTTCGATCCATTTTCCACCGAGGACATTTTTTGGGACAACGTGGCAGGTGGTGAGCCCTTCGTGTTCTTTATACCCAACGATATAATTCATATTTGACGAGTCAACCGCAAAACAAAAGCTTTCTTCTCAGAAAAAATTATATGCCCAACATGTCCAAAAAATGTCATCGGTGGAAGGTGGGCCGAAAGGACTTAATTGTCTCTAAAGGCCGAAAGGACTAAGTAGAGTAGAGAGTCTCAATACAGAGAGTAGAGAGTCTCAATACAATGGCGTGATGTGAATGAATTTATTTATTTATTTATAACAATATTTTAACCTCACAATCTCTATCATTTTCTCGAATTAGTTCGAATTCATTTTGTGCCGGTCTCGAAACAAGAACTCCCGACTCTCCATCATAAATAAAACGTGCTCAAGTAATATTAACACTTACATGAATTACAAAATTCCTGTCTCGATTAAACAACACTCATTGATCGATAACACTTAAGACACGCGGTAACAGAGCAGCATGACCACATCTACCAGGCGCGCTCTTGCCTCGGTTCGAAGTGTTTTGTAACAAAAAAAAAAAAAAAAACAACACGCGACTGACGGGGAATTTGCATCGCTTATGACGCCCGAGCTACGGCAACAATTTATAGAATCCTACGCTCAAAGTAAATTCATGGGAAAAAGTGTCTGCATCTATAAATTATTTTATTTTTATATATATCTCGTACAGGCTTCAAGCTTAAAAGGAGCTTCAAGCTTTTCAACATTTATGACATTTATGTCTACAGCTATCCTTTTGGGGAAAATTAAAAAGCCGGTGCCGACACGTACCAAAAACATTTGAAAAAAAAAAATAGAAGGGTCCAACTATAGATTTAGCTGATGCAAGAAAAGGGCGGTTCAACTAGCCAACTCACCACAGCCTCAACAGCCTCACAGAATAGCAACGTTAAGTAACCGCATATTGTACTACTAAGTTTTGCCCACAGTGTGAGACAGATAACTACTTCGCTCCTCACTTACCTACTGCTTTTTTTAAGTCACTAAACCAAGTGTTTCATATGAGCGTCGGTAGTAGTCCATCATTGAATTTAATAAAAATAAAACTCAAAATTCGACACAGATTTATACATTACATTAACGGTAGAACTTCAAGTGTAAAATTGTTTGAAATATTTTACGTTTATTTTTTTCTTTATATGATTGAAATCATTGAAGAAATCGCACTCTTGTGTCTGAACTTTTCACGATGAATGTACGTAGTATACTGATATTACGTGTATAACCAAAGCTCGCAAGGAATCACTAATCAACATATTTAAACGAACCTGAGCGGAAATGATAACGTCTTGTTACTGAAATAATGGAGTTTATATTTTGTAATAACGTACGTATTATTTAACTTATAAATTAATAAATATCTTTACGCATTTCCCTATACAGGGGTAGACAGAGGTCTAGTATAGAATATTAAGTTCCTTTGGGTCAAAGGGACCTAATTGTCTAGACTAAACCTCTGAAGAAACAAAAACCTTCCACCGAATTTATTTTCGGGACAACGTGACAGGTGATGAGCCCGTCGCCGTCTTTATGTCCAAGCCAACGATGTAATTAGTACATAAGTTTTTTTAAAAAACTTCTTTAAAAATTTTTTGAAAAACCCATTGGTACGAGCCTGCCACCTGGGGATCGGACTCTGGTATCTTGACTCGAAATTCTGACCACCCAACCACTCGGCTATCGAGATTCGATAGCCGAGTGGTTGGGTGGTCGAAATTTCGATACAAATATATAAATAAAAATCTTCACGCTATTTCCAATACAAGGGTAGACAGACTATAACAAAGATTAGTAAAAACTGCACTTGCTAAACTTACTTTTATATCAAGTCAGATATTACTAAAGAACCTTAAAAAATTCACATTTACAGATGATCAAAAAATATCCGACTCAAAATGTCAGGTATTGTATTCGTCAATACCTTTGCAAAGCGTGGAGATTATAGTAAAACCTTCCATAAGGGAAAGGCTGTCCTGCAGTGAATTTGAGTGGACAGTGTAATTTTACAGGCCGCTATAATGATGTTACTTAAAATATTTTATACGTATTTCTGCGGAGTTGGTTACCTTTATATTCTTCACTATTCATGACATATCCATTAGATTCCTATTTCAAATATTCGGCGTTATTTGGTACAAAGTCAACGCGGTTCACTAACCTATCACGCAACTTATCAGACGCCTGAGTTTCGATATATGTAACGTAACATACATGAACTTATGGCCAGAAGGAGCAATACGACAGTGTAATTAATATGACAGCTTGAAAAGACCGTATCGTTACCGTATAAAAAGGTAAAGTGGACATAATTGAGCACGGCTGAGCAAAGGCCTTTTTAATAGGAGATTGTTGCAATTGCTTGTCCTGATGGTAATTCGGACTATCGATAAGAAAATTTAAGAGAAAAAGAATAGAGGATGAGCTAGTGAATAGGGGTGGTAGAGTAGCAAAAGATGCCTGTATTGGTATTCTGCAGAAGGAACTGCTTGGCTCTAATATGTCGGAGAAATATTTTTTAGATATAAAGTAAAGGAACATCCGACATGCTAATTTGGCACCAGTTACCGGAATTGGGACACATACGCGGAATTGGGACATAATTTTTTATTTATTTATTCTTTATTGACACCTAATAAAGGTAACAATGGGCGGACTTAATGCCTTATAGCTTTCTCTACCAGTCAACCCTGGGCGAAACAGAATAAACGGAAGGTGTATTAAGTGGGTATAATTATTTTAATATATAATACACGAATAAAGATTTAACGAAACTATTTTTAATAATAAATAAATAAATAATACATAAAAAGGTAAATACATACATTCCTCTGATCCCAAAATAAGGAACTAAAGCACTTGCGTTAGGGAATCAGAAAGAACGAAAATACCGCAAATACTCGGAGCCTGAGACAATACAGAAAATGTGTTTTCTACATTGACTCGAACGGGAGTCGAACTCGAGAGCTCGGAGCTAGCGACAACTTCAAAACCGATGTGCACGCTACTCTTCCAAGGAAGCCGCCTATTAAAAATTTTAGAGGTGCCGGCCCGCGGAACGAACCTTGGCTCGGTAATTGCATACTAAAACGAGCGCACTCACCACTAGGCTCCTACGGTTTCAAAGAGTACCAGTACTGTTCTGCTTACAACTCTGTCTCACTGGTCTACCCTTCATATATAAAGGGCTTTCAGCTTGTGATCGAAATTCTTACTCAGAATAAGGACAATTTGACCAATTTGGTGACAACGGGAGGGAGCCCTGTTTTTTTTTGATAACCGTGGAGGAATATGCTTTATACGCGAACGTTTCCTGACCGGGAGACCTCCGAAACGAACAGTGTCGGACTCGGATCTCAGAAGGAAACATACCGTCTAAAAACCATCCACGGGATGCTGTTGGCCCGGAGGCCCTTACAGCTTCATCTGAGGAGACCGGCTAGAACGAAGGCCCGCAGGTGAAATGAAGAAGAGAAACAACGTCATGACGCACTCGACTCCTGTAACGAAAGCGAATACCTTCGACAGACGAGAGTAGGGGGGAAGGAGGGAGCCCTGGTGACCTGTGACTCAATTTTTCTGAACATAAGGCACCAAAATCTCACTAAGTAAGGTTTTATTAGAACTTATACTTATCACTTCCTAAGTAATTAAAAATTAAGAACTTATGTGGTTGTGAATAAATTATTTGTTATTATTGTTATTATTGATGACAGCGTTACACTTAACAGAACAGTTAGAGGTAGAGAATTACGTAAACCGCTACATACCTCAATGATGCAACTTAACACACCAAAAGTAATGTAACCTCAAAACTCACTAAGGGTGACTAATAACCAGCAGTTCTTAATTACCGATGCAGGTAAGCAACATTTTTACACCATTCCTATTAAGAAATTTTTATTATTTCATTTTATAATGAGTATTTTTAGTGTAGCGTTTATGAGATAAGACATCGTTACTTTGTTGACGTAAAAATGTACGAAAATAAATGTTGCAGCGTAACATAACACGGTTCTCATGAAATATTTTTTATTTTCTTCATCGACCTTTAAAAATCCCTCGGTACATTACTACTACATACTCGTAAATCTACCCCATAAAACCCTATACGAACTTAAAGGCCGGCGTTTGCAAAGATGTGCTGTTTGCTCAAACCACAGTTTTTATATTTAAATAAATAATAAACACATACATATATAGAAACAACCTCACATAGATTTATTTGATCCCAAAGTAAGCAGCTTAAGGTCTTGTAGTATAAAAGCAAAAACAACGTAGGTACTTCAAACACCCAGACCCGAGAAAGTGTAGAAAGTGTTTTCTACATTGAACTATTTCCGTTTGGTAACGGTAAGAATATTGTCACACCCTTTTTTCCCGTGGATATCGTAAGATGCGACTAAGGGAAACATCCTTGAATATCGTTATGGCAACCGATAGATGGCGGGGTTATCTCTAAAAATATCAGATCAAAATTATCAGACCGAAGATGGGCAGCAGCGTCTGAGGTGCGTGTGGCCAATGTCCTGCAGTGGACTTTAACAGGGCGAAATGTATGTATGTATGTACATTGAATTAACCGGGACTTGAACCTCAGAGCTAGCGATATCATGAAAATTCGTTTGCACGCCACTCGTCCACAATGGTCGATATTTACATAGTAAATTTTTATAACCTCATATTTTACGAATAAAATTTTGTTGAATGTTGAATTTCGGTTGTTAATGGTTCAAATCGAAAAAGTTTTGAATAAGAATGCATGAAATTCAAATAAGAAAAAAACGTGTTTGTGTCTACTGTGTTTCGTAATCAAAAACAAGTTGGAATCTGTCACAGAGACTCGAATTGTTTTTTTATTATATATATTTTTGACAAAGTCTATAGATATCACAAAAAATAAGCAAATTTAAAATATAGTTAACAACAAATTTACTATTTATATTTTAAAGGTCTTTGCTTTGTCAACGCATAACTCATAAGAAATATTGAATGAAAGAAAAATTATAAAGCACAGATGCTACTCGACTATAGGGGTAGACTGTAATCAAGAGATTGAGTGATTCGAAATTCGAATTAGTCTTGAGTTTGTTGGTATGGACACTACCTAAAACCTGTAATGATAAGAGATCGATAAATCGAGTCAGGAGACCCGAGTTCGATCCCCGGGTGGCAGGCTCGTACCAATGGTTTTTTCAAAAGTTATGAACGAATGATATCGTTGGCTTGGACATACAGACAGCGACGGATTTACCGCCTGTCACGTTGTCCCGAAAATATCTTCGGTAAAAGGTGGGTCGAAGGGACTTAATTGTCTAGATTAGACCTCCGTCTACCCCAGTATTGGGAATTGCGTGGGAATTGATCGACCTCTTATCATTACATGTTTTAGTTACCTATTTGCGTTTGTTTTTATTATTATCATCATTAATACATAAACATCAATGATTCCAGTACAAACATTCATCACTCAAATATTTGGCCCTAGCGGAATTCGAAGCCTTATATTCGAAGGCAGGGTCACGACCAACTAGGCCATTGGGTCGTAATTTTTTATTATTAATTAAATAATTTTAAATAATTTATCACTATTATTTATATTACTGTTTTTAATTATAATTAAGTCACAATAGCCGAGCGGTTAGGTGGTCGGAATTTCGAGTCAAGAGACCAGAGTTCGATCCCCAGGTGGCAGGCTCGTACCTTTAAGTACGAATTATATCGTTAGCTTGGACATAAAGACGGCGACGGGCTCACCACCTGTCACGTTGACCCAAAATTATCCTCGGTGGAAAATGGGTCGAAGGGACTTAATTGTCTAGACTAGACCTCTGTCTACTCCTGTATTGGGAATGGCGAGAAGATATCATTTATCACTATTTTTAATTATTATTAATTTACAATTTATAGCAAACTACGCACACTATTCTGTAAGTTTTAATTAACTAGATACACAAATTATAAACATAGCTATAATTATTACGCAAAACGTTTGTACTTGAAACAATCGCAAACAAAACATTTCAAACACAAAAGAATACAAATTCTTCATTCATTATTCCGTATAGAACGTAATTCAAAGCAAAATTGCTAAACAGTCTAACCTAGACGCGCACCGTACTTCCGTTTACTGTGTAATTGTACGTAATGATCTAATTACTGTGGGAGCGAGAACGCGATTTAGTGAAACAGAGTGAGATACAGATATAAAAAATAAATAAAAGATTCATACATAGATAACGACAACATCCATACAATGCTCGGATCCCAAAGCAAGCAGCTTAATGAAATCAGTAACAACAGAGGTAAATTTAGACAGTGTTTTCTACAATGAGTCAACCGGGAATCGAACCCGGGACCTAGGTGCCGGCGACATCATGGAAACCAGTCTACGCCACTCGTAAAGATGACAATCTCCGTGGTAATCTAGGTCTTCCGACGATAAAACAAATAAACAATATACAATTACATTCATCGATTCTCATTGTGTTTAATCTACTACCGTTTCGTAATTCGGTTCCTCCAACGGAGAAGAAACTGGCGCAAAAAACTCCGCAGGTATCCTCGTTTTTGTCGTATTTAAAGAAAATTACATACAAATAACGGATAACAATTATGCACTGAAAATTATACAGTGATGGTTCTTCGTAGAATGATAACCTGAGTAGAAACTTTTTGCTTTATACATAATCTTCTTTTTCTTTGCATTTCCAAATACAAAAATTGTGTTGTTTATGATATTCCATCTCCACTTCAAGCTTTCGTGAGATGGTCAATTAAATAATAGAAAACGGTTAAACTCACGACTCAACAATCGATGTCTTCTACTTCTACTACTGAGGTACTAGTCGGTACCTACGCCGCTTGTTTAGACGTGAGTTTTGCCCGTTTTTATTTATTTAAAAAATAACTTCACACCATTCCCAATACAGGGGTAGAGAGAGGTCTAGTCTAGACAATTAAATCCTGTCGACGCACCTACCACCGAGGATAATTTTGAGACCGAAAGGTGAGCCCGTCGCCGTCTTTATGTCCAAGCCAACGCTATGAATCGTACAAAGGTTTTTGAAAAAACCCATTGGTACGAGCCTGCCACCTGGCATCTGGATCGAACTCGGGTCTCTCGAGTCAAATTCCGATCACCCAACCACTCGGCTATCGTGACTTTCAAGTGTCGTCTATCTTGATATCGATAAATCAATTTTTTAATGAATGACCATGAAGGCGTAGGGTTAAACTGTCAAATCCACTTTGATAAAAACTTATATTGCCACGAGTCCTTATCTCAATCAGTTTATTGCTCTTTAGTTGATTTGACATTGCCAATGAAAGAACTGCTCTATTAATTCAGACAATATAATTCATACTTGTGTACTATTCACTTAACAATGTTTGTTTATTTATTTTTTTTATTTATTTGCCTGTATATGTACATACATTGGAGAAAAGAATATAAAGTTCCCGTTTGAAGTTCTTAAAAATATGTACACACCCTGAAGAGTAAACAGCGTTCGAACAAATAATGATATTTCTAATATGTATATACAAGGTAAAGTTAAAATTTTGTGATTGTTGTATATCGTATATTATTCGTATACATTTCTTTTGCATTACGAAAAATTCATTGAAATTAGTGCTGTCACCCCACAGTATTACTCCATATCGTAGCCATGATTGAGCATACGCATAATATGCTGATAGCACTATCAGCATATTATGCGTATGCTCAATGTGCACACATTCTATGTGTGTATCAATTTTTAATATTGTCAAAGCGTAAAGAAATCTTGCAAGCTTTGATTAAATATTGGAGATGTGACATTTCCAATTAATGTGAGAGTCAATATTAAAACCAAGGAGAGTAATGTTTGATATTTCTTCTATATTAATAAATATAAATAAATAAATATCTTCACGCAATTCCCAATACAGGGGTAGACAGAGGTCTAGCCTAGACAATTAAGTCCCTTTGATCCACCTTCCACCGAAGATATTTTCGGGACAACGTGACAGGTGGTGAGCCCGTCGCCGCCTTTTATGTCCAAGGCAACGATATAAACTCGTACATAAGTTTTTAGAAAAACCCATTGGTACGGCCACTTGAGGATCGAACTCGGGTCTCTTGACTCCAAATTCCAACCACCCAATCACTCGGCTATCGTGACAAAAATTTCTATATTGTTATTCTTATTAAAGATATTGTTATATGTTTTAATGTTCCCAGTAGGTTAGATGCCTGAGTCAATTGACAGTGACTTCGTGATCGGGAACAACCGTCTTTAGGTGCTTTGAGCTATTTTATGTAAATTTTAAGGGTTAAAATTTACAGATATTTAATTAAAATTTTCACACTAAAATTAATTTAAAAAAAAAAAGGAATCACATTTCATAGTTTTCGACTGCCGAATAATCTAGTTGATAGTGACTCTGTCTTTGAAGCTCGGGGTTGCGGATTCAAATCACGCTAGGGACATATCTGTGTGATAAATGTGTATTTTGTACTCGAGACTTGGATTTTTATGAATATTTATTAATATACATTTTCCCATATTGGGGTTGGCAGAGATTAAGGCGTCGTTTCTAATCTATTTTCCTTCCGAAAAAAATCTTCACGCCATTTCCAATACAGGTGTAGACGACAGAGGTGTAGACAATTAAGTCCCTTCGACCTACCTTCCACCTTCCCTAGATAGTTTGAAACAACGTTACAGCTTATCGATATAAATTTAAGTAATCTATATTAGTGTACATTTATGTAAGTAAATTGTAGTTTACTTCGACATTAAGACTGCGTTGGGCTCAAATAAGCTTTGTTGCCCTCTACTTCATAAATTTTAATTCCATCGACAATACTCACAATTCATTTTGTGCTGTAACAGATTTTAGTGAAGTACACGAAGTTAATAATTGGCTAAGGCGATATTGGCTAAAAAATCTAATAGAGGGGATTATGATGTCAGATACAACTAATTTTAAGCCTTAAATCCTATTACACTAAGTAACTTATCGTAGGGAATTGTGTGAAAATTGTGCCCACCTCAATTAATACTAAAATGTCTATTTCGAAATTACTTACTAATTTTTAAAAGTAAATCAGCGACAAAGACTTTTTTATAAATCATCAATCGGCAAATGTATTAGCAATCATAGTATCAAACCTAGCACCGCTATAATAGGTTGACTATTAACTAAAGTGATATTCTACATTGACCAATTCGGGAATCAAACCCGGGACCTCAGATTTGGCGACAACTTGCCATAACAAACCGATAATTAACCTACTTGACCACAGAGGTCCGGTCAGCTTAATATTGGAAACAGAAATCTATAGAAATTGATTAAATTAGATCATTAATCTCAAATTACTTCTTATGACATACACGGGGAATATTTGATTCTTAAGGGGGGGGGGGGACACATTACCCCCTCGTCACCACTCGAGTCGAGAGTTAACGAATTTAACGAATAATTGCGGTAAATAATTTTTAATTTAATTTAGGTATAATTTTTAATTTAATTTAGGTATAATAATTTGGTTTTGTGCGGAAATTGAAATCAAATACTCAAATTCAACCAAAAATGTCATGAAATATATAGCAAGAAAGCTTAATTTCGCTGAATTTGGATTTAGTGCTGTAAATGATTTACTTCCGTGACGATAGTCGAGTGGATCCCCAGGTGGCAGGCTCGTACCAATGGGATTTTCAAAAACGTATGTACGAATTATATCATTGGCTTGGATATAAAGACGGTGACGGGCTCACCACCTGTCACGTTGACTCAAAATTTTCCTCGGTAGACAATGGGTCGAAGGGACTTAATTGTCTAGACTAGACCTCTGTCTACTCCTGTATTGGGAATGGCGTGAAGATTTTTTTTAATGTATTGCTTGAAAAAAAAAGGAAATCGTTTGAATATAACACAACGAGGAGACATGAAGCTGGCCAAATTGGAACTTGTATAAAATCTCGGTGCAACTAGAAACAAGTGCAAAGATCTCACTAAATATTATATATAAAAATAAATTCAAATATATAATAAATTTCAATGGAAAACCCTTTTCTTAAAATATACCCGTCAAAGAAATAGAATGCAATATTACATTTCGCAAGTTAATGCTCGTCAAGTCACACGGAATACGTAAAGCAAGGAGCAATTTGTCTCGGCTCGCGTGCCGGTAAATGTTCGTGAGGTGCAATCAGCTCTATTATTATAGAAGTCTGATGTCTGTCTGGATTTAGAGCTATGGACTCATCGGGTGGCAAAATCTGAAAGTTACTATCATGTTTATTTCAACAAAGGGAAACCGCGTATTAGCTGTTATGAAGTAAGAGTATAACATCGCCTTTATTTCGTGTCCTAAAGGAGGAGGAAAATATCTACAGATATAGAAAACAATTGATTACATAACAATAAAAATAATATCTTCACGCCATTTCCAACCTAGGGGTAAATTTAACAATTAGGTCTTTAGGCCCTCCCGTAAGGAATACATTATTGGGACAACATAACAGGTGGTGAGCCTGTCGCCGTCTTCATCTCCACGCCAACGACATAAATCGTACATAATTTTCTGAAAAAAACCCATTGGTTTCAGCCTTCCACATGGGGATCAAACTCTTGACATGGAATCCGATCACCCAACCTCTCGGCTATTGTGTCTATTACTGACTTTGATTTTGACTCAATTTAGAGAATCTTTTAGGAATGTTTTATTATTAAGTCGAATTAGGCTACTGTCTAATTATGACCGTGTGGTAACGGTGTAAGAATATTAGCACCCCTTTTCTTCCTGTGGGTGTCGTAAAAGGCGACTAAGGGAAATAGCCTTGAATATCGTTATGGCGACAGATAGATGGCGGGATAACAATCTCTAAAAATATCAAACCAAAATAATTAGGCCGAAGATGGGCAGCAGCGTCTAAGGTGCGAGTGGTCTGGCTCTGCGATCGCCAATCCGCCTGCCAAGAGTGGCGATTATGGCAAATCCTCACCTGGGAGAAGCCTATGTCCTGCAGTGGACTTTCATAGGCCGTTATGTATGTATGTGTGTATGCTACTACCTAATACGTAACTTCTGTCAGCGTTGAGGGCTCAAGAAATTCCTTAACATCACCTTTCACTGGATTTCAGTCTATTGCATGACTTTTGAAATTAACGGCTAACCTATGCCAAGATATTATGAAGTTAATAAAATTTGACTGAGAGTGAGATAAAATAAATAAAATATCTTCACGCAATTTCAAATACAGAGATAATAGACAGAGGTCTAATCTAGACAATTACGTCCCTACGACCCACCTTCCACCGAAGATATTTTCGCGACAACGTGACAGGTGGTGAGCCTGTCGCCGTCTTCATCTCCACGCCAACGACATAAATCGTACATAATTTTCTGAAAAAAACCCATTGGTTTCAGCCTTCCACATGGGGATCAAACTCTTGACTTGGAATCCGATCACCCAACCTCTCGGCTATTGTGTCTATTACTGACTTTGATTTTGACTCAATTTAGAGAATCTTTTAGGAATGTTTTATTATTAAGTCGAATTAGGCTACTGTCTAATTATGACCGTGTGGTAACGGTGTAAGAATATTAGCACCCCTTTTCTTCCTGTGGGTGTCGTAAAAGGCGACTAAGGGAAATAGCCTTGAATATCGTTATGGCGACAGATAGATGGCGGGATAACAATCTCTAAAAATATCAAACCAAAATAATTAGACCGAAGATGGGCAGCAGCGTCTGAGGTGCGAGTGGTCTGGCTCTGCGATCGCCAATCCGCCTGCCAAGAGTGGCGATTATGGCAAATCCTCACCTGGGAGAAGCCTATGTCCTGCAGTGGACTTTCATAGGCCGTTATGTATGTATGTGTGTATGCTACTACCTAATACGTAACTTCTGTCAGCGTTGAGGGCTCAAGAAATTCCTTAACATCACCTTTCACTGGATTTCAGTCTATTGCATGACTTTTGAAATTAACGGATAACCTATGCCAAGATATTATGAAGTTAATAAAATTTGACTGAGAATGAGATAAAATAAATAAAATATCTTCACGCAATTTCAAATACAGAGATAATAGACAGAGGTCTAATCTAGACAATTACGTCCCTACGACCCACCTTCCACCGAAGATATTTTCGCGACAACGTGACAGGTGGTGAGCCCGTCGCCGTCTTATGTCCAAGCCAACGATATAATTCGTAAATAAGTTTTTAAAAACCCATTGGTACAAGCTTGCCATCTGGGGATCGAACTCGTCTCTCTTGAGTCGAAATTCCGACCACCCAACCGCTCGGCTATCGTGACTTCAGAGTGAGAGTGAGATAACACCATATAACGATCACGGGTGCTCTGTCTTTAGCTTAATGATAAAAAGGAGTAGGTACGGTACGAAGGCGACAGGCTAGTTAACTAGATCTGTTTGCCATTCACACGAGCATCCATTGGTACGAGCCACCTGGGGATACTCGTGGTAGGCTCATACCAATGGGTTTTTTTTTAAACTTATGAACGATTTCTGTCGTTGGCTTGGACATAAAGACGGCGACGGGTACAACACCTGTCACGTTGTTCCAAAAACTGTCTTCGATGAAAGGTCGCAAGGACTTAATTGGCTAGAACTCTATCTAACTCAGTATTGGGAATGGCGTAAAGATATTTATATCATAGAATGTATGCATACATAGTAAAAACTATATGTTTTTTCACAAAGTAGTGGAGCAATACACTCCTTACTTAATAATTTATGTAACATTGAGTGGCGTCGTTTTTTGTAAACAAAGTGAAAATGTACTAAATACAATTTAAAGTGTTGGGTATGAAGTGTAATCGATTGTGAGAGGTGAGTTAGCAAACTTGGAACTCAATAAATAAATAAATGCATACATCTCGTAGATTTACTTATTTTTTTATATTTTTTTTAATTTTTTAATTTTTTTTTATCTCGTAGATAGAGACAACATCACATTCACTGCTCTAATCCCAAAGTAAGCAGCTTAACTTGTAGTATGGAATCGGAAACAGCGAAAGTACCACAAACGAGAACCTAAACAACGAAAATATAGAAAAAAAAAATTATCTACATATCCGACTGGGAATCAAACCCAGGACACGTCATCATGAAAACCGGTGTGTACGCCACTCGTCCACGGAGGTCGCCTGTTATAAAATAACCTGTCTGCTCGTAATTACTATAGACTAGTCTAGTACAGTAGATTGAAGATTAGCCATGCCAAATAACATTACTATTAACGCTTTCATTGTAAATTTCGCTTTCAATTTGAACATGTTTATGTGCTGACGAAATTCGTGGACTAGTGACGTGCACACCGGTTTTCATGGTGTCGCCTGATCTGAGGTCTCCAGTCGATTCTCGGACGAGTAATGTAGAATCATATTTTCCTACATTCACTCGAGTTTTGGTATTTGTGGTGCCAATGTTGTTTCTGATTCAATAACAAAAGTGCTTTAGCTATTTACTTTGTGATCGGCGCAATTTATGTGATGTTGTCCTATCTGTCTATGTATTCATGTATTTACATATATAATATATAAAACCCTGTTATGCCGCTAGTGAGAGTTGAACTGTAGCACACCTTTACGATGCAGGTTCGAACCTGCCGTTTGATTTTTTTTTTAATAATATGTCACGAAGCTCAGTTTGCCTCTTGGCAACGGGCTTCTCTAACTTTCGCCATTGGACCTGTTATCTAGGCCACAATCCTCTTCGTAATTACTTATTCTGACTGACTGGGGGTTATGTACTTGATATAAGGTAATAGATAACTGTTATGTGGTTAGGGTGAAACAAATAGTGACAACAGACAACATCACATTCACTGCTCTAATCCCAAAGTAAGCAGCTTAACTTGTAGTATGGAATCGGAAACAGCGAAAGTACCACAAACGAGAACCTAAACAACGAAAATATAGAAAAAAAAAATTATCTACATATCCGACTGGGAATCAAACCCAGGACACGTCATCATGAAAACCGGTGTGTACGCCACTCGTCCACGGAGGTCGCCTGTTATAAAATAACCTGTCTGCTCGTAATTACTATAGACTAGTCTAGTACAGTAGATTGAAGATTAGCCATGCCAAATAACATTACTATTAACGCTTTCATTGTAAATTTCGCTTTCAATTTGAACATGTTTATGTGCTGACGAAATTCGTGGACTAGTGACGTGCACACCGGTTTTCATGGTGTCGCCTGATCTGAGGTCTCCAGTCGATTCTCGGACGAGTAATGTAGAATCATATTTTCCTACATTCACTCGAGTTTTGGTATTTGTGGTGCCAATGTTGTTTCTGATTCAATAACAAAAGTGCTTTAGCTATTTACTTTGTGATCGGCGCAATTTATGTGATGTTGTCCTATCTGTCTATGTATTCATGTATTTACATATATAATATATAAAACCCTGTTATGCCGCTAGTGAGAGTTGAACTGTAGCACACCTTTACGATGCAGGTTCGAACCTGCCGTTTGATTTTTTTTTTAATAATATGTCACGAAGCTCAGTTTGCCTCTTGGCAGCAGGCTTCTCTAACTTTCGCCATTGGACCTGTTATCTAGGCCACAATCCTCTTCGTAATTACTTATTCTGACTGACTGGGGGTTATGTACTTGATATAAGGTAATAGATAACTGTTATGTGGTTAGGGTGAAACAAATAGTGACAACAGACAACATCACATAAACGATTATATTTAAGTCTGTCGTTTTCGTAAAAGACACGATATTTTAGTCACCTATTTCTTTTTAGAAGTAAATTACATTATATTATGTCATGTATCAGTGTTCTTTTTTAACATTTCGCATACAATAGAGTGAATTAGAGGTAAATTGGGAGATGAAGTTGAGGTTTATTTTGAAGTTATTCCTTTTAAGTAGTGTTCCCTGGAGTACCGCGAAATTAAATATTAAAACTTTATACATACAGTTTGCAACAGTACGATACAAAAAATGTAAGCGAAGCCATGCCGTACCCTTAGTAATATTATATAACCAGTAAAAATAAAATTCTTTCTATTAAGAAATGTTTGCAGCGCTCTTAAAATGTTGATGTATAAGTGATATTAAAACTTACCCGTATATATCTCTCCAAATCGGGTGGTATTTCTTCCTCGAGCCTGGTCAAGCCTTTGTCAGGGTATGCTTGACACTTGTCAACCGGTTTTGCATAATTACTTTCAGTCAAAACTCTCTCATTCGAAAACTGCACTTCTCTCTTCTCCTTTCCCCCGTAATTCTCTTTGTTTTGTTCTACATCCTGAAACAAATACATTTCGTCATATTTTTTCTTTAATTTATTAATGTACCCACTACAAATTGGTTTTTTTTATTGATGAGGTTAAGGTTGTATTCGCCAGGAAACAGACGCATTCAGCAACCTTTGTATCTAAATATATAAATAAATAAAATATCTTCACGCAATTTCAAATACAGAGATAATAGACAGAGGTCTAATCTAGACAATTACGTCCCTACGACCCACCTTCCACCGAAGATATTTTCGCGACAACGTGACAGGTGGTGAGCCTGTCGCCGTCTTCATCTCCACGCCAACGACATAAATCGTACATAATTTTCTGAAAACCCATTGGTACAAGCTTGCCATCTGGGGATCGAACTCGTCTCTCTTGAGTCGAAATTCCAACCACCCAACCGCTCGGCTATCGTGACTTCAGAGTGAGAGTGAGATAACACCATATAACGATCACGGTGGCTCTGTCTTTAGCTTAATGATAAAAGGAGTAGATACGGTACGAAGGTGACAGGTTAGTTAACTGGATCTGTTTGCCATTCACACGAGTTTTGGTATTTGTGGTGCCAATGTTGTTTCTGATTCAATAACAAAAGTGCTTTAGCTATTTACTTTGTGATCGGCGCAATTTATGTGATGTTGTCCTATCTGTCTATGTATTCATGTATTTACATATATAATATATAAAACCCTGTTATGCCGCTAGTGAGAGTTGAACTGTAGCACACCTTTACGATGCAGGTTCGAACCTGCCGTTTGATTTTTAATAATATGTCACGAAGCTCAGTTTGCCTCTTGGCAGCAGGCTTCTCTAACTTTCGCCATTGGACCTGTTATCTAGGCCACAATCCTCTTCGTAATTACTTATTCTGACTGACTGGGGGTTATGTACTTGATATAAGGTAATAGATAACTGTTATGTGGTTAGGGTGAAACAAATAGTGACAACAGACAACATCACATTCACTGCTCTAATCCCAAAGTAAGCAGCTTAACTTGTAGTATGGAATCGGAAACAGCGAAAGTACCACAAACGAGAACCTAAACAACGAAAATATAGAAAAAAAAATTATCTACATATCTGACTGGGAATCAAACCCAGGACACGTCATCATGAAAACCGGTGTGTACGCCACTCGTCCACGGAGGTCGCCTGTTATAAAATAACCTGTCTGCTCGTAATTACTATAGACTAGTCTAGTACAGTAGATTGAAGATTAGCCATGCCAAATAACATTACTATTAACGCTTTCATTGTAAATTTCGCTTTCAATTTGAACATGTTTATGTGCTGACGAAATTCGTGGACTAGTGACGTGCACACCGGTTTTCATGGTGTCGCCTGATCTGAGGTCTCCAGTCGATTCTCGGACGAGTAATGTAGAATCATATTTTCCTACATTCACTCGAGTTTTGGTATTTAATGGTGCCAATGTTGTTTCTGATTCAATAACAAAAGTGCTTTAGCTATTTACTTTGTGATCGGCGCAATTTATGTGATGTTGTCCTATCTGTCTATGTATTCATGTATTTACATATATAATATATATAAAACCCTGTTATGCCGCTAGTGAGAGTTGAACTGTAGCACACCTTTACGATGCAGGTTCGAACCTGCCGTTTGATTTTTTTTTTAATAATATGTCACGAAGCTCAGTTTGCCTCTTGGCAACGGGCTTCTCTAACTTTCGCCATTGGACCTGTTATCTAGGCCACAATCCTCTTCGTAATTACTTATTCTGACTGACTGGGGGTTATGTACTTGATATAAGGTAATAGATAACTGTTATGTGGTTAGGGTGAAACAAATAGTGACAACAGACAACATCACATAAACGATTATATTTAAGTCTGTCGTTTTCGTAAAAGACACGATATTTTAGTCACCTATTTCTTTTTAGAAGTAAATTACATTATATTATGTCATGTATCAGTGTTCTTTTTAACATTTCGCATACAATAGAGTGAATTAGAGGTAAATTGGGAGATGAAGTTGAGGTTTATTTTGAAGTTATTCCTTTTAAGTAGTGTTCCCTGGAGTACCGCGAAATTAAATATTAAAACTTTATACATACAGTTTGCAACAGTACGATACAAAAAATGTAAGCGAAGCCATGCCGTACCCTTAGTAATATTATATAACCAGTAAAAATAAAATTCTTTCTATTAAGAAATGTTTGCAGCGCTCTTAAAATGTTGATGTATAAGTGATATTAAAACTTACCCGTATATATCTCTCCAAATCGGGTGGTATTTCTTCCTCGAGCCTGGTCAAGCCTTTGTCAGGGTATGCTTGACACTTGTCAACCGGTTTTGCATAATTACTTTCAGTCAAAACTCTCTCATTCGAAAACTGCACTTCTCTCTTCTCCTTTCCCCCGTAATTCTCTTTGTTTTGTTCTACATCCTGAAACAAATACATTTCGTCATATTTTTTCTTTAATTTATTAATGTACCCACTACAAATTGGTTTTTTATTGATGAGGTTAAGGTTGTATTCGCCAGGAAACAGACGCATTCAGCAACCTTTGTATCTAAATATATAAATAAATATTATGTATAATGATTAGCCGTGTAATAACGGTGCAAGAATATGACCACCCGCTTTTTTCCCATGGGTGGCGTAAGAGGCGACTAAGGGAAACAGCCCTGAATATCGTTATGGCAACCGATAAATGGCGGGATAACCATCTCTAAAAATATCAGATCAAAATAACCAGACCGAAGATGGGCAGCAGCGTCTAAGGTGCGAGGTGTCTGATACCACGATCGCCAATCCGCTTGCCAAGCGTGGCGATTATGACAAACTCTCCCTATGGGAGAGGCCTATATTATGACTTTAATAGCCCGTTATGTATGTGTATGTATGTATATTGGTACTAGAAAGTTCGCCGAAACCGAAGTGTCCACTTTTGACGCGTTTTCGTTAATTACAATTGAGAGCTAAAACGTATTAAGGAGGAGAGTTCCACTAAAAACTAAGTTGGTATATCGCTATTTCACAAAGCTAATACTAAGAAAAAGAGAAGAAAGCCTATATCAGCAAGTGCCCACATTACATCTTTGTGACCGAAACGTAATCGTCGGGGTCCAAAGATCAGATATGTCTTGGGGACCGAGTGATCATCACCAGCTTAATTGAAAGAAAGAAATTCGTTTATTCGTGGACCGAATACAGCGCGAAGACAATATAAAACAAAATAACTAAAGTGAATATTAAAGAAGCCTTATAATAACTTATGTAACTAAAATAACAAATATGACAATCCGTGCTGCAGCATAGGACCACGAAATGGATCGAAATCAGTTGTAGCCGGGATAACCCGACACTGATTTTCAGTCCGACCCTTACCTTATGGGAACTCGGACAGCTTATAGTAAGTTATTTTTTTTAAATATGTCAAATTTCGTCAGCTACAATTGTACACTTAAGGTATTTGGTTTTTTTTTAATAAAGGTTCAAAGTTATTTCTATAGCTACTAATCGATGTCACGTTCAATTAAATGTTATAAAGTTAAATAATATGAAACATTGTAAAAAAAATAATTGGTGTTAAGTGTGCCAATTAAAACAAATAAATGTTGACCGTGTTACATTGAAACAACAAAGAGCATTCCGCCAAATAGTTTTTTTTTTTTAAATATGTCAAATTTCGTCAGCTACAATTGTACACTTAAGGTATTTGGTTTTTTAATAAAGGTTCAAAGTTATTTCTATAGCTACTAATCGATGTCACGTTCAATTAAATGTTATAAAGTTAAATAATATGAAATATTGTAAAAAAATAATTGGTGTTATGTGCCAATTAAAACAAATAAATGTTGACCGTGTTACATTGAAACAACAAAGAGCATTCCGCCAAATAGTTTTTTTTTTTTAAATATGTCAAATTTCGTCAGCTACAATTGTACACTTAAGGTATTTGGTTTTTTAATAAAGGTTCAAAGTTATTTCTATAGCTACTAATCGATGTCACGTTCAATTAAATGTTATAAAGTTAAATAATATGAAATATTGTAAAAAAATAATTGGTGTTATGTGCCAATTAAAACAAATAAATGTTGACCGTGTTACATTGAAACAACAAAGAGCATTCCGCCAAATAGTTTTTTTTTTTTAAATATGTCAAATTTCGTCAGCTACAATTGTACACTTAAGGTATTTGGTTTTTTAATAAAGGTTCAAAGTTATTTCTATAGCTACTAATCGATGTCACGTTCAATTAAATGTTATAAAGTTAAATAATATGAAATATTGTAAAAAAATAATTGGTGTTAAGTGTGCCAATTAAAACAAATAAATGTTGACCGTGTTACATTGAAACAACAAAGAGCATTCCGCCAAATAGTTTTTTTTTTTTAATAAAGGTTCAAAGTTATTTCTATAGCTACTAATCGATGTCACGTTCAATTAAATGTTATAAAGTTAAATAATATGAAATATTGTAAAAAAAAATAATTGGTGTTATGTGCCAATTAAAACAAATAAATGTTGACCGTGTTACATTGAAACAACAAAGAGCATTCCGCCAAATAGTTTTTTTTTTTTAAATATGTCAAATTTCGTCAGCTACAATTGTACACTTAAGGTATTTGGTTTTTTTTTAATAAAGGTTCAAAGTTATTTCTATAGCTACTAATCGATGTCACGTTCAATTAAATGTTATAAAGTTAAATAATATGAAACATTGTAAAAAAAATAATTGGTGTTAAGTGTGCCAATTAAAACAAATAAATGTTGACCGTGTTACATTGAAACAACAAAGAGCATTCCGCCAAATAGTTTTTTTTTTTTAAATATGTCAAATTTCGTCAGCTACAATTGTACACTTAAGGTATTTGGTTTTTTTTTAATAAAGGTTCAAAGTTATTTCTATAGCTACTAATCGATGTCACGTTCAATTAAATGTTATAAAGTTAAATAATATGAAACATTGTAAAAAAAATAATTGGTGTTAAGTGTGCCAATTAAAACAAATAAATGTTGACCGTGTTACATTGAAACAACAAAGAGCATTCCGCCAAATAGTTTTTTTTTTTTAAATATGTCAAATTTCGTCAGCTACAATTGTACACTTAAGGTATTTGGTTTTTTAATAAAGGTTCAAAGTTATTTCTATAGCTACTAATCGATGTCACGTTCAATTAAATGTTATAAAGTTAAATAATATGAAATATTGTAAAAAAATAATTGGTGTTAAGTGTGCCAATTAAAACAAATAAATGTTGACCGTGTTACATTGAAACAACAAAGAGCATTCCGCCAAATAGTTTTTTTTTTTTAAATATGTCAAATTTCGTCAGCTACAATTGTACACTTAAGGTATTTGGTTTTTTAATAAAGGTTCAAAGTTATTTCTATAGCTACTAATCGATGTCACGTTCACGTGTGGTCGGCCTATTGCCACTTCAGCGCGTTGATCCTTATGGCTATGTCAGTTAGTCAGTCAAAAGGATAACCCTCTCTCTGGCTACCCTGTCAGAACTATGCGTACAGTTATTCACAATAAATACCTTTCAAGTTTCTACTCAACAAAAGCCTCTACAAGTTTACAAGTAATATACTACAGTGTTTATCGTAATCTAAACGCTTAGCAGACTAATTAACGCTTTTGAAACGTTAACCGCCCTTACCGATTATTTTTGTTGATATCCAGAACAAATTAGAACATAGCGGTTAAATTATCTTGAATTTAAAACAATCGTATTTCTTTGACTTCCACGAAACATACCTCAATGCTGGCTCATTAAAACAAATAAATGTTGACCGTGTTACATTGAAACAACAAAGAGCATTCCGCCAAATAGTTTTTTTTATCAAAAATCTAGACGAACTGAACGACCTAAATCCAATTCACGTAAATAGTTTCGTTTTGAATGGGCGCTTACGTGTCTGCCATAAGAAACTATGGTAAAGGAACAATGACTCTTTAATGTTAAATCAATACAATGGCATTTGAACACGTGTCGTGACGGATTATAGGTACTACCGAGGTAGGTAGGTTCCTAATATAATCAATGATGTGCCAGATGGATAGCACCTGCAATCAATTTCATGAGTACAAAATGAAGGATGTCTTGTCTTATTTGGAGAATATGAAATGTCTGCATTTATCTGCACATATGCTATGCTCTCTTTACCCTTCTAACTGAAATATGCTAAAGTGGGTACACTAAAACTGGCAACAAACTTTTGTTGCCCAGAGTTAGAGATTGAGTAGAAGCAAGATTTATTATGTTAATTAGTTAGAGTTAGAGATGAAAAAAAAGTCACGATAGCAGAGTGGTCGGAATTTCGAATCAAGAGACCCGAGTTCGACCCCAGGTGGCAGGATCGTACCAATGGGTTTTTCAAAAACTTATGTACGAATTACCTGGCGTGTGCTTGGACATAAAGACAGCGACGGGCTCACCACCTGTCACATTGCCCCGAAAATATCTTCGATGGAAGGTGGGTCGAATTAATTGTCTAGACTAGACCTCCGTCTAGTCTAGACAATTATTATTTATTAATATAATTTTCTATAATATTAATTTTCTTTATTTTTTAACTGAGGAGGGCAGGACTATTTTTAAAAGCAAGATCAGTTTACTTTTAAAAATAATATCTTTAGGCTATATTTAACACTGGGGTAGACAGAGGTCCAGATAATGATGTCCTCTCATGATGTTGCCCTCCCACCTTAATCAACTCACCTTTTACCAAAGACATGTTTTGGGACAAGGTGACAGTACCTGTCGACTTCTTTATGTCCAACAATCTAAATGATACATAATTTTTGAAAAAACTCATTGGTACAAACCTACCGCCAGGTGATCGAACTCTGATCTCTTGACACAAATTCAGATTATTCAATCACTATACAGAATTTTAAATTTCTCAATTATTTAAAACCAAAATGTCCAGCATGAGTCACATGCTTTAAAATCAATACAAATCATAAATTGTATTATGTTAACATAAATTTAAGCATAATGAAATAATATAATGAATTACAATACATTAAACAGGACCCATGGTGCTTCACAACACTTAAAGTCAAGTAAATAGTTCACAACTAGCTTTGCAGCAGCTCAACATAAGTGAACATAGGCCCAAATGAAAAAACTTGTTCCACTTAGGAATGTTAGACCAAATTAAACAGCATACCACATCAAGTAACAGTGATAAAGAAAAAAAACAAACAAAGATAACATAGGAATTGCATTTGAACTTCTAGACACTGAAACTCAATGATTTCTAATGTCTGATGCATTTTTATTGGTGCAATTCTGTGCACCAATACCATTTGATACAAAAAAAAAAAAATCAGTTGTTTGGAACAGCCAGGGCTTGTAATAGATTTAAAACAAAAGTTACTATAATTACTTAGTTCAGTAGACTTTTATTTACTTATACTGTAGAGAAGTTTATAAGCTTTGAGAAATTTAAAGACAAGAAATTTAAAGTCTTGTTGACCTGTAAAATGTCTTCAGAAGGTAGGTTGTAAGGACTAAATTGTATAGTCTACCCCTTTTGAGAAGAGATAAAAGCTGTTCTGTTCAATTTTTGTAATAAAAGTTTCCCAATTTACATAATAAATATTCAGAAGCCTTTGAAAATAACTTGTGGATTCAAATCCTGCTGGGAGGAAAACAATTGGATGATGAATATGAATGTTTATACATGATTCCTGGATGGATTATAATTTTTTTATAACTATTTATGTGTATGTATCTTTATTTACTTATTTATCAAGTATTTCAGAAGTCTGTATTAAATAAAAAACGAAAATATAAAATTTTATAATATTATTGGGAGAGGCCTATATCCAGTGGACTCTTTGTAGGCTGTAAAGAAGAAGAAAAAGATATAAAATGTTTTCATTGGGAAAATGTGCTTTATCTGTGGGATTTCATTGTAAATGAAATATAATTATTACAAAATAAAAATTATTCAAATACAAAATTAGTACACAAATAAATTTATTGAAATTGGACAACACAATTATCAGTTATATAAAAATTATAAACTTACTATTATTGCATATATTATATATTAATATATATATATTAATATGTATATATATTTTTTTAATATATATAAATAGTAAAAAATAGTAAAAAATAGTATAAATAGTAAAAAAAAGTGTATTAAAATTATTAAAAACATAGTAATTAACGTACCCAATCTTTCCTATTCCTTCATTATTAAAATTCACAATTACATCACTTAAATAAATTTAAAAAAATTTAAATAAATTTTAAGCTAACAATTAATAAACACCAATATACGACCGGCAGAGAAATAACATGCGAACACCGAGACTGCCGAATTGATAGGATGCTTTTTGATAACTGACTGAGGCAGACGTTGAGTCTGCAACTGAAAATCGATTTCATATGGCGACGAAATGCAACAAGTTACATATTTACTTACGTTATACGATGACTTCATACCCAAAACTGTTTTCTATATATATATATATATATATATATATATATATATATATATATATATATATATATATATATATATATATATTTTTAATATATATAAATAGTAAAAAATAGTATAAATAGTAAAAAATAGTATAAATAGTAAAAAAGTGTATTAAAATTATTAAAAACATAGTAATTAACGTACCCAATCTTTCCTATTCCTTCATTATTAAAATTCACAATTACATCACTTAAATAAATTTAAAAAATTACCAATATACGACCGGCAGAGAAATAACATGCGAACACCGAGACTGCCGAATTGATAGGATGCTTTTTGATAACTGACTGAGGCAGACGTTGAGTCTGCAACTGAAA
Organism: Sericinus montela; assembly: GCA_029286605.1. Lineage (NCBI taxonomy): Eukaryota > Metazoa > Arthropoda > Insecta > Lepidoptera > Papilionidae > Sericinus > Sericinus montela. The sequence continues at coordinate 4,392,598 of JAGSMR010000014.1, forward strand.
ATCGATTTCATATGGCGACGAAATGCAACAAGTTACATATTTACTTACGTTATACGATGACTTCATACCCAAAACTGTTTTCTCCTTCTCTAAGTTAAGCCTTTTCTCTATAATGAGCCTTTCTAAATCCGTGGAAGATAACATTGTTTACTGTTGCGAAAATTTAACAATGGCGGGAAAGTCATACACACGAACAATATGTACATAAACAATATTTTAAACGTTTTGCTTGGTATTTTACAACCATGTATAAAACAAATATTATGTTAAATTCATGTGGTAATTGTCCGTATAATCTTTTTTATAAAATTAGATATTTAAAAATCGAAAATCCGTTGTTTTGTTTGTACATTTTAAATTCGAGATCGACAGTTGACAACGACATCTGAGTGACATATTAACATACTGACACATAAGTGACATTTTCAAGTTGTTTGATTCGAAAAATTAGGCAAAACTCAAAACCCATGCAACCTTATTACTTTTTAAAATTTGTTATTTTTTGTAAAATGAGAACAGAATTAGAGTCAAATCCAATATTATTTAACAAGAAGAGAGAAAGATCTTAGAATTTATTGTTGGATCTAAAATTATAAATAATTTTAATTATAATAAATTGTATCATAGTAGAGGCAGAATTACCTCTAACCTAGTAGTAAAAACTTTATCATTTATTAAAAAAATATTGTTATCGTTATCACAAAATAATCTAGTTATCGTGTTTTACAAAAACATAAAATTGTTGAAGAATTATCATCACTATAGTTTTCACTACATAACTGAAATGACCCGATAACCACATTGAACTTGCTTTTTTACGAAGCTTTTTAGTTTGATGTCGACTCAAACTTTTGTAAGGTTATAAATACATATACTAAATTTACGTTATACTAACGCTTATGTTGCGTTAATATTGGATATTTATAAGATAAAAATATTTTATAAAGAACGTGATAAGTGTAATAGTGCAAGGTTTTGCCCAAAGTTTCTAATCATGGATCCTGAATTTGAAAAGAAAGTTTTAGAGTTAATAAGCAAAATTAAAAGTTTTCCAGATTTCCCTAAGCCAGGCATTTTATTTTGGTAAGTGCTAAGTTACTAATAAGATTATTAGTATTTCGGTGTTCTTCATTAGCCCAATGAATGTCTAAACAAATGAATATTTTCTTCATAAAACCTGATATATGAGTTTCCTGTTATTTACTATATTGTAAAAAATATTTTATATTATATTGTAAAAAACATTTTTTTTAAACTATTTTTTTATATTATTTTGTAGTAAAATTCAAATTTTATCCAAGTTAATTTAGCTAGCAGAGCCTCAGTTATTAAAATAAGAAGAATAGTATTAATTAAAAACAGCATTGAAAAAAATGTCATTTGTGAGACAACAAATTGCTTTGTGGCAATGTTTTGGGGAGGCCTGAGTTCAGCAGTGGATTTTTGAAAGGTTGTAAAGCAGAAGACAACCATAATTGCTGCCATAGCAATCCATGAAACAAATTATATATCTTAATTGCTGTCAACTATTTATAAGAAAATATATTTCATTTCATACATACAAATATATGGATGCTGTATTTTTTTATAAATATATATAATTGTCTGTGTCTACTACAAGACAGGACAAACTTGTTAAGATATAGTTTCCACAAGTGTAGCAACCTGGCATTTTGCAACAAATTTATTTCATTCCTTTGTCCATTGCCATTTTCAAGATTAAATATTTTTTACTGATGTAGATTGGATGAAATAAAAATTATTATATTTATATAACTATATTAGTAACACTTCATATTTGAAAAGAGTAACTATGTCTACAGTAAGTCACGATAGCCAAGTGGTTGGGTGGTCAGAATTTTGAGTCAAGAGACCCAAGTTCGATCCCTAGGTGGCTGACTCGTACCAATGGGTTTTTTTTTAAAAACTTATGTACGAATCATATAGTTGGCATGGACATAAAGACGGTGACGGGCTCACTTTCTCTCATATTATCCTGAAAATATCTTCGATGGAAGGTGGGACTTAATTGTCTAGACTAGATCTCTGTCTACCCCTGTTTTGGGAATTGCATGAAGATTTACATTTATTTTTTATTTACTTATAAATAAAAAATAAATGTAAATCTATTATGTTATATATATATATATATATATATAAATATAACATTATATATATAATCTATTTATATATATAATGTTATATTTATATATAAATAAATGTAAATCTTTTTCCATCATTCGTCATTTTATATTTATTTAAGTTACATGTAATGTAACTTAAATAAAAAAAAATATAAGATATCTTCACGCAGACAGAGGTCAAGTCTAGACAATTAAGTCCCTTTGACCCACCTTCCACTGAAGATATTTTCGGGACAACGTGACAGGTGGTGAGCCCGTCGCCGCCTTTATGTCCAAGCCAACGATGATGATTTAATGTAACTTAAATAAATATAAAATTTCTACTTCTTTCAATTTATATAACCCATGCACTATTTAATAAAGCTGTGATGGTTGTTGTAACGATGAAACTTAATTAAGATGCCTATGGCTGACATTAGTCTGTAAATATTACTTACCTTTAAAATGAAAATTATTTTTCAGGGACATATTTTCTGCAATATCGGATGGCTCAACTTGCAAACTCTTACAAAATCTTCTCGTACAAACAGTTAAAAAGAACTTTCCAGAAGTACAAGCAATAGTAGGTTTAGAAGCAAGAGGTTTCCTATTCTCATTCTCATTAGCGGCGGAGCTTGGTATTGGATGCTTACCAGTGAGGAAGAAAGGAAAATTACCTGGCACTGTTGAGGCTTATAAGTATGATTTGGAATATGGTTCAGTAAGTTTGTTTTTGATTCAGTTATGTATATAGTTGCGAAATACAGTTTTTAAATTATTTTAAACTTTTGAACATAATTTAAAATTAATTAATGTTACAGTTAACAACTTTAGTCATTATAGAGGTGTGGTTGGGTAACCAAAACTTGAATCAAGACACCCAAGTTTGATCCCCAGGTGGCTTGTAATAATAGGTTTTTCAAAGACTAATATATGATTTATATTGTTGGCTTCTGTAAAAAGTCGGCAACTGGCTCACCACTTGTCACATTGCCCCAAAAATGTCTTCTGTGAAATTTGGGTCAAAAGGACCCAAATTTCACAGAAGACTTAATTGTCTAGACTTCAGTCTACCCCAGTGTTGCATCCCACCTTCCATCGAAGACATTTTTTGCGACAACATGGATAGTGGTGATCCCGTCGCCGGGTTTATGTCCAAGTCAACGATATAATTCGTACATCAGTTTTTGAAAAAACCCATTGGTCTCTTGATTTGAAATCCGATCACCCAACCACTCAGCTAACATGACTTTTTTTATTATATCTTCGTGCATAGTCCCTCATGGGGTAAGCAGAGAGAACAGATCACCAAATGGCAAGAGAAATATAAAAACATAGTATGAGAGATTAGGCAAGAGGAATTATAACTTACTTTTTAATATTAATAGTGTATAATGTTTTTGCCTAAGTATTCAATTTGGATTTAGTAAATTTTAAAAATGAGGTTTTTTAGTAAATTTTAAATTCAGGTTTGAGTTAAGTATAGTATCAAGATGGCTTATATTCTTTATTAAGACATGAGTTATATAATGTACATAAATACATTCTCAGATAGGGTCTGAATGTTTGCGGTACCTTCATTGTTTAAGATGCCTCAGCTACTAGAAGGTACCACAAACATCTAGACCCGAGACAATGTACAACAAGTGGTTTTCTTCATTGTCCCTTCCGGGTAACGAACTGGGGATCTCAAAGCTAGCGAGCGATACCATGAAAATCGCTACGTACGCCACTCGTACATGGAAGTATTTAAAATGGATACGTTTCGACCCGAAAAAAATGCTGGCCGAAAAAAAAAAGCCGAAGAACTCGACTATTTTTATTGTTTTTTTGCCCTGTTAATTCCATAAAATGCCGCTAGGTATCGGTGTAAGAATTTAACACCCTAATATTTCCCCCGACTCTCGCAAGATGCGCCGAAGTTAATGTTAAATTACAATCCTACCGACAGATGGCGCGATTTTAAAAATATTAGATCATTAAGCAGATCGGCTATGGGCAGCAGTGTCTCTGTGTGTTTTTTACTGCGATCGCCAATCTAGATTGCCTAGCGTGCTAGCTAATCTTTTAATGAAAAAGGCTTATGAGTTACAGTGGGATTTTAAAAGTTGCAAAATAAGTAAGTTTCATAAAAAGAATGTAAGATGGGTCTGTCGCAAATAGCATTAAACGTCTGTGTATAAATTGTCTTGAACCTGAATTCGTAATAATAAATAAATAAATATCTTCACGCAATTCCCAATACAGGGGTAGACAGAGGTCTATTCTAGACAATTAAGTCCCTTCGGCCCACCTTCCATCGAAGATATTTTCGGGACAACGTGACAGGTGGTGAGCCCGTCGCCGTCTTTATGTCCAAGCCAAAGATATAATTCGAACATAAGTTTTTGAAAAACCCTTTGGTACGTGCCTGCCACTTGGGGATCGAACTCGGCTCCCTCGACTCGAAATTCCGACCACCCAACCGTCGGCTATCGTGACTTTTTGTATTCTGAATTTTTTGAATTCGTACATTAAATAAACATACATATTTTTAATTCTATGCAATAAATAATAAAGTAAATTTATGAGCGATTCTTTTGTCGCTTTTAGGCGGGCCCTCAGGTTCCTGAAGAGCCACCTACTGCCCCTTTAAGCTCTTCCTGGACCACCACATTTCGGCAATGGTCTCACATGGTAGTAGTACATGGTAGTACATTTACACACGTAGATATCTATCTATAAGGCACAACACTTACTTGATAGTATTCTCATCAAGCCACAGCTCCTTCGAACTTTCGCACACTTTGCCCTCTCTAAACTATCAGTGCTAGTGGTTGTAAAGTACCCTCACTCTTTTATAATACCCACACCAATTTTACCCTTACATATTTTATTCATAATTACCTTGACGTTCGCAACTCGGGCCCAAGCACATATATATACGAAAGAGTTCCCCCAGGGTACATTGCATATACGAAATTAAACGACGTCGACCACGAAAGAAAAAAGTTTGTGTGGACTGTTAAGACCCAAGTCCCAATTCTTGGTTCGAAACAATGTCTTATCACTAAAAATTGATAAGAGCGTGCTTCGATGGTCAAAAGAAAGAGCGAAAAACGAATGGTGAGGAAAATATGTAGTGCAAAGTGAATAAAATAGTGGTCAAGGTAGGCCATTTTTGAAGAGCAATTTGCTCATAGGAAAGATAAGCGTACTCGGATAACCCGATATGCATTTGCGAAGAAAATTATGAATTAAAAAAAGCAAAAGAAGTAGTTATGCGTGTTGACCATTTTGGGATCTGTTCTCTCTCTCTCTCTCTCTCTCTCTCTCTTGTCAAGAAAGGATAATATCCTATACCATAAGTAAATAAGTAAATTATATCATGCCATTACCAATACAGGAGTAGACAGAGGTCTAGACGATTAAGTAGTTTCGACCCACCTTCCACGAAAATATTTTCGGGACAATGTGACAGGTGGTGAGCCTATCGCCGTGTCAATGTCCAAGCCAACGATATAATTCGTACATAAGTTTTAGAAAAAACCCATTAGACACAAGCCTGCCATCTGGGGATTAAACTCGGGTCTCTCGACTCGAAATTCCGACTACCCTACCACTCGGCTATCGCGACTTACATTACTATAAGTGATTTGAATAACACAAACACTTATCTACTTCTTTTATTATTATGGGCTACTAAACGTGACCGGTAAGGTCTAAACGTAATTAATTATTTAAATTAATTTCTCAAACTTGAACTAATCACAACATAAAAAAGCAAGAATACTAAAAAACCGTTTTTTAAATCGAAAATGGAATTCCAGGAAGCGACGACAACCATGACTGTTAACTATATACCATAAATGTTTGTCGCTTTTCAGGATGTACTCGAAATCCAAAAGAACACAATTCAACCAGGGCTCAAGTGTCTAATTGTCGATGATTTGATAGCTACAGGGGGATCAATTACCGCTACAGTTAAATTACTACAGAGTTGTGGTGCAGATGTTACAGGGTGTCTGGTTGTAATGGAGCTAGTTCAGCTTAATGGACGACAGAACATTCCAGAGGGTGTACCTGTATATTCAATAATAAAATATGACTAGCATTTTTTATTCAAATAACATGTTGTTTTTACATAATTGTAACGATGTTACATGTTAGTATATTATGTTAATATATTAATGTAAAATATATGAGTTAAAATTATCTGATGTTTTTTTTTATCATCATGAAGTTTTTTTTTATAGAATAGGATGACAAACGAGCAGGTGGCTCACGTTATGGTAAGTGATTACCGCCGCCCAGGAACACCTGCAATACCAGAAGAATAGCAGATGCGTTGCCGGCCTTTAAGAAAGGAATAGGCTCTTTTCTTGAAGGTCCCTAAGTCGTATCGGTCCAGAAAAACCGCTGACGGCAGCAAATTCCATAAAGTGCAAGTGCGTGCTGGAAAAACGCACTGTGGTGGAATGCGAAGCCTCTAGATGGTGTCGATGGAATTTTTGAATATGCCGTAAGGTATGATTACGCAAAATACGCGCACGGACGTAGAGTTGAGGAAATCAACCCGTAAAATCTAAAGGTATGATGTGACATTCAGCGGCTGAGATTAATCTGACCAATTCCTCGGAGCTCTCTCCCGAGTACATCATGAAAAAAGTGCCGAAATGCAGCATCTGTCAGGGGATCTAGGCGATCAGATAGAACATGGTCGTCGACGATTCGAGCCGCTCTTCGTTGGATACGGTCAAATGGAAGGAGCTGCCACTGGGGTGCCCCCGCCCAGAGATGCGAACAGTACTCCATGTGCGGCCGAACCTGCGCCTTATAAACTTGCAAGCGGTGGACCGGTAAGAAGTAGTAAGTTATAAAGTTAAAAAAATATATATATAAAATATTAAACCGAAAAAATATTAGTTTAAAAAAAGTCGAGGGTGTCTATGTGTCTATTCTCATCAAAATTAATTCTAGCCATGTAATATTTAATCTAGCCGTTTGTGTTAATATACATGATATTAACACAAATGGCTAGATTAAATATTACATGCTATATAGCAGTAAAGAATGCTGCCACCTAAAGACAAGTGCAACACACTACAATATGAATAGAGGTCTTGCACAATGTTGCAAGTTGATGAATTCAGGATCCTATATCTTCACGCAATTCCTTATACTGGATTAGTCAAGGGCTTTGATAACAAAGTCCTTTCGACCCACCTTTTAAACGAAGACATTTTTGGCACAACGTGACAGCTTGTCGCTTTATATCCAATGATGTAAATCATACATAAGTTTAAACTGATTGATACCACCTGAGAATCGAGCTAGCGTCCCTGGACTCGAATTCCGATCACCCGACCTCTCGGCTATCGTGACTAATAAATTCGGCTCAATGTTTTCTGGCAATGTTCGGGGATTGGATTATGTGTTATCAGAGACATCTGTATTACTACGACTAAAATTTCTTTGATTAATTATATATTAAATAGAAATATAAAAGCGAAGGATTCCTCATTCAAATAGTGGGTAATCATGATGTCTCCAAATCTAACTAAGCTATCTATGGGTTATGAGAAGGAGACGACAACTAAGATGACTACCCCACTAAAAGGGTAGAGTTGAAGGTGACAACAAACTTGTTTGGAAAAGTATCAAAAATGATATGTAAATTATAAAAGTTACGTTCAAAAAAATTATAGACGGAGGTTTTAAATGGGGTTTAAGTTTGTGTAGGAAAATCTTAGTTTTTGTAGTTATAAGTGGGAGTTGCTAATTAAGTTTCAGAAATCTTAATTTATCAATGCCATTATATAAATCCATGCAGTTGTAAAGCTGAGGAGTCTTCAGCTGAAGAGTTCAGTCAGGAAGTTATTATTAAGAAAAGATGTTTGCTTTGATACAATTTGAAAAAAAAAAATAACATATCTTTCAGGTATTTCTTAACATTTTTTATTCAATAAATAAATCATAACAATATAAACTACATACAAGTAATAAAGGAAAGATGATGCTTCTTGATCTTGATAGAACATGACAAATATACAAAGACAAACACTGACGACCATAAAGAATACAAATATAAAATTAAATAAAAATAGAATAGGAATTAAAAAGAGGAAGACCAGAAAGAATATATATAAAAAATAAAAGAAAGAGCAATACGTCATGTTATACCAAGAAGTCATAATGTTTACAGAAGATCGAACTAAACTCTTAAATTTATTATAACAAAAAGAACACAAAAGACTAGTAGTACATAATACAGTAAACATTGTAACTTTGGCAGGCTTACATGTAACCAAGTATTTTGAAATAAAAAAATTAAGAAAAGTTAAATTAGAACCTACACTAAAATACATTCTAACAGTATGTCCATACTTCTCTGCAATGCTGTAAATTTATTGATATTTTTGCCATTATTACTTTCGTTTCTCTAGACTTGCATTTTTGCTTTTGGCGCAGCTGATGTGGGATTATCCGTTGAGGTATTTTTTAAATCTGACATAAACGATGTATTGAGTCCCTCAGTGATTTCTTTTATTGAAAGATTGTCTTCATTTTCGTAAACATTTGTCGTGGATCCTCCAGTATTGTTTTTCGATTCGAATGTTTCTTTATTCATTTGGTTTTTAGTAGTACTTTGATCAGCGTTATTTGATACGCTTATTGGGTTTGTCTTTTGATGGTTGTCGTCTTTATTGGCATTTGTATTTAGGGCCTCTGTAGAAGAACTTAGCGAGTCACTTTGTGCGGTGGTTGCTGCTGGATTTTCGTTATTTTTCGATTCTGTTTCTTCTTTATGATCTTCTGTTTTTGGTTCTTCATTTAAATCTATATGTGTTGAAGATACAGTGGCATTATGAATAATGTCTGTTTTATTGACAGCATTTACGTCTCGGGTATTTCTTTCCTTTTCTTCAAAAGCCGCAAATGTTTTTGGAGTACTATGATCATTTAAGGAGCTTGCAACAAAAGATTTCATTTCGGGATATTTTAATCCTGTATTTTTCTGTGATTCTACAGTAGTTTTTCCTGTTGAGTCATCATTGCCTTGCCTCTCAAATGCGTCTGTTGTTGTGTCATCTGTGATGTTAATGATATTCTTAGGTGAATTGATTGGTAGTTTTTCATTTACCTTTGTATCATTCTTGGTCTCATTCTCGGTATCTCTGGTATTTCTCTCTTCACTTTTTAAAAAATCTTTAGTCGTGTCTATTTGCGCAATTTTAGATTCGGTATGTTGAATCGGTACTTTTTGATTACCTTGCATTTCATTTTTATTCCCGTTAACATCCAAATTATCTTTTACACCAATTTCAGGCATCACTGTCGTAGCATCCTTGAGAACATCAGTTGAAGATTCTATTTTATCGTTCTTGTTAATATTCAACGTATCTCTTGTATTTCTATTGTTTTCTTCGTTTGCTTTAGAATTGTTCGTGGAGCTTTTACCATTGACAGGCATCACTGTCGTAGCATCCTTGAGAACATCAGTTGAAGATTCTATTTTATCGTTCTTGTTAATATTCAACGTATCTCTTGTATTTCTATTGTTTTCTTCGTTTGCCTTAGAATTGTTCGTGGAGCTTTTACCATTGACAGTATTTGAAGCGCCTTGTTTTATTTCTGCATCACCTTGTTTTACAGAGATACTATCTAACTTTTCTGTAGTAGCTGCCTCTTGAGATATATTTGGAATATACGAAGTGCTAGATTTTTTGTTTATTATATTGGTCTGTTGAGAGTTCATCGTAAAGCTATCGATCGGTTTTAGTGATTCTGATTGTATCGGTGTTGGTTCATTAAACCCAATAGTACTAGGAATATTACGTCCTTTGAATGCGTTATAATGATTTTGCCGTTCACCAAAGGACGGTTTCGTTTTCTCTTCGTTATCTGTTAGACCAATGCTTTGACTGTTAAGATTTTCAAAGTTAGTTCGATGGTGATGGTTAGAATTTGGGTACCCATTCTTATAGATCATACTATTTCCACGATGGTCTCGTGTTTCGCTATGTGCTGCATTGCCGGTATTGCTCGATGTTTCAGGTTCAGTTTGATTTTCCTTCATATGATCATTATGATTATCGTCTGCTCCACGCTTCTGACGCCTACTTTTATTGTCCTGGTCCATGATTGGTAAGTCTGTATTGTCTATGGATGATCCCTGCGATTTTATAACTTCATAAACATTAAATTTGGAAATTGAATGTCTGTCATCCATATTCTTGCTATTATGTTCACTGACATGATCTCCTACATGATAATTCGTATCATCTATTGTTTTGATGTCTCTTAAAGCAACATTTCTTAATGTTGAATCAGGCATTTTGTTTTCTTCACCTATCTCTATTTTTGGTTCTTTTAAGTCATGTTCAGATTTAGATTCTTGTGTAAATTGTTTGCTATCAGTATAAGGCGTCGTAGTTGCTAAAGTGGAATGTAAAGCATTATTACTTGTATCAGTTTGTGCCTGGTGCGGCTTATCTTTATTGGCGGTATCACGGTTTTGTCTCAAACTAACATTATTTTCGTTATTCTCTAGTTTAAGTGGATTTTCAGAAGTTGATGTTGACGTTGCTTGATCGTTTAAAGTCTCTTTACTGTATCCATCAGTAAAAATCTCACTTAAATTTGCTCCTTTCATTGGTTTTTCAGTTGGATTCTCAACATAAGGTGTCCCATTGTTTTGTCCTAGAGATTCATCAATGACATAAACTTCTACATGAAAATTGTATCCCCTCAATACTGTAGGGCTCTTTAGTTCTATTGTGATGTTTTTCTCTCCTTCTCCGCCTTCAACTATTCTAGCATCTCCATCCTTTTCTTCTCTCAAATCTGTGACAATAATTCTGCTTATAATTTCGCTGCCGTTTGCTGTAATAGTTATATTTTCCTCTTGTCGCCATAACGCCGGGCTTGCTTGTTTGTTTTCATCGTATATTTTGCGCCCCCCTTTATTCGAACCTACAATTATATCGCGACAACGCGCTATGGTTACGATTGTGAGTAATAACCAGATCTTAGCGTCCATCGTGCTTGAATAAGACTGTGTGATGCATGGAAATACTTTAAGCTTTTATACAGAAAGCAAATTGAGGAAAATATTTGGAATTAAATCACAGCATTAAGAATTGCCTTCATAATATTTTTTATTGACATAAATTAACCTCTTCCTACAGGAAAATCGTAGTACCTATTTCAGTAATGCCATTGAGAAACGTGCTTAACGTGACTAATACACTATTGTAGGCGTTTTATCTCAATTTCCGAAACAGTAGTAGCCACACATTTTTTAGTAGCTTTGTATTTAGAAAAGATGTACAATGTGTATCATATTATATACGTATGTGTGAGATTTATGATTAAAACATTTCTCGGATTTTCTATTATAACATTTATTCATTGTATACAATTATTAGCATAGTAAAAAATATCTCTGCGCCTTTCCCAATACAGGGGTAGACAGAGGTCTTTAAAATTAAGTCCTTTCGATCCTCCTTCCACCGAACACATATTTTGGGACAAAGTGACAAGTGGAGAGCCAATCAAAATCTTCACGTTCAAGCCATTGATATACATACATATGTTTTTGAAAAAAAAAAAACAATTCGCGCGAGCCTGCCGCAGGGGATCAAATTCCGATCACTCAACTACTCGGCTATCGTGACTTACTTGTGGCATAATAAAATTTTTACTTACTTATCTTCACGCACAATCCCTGACGGGGTAGCCAGGGAGAACAGATCGCCAAGTGTCACGATCCCTACATACTTCTTTCGCTTCTTTCAGATTCATCATCTTCTTCATACATGCACGTCTAGGTATCCGAGTACTCTTGACCCTCCCCTCTTCGAGCAATTTGCTCACATGCTCTTCGAAAGTTAGTCTCGGTCTACCTCGACATCTTTTAATATTAACTTTTTTCACTTAACTTAAATTTTTACATTAAATATAAATAATCAATAAATACTTTTTTTTATTAAAACATTTCTAATATTATTAAGAGATAATACATTGACCTCCCATATAAAGAGGATTTGGCATAACCCCAACGCTTGACAATCGCAATTCTGCATACTTTGAACCGTACACACTGCTATCCGTCACCTGTCTACTAATCTTATGCTCGTCACCAGTTTACTAATCTTATGCTGGGAGATGGTTATCCGGTCGTTTAGCTAACGACCAATTGGTCGTTTAGCTAATTTCGTTTTCAAGGCCTTAGTCGTTTCAAGGCCTTGGTCACCCTTGGGAAACAAGGCGATGGTAAATTCTTACCTATAACACACGAGTACTGTCCGTCTTAAGTTTTTGAGATATCAGAAAAAGACCTTATAACAATACGGGTGTAAGGTGTATTGTATTGTGATAGCCCATTAACTTGCCACCACCTTATAACCAATGCCGATGAGATCGGCCTATTTCCGACTAAAATAAACTGTTAGAAGCCCTTAAGAAAGTAAGCAACTAAGTAAATGAGTAATACCTACTCAAACTATATCTCTGGAGAAACGCTGGAACATATTTAATAATAATATATAATAATAATATCTTCACGTAATTCCCAATACAGGGGTAGACAGAGGTCTAGTCTAGACAATTAAGTCCCTTTGACCCACTTTCCACCTAGGATATTTCGGGACAACGTGACAGGTGGTGAGCCCGTCGCCGTCTTTATGTCCAAGCCAACGATATCATTCGTACATAAGTTTTGAAAAGCCCATTGGTACGAGCCTGCTACCTGGGGATCGAACTCGGGTCTATTGACTCGAAATCCCGACCACCCAACCACTCGGCTATCGGGACTCTTTGAATATGTAATGATGTTATCAAAGTTCCTATAAACAAATATATAAACCAAAAAAAATAATACTAAGATGAGACTGTAAAATTCAATATCACAAGACTTCATCGAATTACAATGAACGCAAAATCAAAATCTTTAGTATTCGACGTAGGAACAAATTTTATTAATCAAATATAATAATTTTTTAAATGTATAAAAATTTTTAAATATAAAAAAACATAATGCGAGATATTAATGGAACAATGATCATCATAGCGGCCTGTAAATGTATGGACATTTACAGGCCTACGTCCTGCTATGGAGCAGGACGTAGGCCCATAGGAGGTTTTAAAGAGGTTCGTAACGCCACGCTTGGCAAGCAGATTTATAATTGCAATACCGGACAACGTGTACTTTATACGCTGCTACCAGTCACCGGCATGAAGACTAGGTCTGGTATTATTCGAGTTGGTTATCCTTCCATCTATCGTTGGACAATTGCATTCTCAAAGTTTTCTTCTTAGTCGCCTCTTAAACCCACGGGAAGAATGACGACTCCAAATGCTTTCCGTACACAAACATTAGTCATTTAAAGTAGTTTTTTTAAATGTTTCCCCGACAATTCTTAACTCAAAGCATATCAAGTACTAAATCACATGTAAGGACGCTTCTAGAATCAGAATTAGGCAACGTATTACATCATCCACGTACACGACGAATTCCGAGTACTCGCCTAATCTTTGAGATTCTGATCAATGTCAATGTCATCGACCGGTGTCAGCCGTTGGTATACTATACAACCAAAGAGTATGTAATCACTACGTTATATATACAACTGTATCCCAAGATGAATAATTGTTCAATCCTAGCTTCAAATCTTTGCGAAAATCAATACGTAGAATCCGAAATTTTTGCAGTTGATCTTTATTACATTTATTATTAGCGTATGAATCTATCAGCCCCGGTTTTCCTGTAGATTTTGTAATCATATTGCTTCTGTCTATTCTTGTAAAGAGATGAGGGTTTATTTAATTATGCCTTATTGTTAACAGCTTATATAAATGGAAATAATAGGCGGATTAATGCAATATGGAAATAAGTCGTGTTTGCATTGGAACGAATCTCGCAACTGTAAGAATTTCAAAAATATTTTGTTATTTGAATAGTATTACACTTCAAATGCATACAATAAATATAATATGAGGAAGCTCAATGTTGCTTAACGTGCAATGGAAAGGGCCATGCTCGGTGTTTCTCTGTGTGATAGAAGGGTGTCTTACAGTGGATATTTTACATTATGTTTATATCTTCACGCCATTCCCAATACAGGGTAGACAGAGGTCTAGTCTAGATAATTAAGTTCCTTTGACCCACCTTCCGCCGAAGATATTTTCGGGACAACGTGACAGGTGGTGAGCCCGAAGCCGTAATTAAGTCCAAGCCAACGATACAATTCGTACATAAGTTTTGAAAAATCCTATTGGTTCGAGCCTGCCACCTGGGGATCGAAGTCGGGTCTCTTGATTCGATTTCCGATCACCCAATCACTCGGTTACCATGACCATTTTTTTTCAAAATTTTTTAGTATGTTAAGTAGGTAGGTAGTTCTGCTTTATTTGAAAAGAAAAAAATCAAATAATTTTAATAAAATAAACAAAATTTTCTACAAATTCATTTACAATAGTCTTCTCGGGAACAGGGACATTTCTCGGTCATTTTGAGACCCTTTGCCATTTGTTTCATAAAAGGGTGAACTTCGTCGCTAAAGAACGGCCTGCGAAAAAAATTTTCGATTCAATTATAATAAAATATGAAATAACAACTCTAGAAAACGCTACAGAATACAACTTTTTTATTATCAAGTTGACTAACTCCGACTAACCAATATAACAATATTGGCGGGATTTTCCATAAATGCCATCTTGGCTTTGGCGGGTTAGAAATCAAAATGCGCTAGACGTGCTTATTATCAAAACGTATTTGCGGAATTTTTGTTTTAAGAATGCTGCTGTATTTGGTCTTGTATTTTTCGAGATGATTATCACAAGGGTTTTTGAGATGGTTATTCTTTTTCACTCATTTTCCCAATACTCGGGTTGAAATAGATCTAAACGATTTCTTCATGTAGATAGATACATATATAGATAGGAATAACATCACATAAATTGCTCTGATCCCAATGTAACATATCTAAAGCACTTGTGTCGGAAACAACGAAGGTACCACAAACACCCAGACCCGAGAAAATGTAGCAAAAGTGGTTTTTCTACATTGACCCGATCGGGAAACGAACCCGGGACCACGAGATGGCGACACCTTGAAAACTGGTGTTTACCTAGGTCCGGTTTTTCCCAATACACGTGTAGACAAAGGTAGTCTAGACAGCTAAGTCTCTTCTAATATTATTAAGTTAATAGACCCACACTTAACCGGAGTTTATTTGGGACCACGTTTGTCGTCATAGCGTCCAACACAACGATACAAACGTACATTAGTTTCGAAAAATAAAACTCACTGGTCCGAGCCTTCTACCTGGGGATTGAACTGGGGTCTCCTGATTCCAATTCCGAATGTATCAACACTAGACTATTGTTTATAATCTGGATTCAAATAATATAAGTACTTCTTAGGTCCAAAAAAACTCGTTTCATTATAATTATCGTTATTACAATCCACGCTGAATAGGCGTCCAGAAAGATTGCCTAAAACTTTGTTAAGCTTATCTAACCTTTTTAATCTAAAAGTTTGATCTAGGTTCAGCGTAAACACATAAACGAACAGTGCAGGACATTAGATTGTACTCAAAATTGTTACATTTTGAATACTGAGCAGACCAATAAAGGAGATTAATATTATTATATTAATTAAATTTCCCACAGTTTTGCATATTAAGTTTTTGACAGTGACATTGTAAAATAAATATCTTCACGCAATTCCAAGTACAGCGGTAGAGGTCAAGTCTAGACAATTAAGTCCCTTTGACCCCATGTTCCACCGAAGATATTTTTTTGGACAACCTGACAGGTGGTGAGCCGTCTTTATGTCCTAGCCAACGATATAATTCGTACATAAGTTTTTGAAAACCCATTGGTACGAGCCTGCCACCTGGGGAACGAACTCAGGTCTCTTGACTCGAAATTCCGATCACCCAACCACTCGGCTATCGTGACAGTGAGAATGTGAAAAACATATTAAGTTTAATGTAGTCTTGTTAAAAATACTGGCAGTCATTAAGTCATTTTGCAGTCCTTAGTTTAAGAGGTCAACAATATAGATTAAACATATTCCTTGACGTTACCGGAAGACGGTTAAGGTCGACAATTTGTTTTACAAACCGGAACTATGCAAATCTCTCGCAACACGCTTTTGACTCACCATCAACTTCTTACTCAGTGTTGCCACTGTATTATTATGCAAAATTTATTTAAAAACATTATATTTACTTATGACTGTATTCAAGTTTAATATCAGTGTTGATACTAAGTTGGGGTTGAAAAAATAATACTTAAAAATTATCTAGCATTATCCATTTCAGATACAAAAAGGATTATTTTACAAAAAGTATTAAAACCTTTTGAATTGATAATCAAATAACTTTTGATTCTAATTGAGAAAACTTCAGAGTCCATTTGCATAATATTTAATGTTTGTCACGTCTGTTTCTTCTCCGTCAAAATAACCTCATTATTAATCTACGTTTACGGTGGTTTACAAATTAAAGTTTTGATATGTGAAATAAATGTTTTCCACATTAAAGAATAAATTATTTCTAAACATTTAATTTCATTGCACTGAAACATAATTAAACGTACCTAACACTCACAAATTTCTTTCATCGGATGTTAAAAAAACATCTGGCAACACTAAATAATTTGCCAGCAAAAAGGTCAAAAAAGGCATTTTCTCATTGATAACAAGGTTAACAACAGATCTACTTGAATATTGAGCAAGGCGTTTCACCATATAAAGTACCCGACAATAATAAAATCTCGTCTAGCTATTCAATTGTTCCTAGAAATGACAATGAACGAAGGAAATCTAATAAGTACTAAATTTGTTACGCAATACGAGATTTTTAACATTTAAACTGAAAAGTCACGGTGGCTCGGAGGAAAGAGCATCGCTACGTCGCGCGGGTTGTAGGTTCGAATTGCGCCATTCTCAGTTTTCTTATTTATCTTATATTTGTTTATATCCTAACTGACCCCGCAAACGTTGTTTTGCCATACAAAAAATAGGGTTTGATCGTAGAAGGGTAAAAATTTAGGGTTGTATGTATTTTTGTACGCTATATAAAAATATATTCTATATAAATAGATCATAAAAAAATAAAAATCAACAATTTTGTGTAAAAATAATTTAGGGGGATAAAAAATAGATAATGTCCTATTCGTAGACTTACCCGATATGTACACAAAATTACACGAAAATCGGTCGAGTCATTTCAGAGGAGTTTAATTATAAACACTGTAACACGAGAATTTTTATATGAGATTTGACGATAAAAGAAGTTTAACAAAATAAAACTAAATAACTTTACAAAAAGAACACCTTCCGTCGTCTCTGCCTACCCTGTAGTAAAATAAAAAATATTTTCACACAATTCCCAATACAGGGGTAGACAGAGGTCTACTCTAGACAATTAAGTCCCTTCGACCCACCTTCCACCGAAAATATTTTCGGGACAATGTGACAGGTGGTGAGCCCGTCGCCGTCTTTATGTCGAAGCCAACGATATAATTCGTATAGGTTTTAAAAAAACTCATTGGTACGAGCCTGCCAACTGTGAATCGAACTCGGGTCTCTTGACTCGAAATTCCGACCACCCAACCACTTGGCTATCGTGACTACCCTGTAGTGAAACCACTATTACATATTTCTGCCACCAAAAGCAGTACGCACACCCAGTGCATTCACCCGATATGGGACATCCAATCTTAGTTGTAACTAGAAAAAATGCATGTACATATGTAGACACATACATAATACGTCCCATGTATCACTCTGATCCAACGAAGGTACCACAAACACCCAGACACTGGACTGTGCAGAGAAAGTAGTTTCCTTCCTTGCCTGGGAATCGAACCCGGGAGCACAGAGCTAGCGCAACCTTGAAAGCCAGTGTACGCCGCTCATTCAAGGGGACAACAACGTAAAAAGAGGTGTCATAAATTACTTGTATGTGTTATATGTTACAATACCCAAGTTTATTATTTAGAGGTATGTATGTACTTTTTTCTTTGTTTAGAACTCTCATATGCTGAGGAAAATATCATTAAGGTTAAGAGAAAGGCTGCCAGGAAGTACCGACACATATTGTTGCTATCGACAAATGACTCAGTACAATGATGTTATAAATATCATTGACTCAGTATGTCTCAATTGGCGGTGAAGACATGTTATTATTGGCTGATGACCTCCGTGGACGAGTGGCGTGTACACCGGTTTTCATGGTGTCGTCAGTTCTGAAGTATTGGGTTAGATTTCCGGCCGGTGCAATGTGGAAAACGCTTTTTCCATATTTTCTCGACACAGGCTGTTCGTGGCACCTTCGTACTGGGATCAAAGCAATGTATGTGATATTGTCTCTATGTATGTATATTTAAATCTATGTATCTTGATATATGTTATATAAAAGACAAAAATGCCTTATATGTTATATAAGGCAGAAAAGTCACGATAGCCGAGTTGGGTGGTCGGAATTTCGAGTCAATAGACCCGAATTCGATCCCTAGTTGGTAGGCTCGTACCAATGGGTTTTTCAAAAACTTATGTACGAATATCGTTGGCTTGGACATAAAGACGGTAACGGGCTCACCACCTGTCACGTTGTCCCGAAAATATCTTCAGTGAAAGGTGGGTCGAAGGGACTTAATTGTCTAGACTCGACCTCTGTCTACCCCTGTATTGGGAATTGTGTGAAGATATTTCATTTATATTTATTTTATATTGCATATGTTATATTACATGTCCTTTTGTTGTATGCTGTGCCACGCATTTTTGACGATCAAAGAAGGGGCTTTTAATTTAAAAATAAATCTGTTTATTTAAATAACTGTAATAAAAAAATACGCAAATGCTAACTATAACTACAAAATTTTAACTTATTAGATTAATTATGTGCAAATGTAAAAGGAATGAACACACAGACATTCTTTAACAGACGACCTCTGTGGACGAGTGGCATACACACCGGTTTTGATGATGTCGCCAGCTTTCGCGGCCGGGTCGATCAAGAAAACCATTTTTTCTACATTTTCTCAGATCTGGGTGTTTGTGGTATCTACGTTACATCTTATCCCATAACAAGTGCTTTAGTTACATGCTTTTGGTGTTGCACCAATGTGTGTAATGTTGTCCCTATATCTATATAAGTATTTTCTCATCCGCGTTTATGCACCGTTGCTTCTGTACCTATTAAGCATGGAGCATGGTTAACGTCAGTCTATACGAAAGCAGTGACTCAGAACTAATCTTGCGAACTTAAAGTGTCTGCTAAATACCTCTCTATCATTAATTTAAAATAAAAAAAAGTTAAATATCAATTGAAATAAAACCTCTATGTTAAACATTTGTTAAACATTCTTCTTTCATGAAAGGATCCTTCCAGGGATTTCTGAGCTCTGAGCTGGTGGCACAATCGAAGCCGGTGTGTACGCTTCTCGTCCAGGGAGGTCGTCATAAATAAATAATAGTTTAAAAAAACTAAAAAACACGCTTTTTATAGAAAACAAAACTAAAAAAAAAGAAAATAAATTTTAATAAATTTAAATTAAGAATAGCGTTAAAAATTTCATTAAATATAAATTAATAATAGAGTGAAAAAAAAAATTATTTAAAAAAAGCGTGGGGTGCTTTTTAAGGTATTATCAAAATGATAATCACTCTACTCATATCTGTCAATAAAATATTTATAACTATTGACACCATGCACCCCACGCTTTTTTCAAAATGAAATATTTTTTTTTATTCACATTATTATTAATTCATATTCATTGAAATTTTTAAGGCTATTCTTAATTTAAATTTATTACAATTTATTATCTATATTTTAGTTCGGTTTTCTATAAAAAGCGTGTTTTTCAGTTTTTTTAAACTATTATTTATTTTCTACTTTTTAGTTATTTTATCAAATTAGTGTATTGTCATCGGTCCTCGATAAATCTATAAAGTTTGAACGAAATCAGGCCGTTTAAAGTGGGTCAAAATCGCGTCCAAAGAAGTCAATTACAAACATACAAACATACTGGTGAAGCTAATATAAAGCGTGTAAAAACAAAACTCACCGGCACAGCATCTTGCTGATCTCTTGCTCGTACTCCTCACTCGCGATCTGGTATTTCTTTAACTGGTCCAGCTCCTCCTGGCGCGCTCGCTCCTAACATGTGCAAAATTAAATTAGAAACGAATTCTTAGAAAAATAATTGAATCCTATCTAAGTATCCTCTCAAATTTGATTGATAGCCAGGTATTTTATCCTTTAAAAAAAAGGACAATCGTGAATTGAATCATTGAAATTGTGAACATTCAATGATTTTCCATGTTATTATGTGATGATGGACTTCATCATCGGTTTTCCCGTAATCTGTAACTATGAAACTAATTTATGAACTTTTTTCAGTAGTTTCGGAGACAGGGGATTATCAAAATTTGTCTATTTTCTTGAATAACTCGAAAAAGGTATATTTTAAAATTACAAATATTATATGTTAGAGATCCTCACAAAAACCAGTTTCATATGATATAAAATAATGTGACAATTTTACATATATATTAATATATGTAAAATATTTTTATAATACATAATGTTATATAATGTGACAATTGCATTTTTATCTTGTTTCCCAGAAGTGACACCTCACAGAAATTGATATGTACACCAAATTTCAAATTGTTCGGTCCAGTAGATATGAATTAAGGTCCATTTTTTTATTTGGACGTACGAAACCCTAAAATATATTTAACTCGCCAGGACATCAGGAGGATTTGCCATAATCGCCTCACTTTGCACACAAGCCGATTGACGACTAATCAGTACCGCCAGGCACATCGCAACTAAGGAGGCTGCTGCCGGTCACCGGCGTGTTGGTCTGGTATTTTCCTAGATGGTCATCCACATAGTCGTTTTTTACGATATCCACGGAAAGTTCAAAGGGGGGGGGGGAGGGGTAGAAGGAGGGGGGAGGTAAAATCCTCCGCAGCCCAAAGCCCAAAGATAGTTAACCTTCAATAAGTTGGTATATTCCATCTGCTTCAGCAAGCTCTTCTGGTACTCCTTCTTCGCCTCCGCGTCCGTTTTCTTCTTGTGATCGATCAACTGCTGGATTTGTTCGAACAGTTGCCGCTGGTATTCGTTCTCTTCCGCCATCCTCTGTTTGAGGATCTCCTTCTCTTTTTGGCGCTCTTTGATCTGATCTTGCATCCCTTGACGGACTTCCTATCAAACGTCATACATATAAAGAAGTAAGGGGTTGAGAAATGGTTTAAAATACAACGCTTTAGCAGAAAGTGGGGGGAGTGCTGCGAGGAATTGTTCGGATTAATCCCGGCTGCTGAATTTCACAATAGAACCTTACGGCATAGTCAAAATTTCATCAACACCACCTAGATGCTTGGCATTCCACCACAGTGCGTTTTTCGCGGAATTTTCCACCACGCACTTTATGAAATGTGCCGCCGTCAGCGGTTTTTCCGGACCGATACGACTTAGGGACCTTCAAGAAAAGAGCTTATACCTTTATCAAAGGCCGACAACGCATTTTCTACGCTTCTGGAATTGCGGATGTTCATGGGCGGCGGTAATCACTTACCATCACGGGCATGGGAAGAAAAATGTGAGGAAGATTGAAGGAGATTAAAAGTAAATTAAGATCCGCAGTCCGCACTATATCTATCTAGGCGCTCACGTTTATCAGTAATGTCTTTTTTTTATAGAATACCTTCCTATTCTATAACAAACGAGCAGGTGGCTCACGTGATGGACATGAACATCTGAAATACCAGAGGCATAGCAGATGCGTTGCCGTCCTTCCTCCAGAATTGGGGGAGGGAGGTGTGTGGGCCTCCGGTTACCTGCCCTCGCCAGACGAAACGCAGAAGTTTGTAAGACTTCTACTTCACGCCGGTATTCTGTGAGGTCGTGGTACTTCCCCGGTCGAGCCGGCCCATTCATACAACAACAAAGGCTGATGCGTGGC
Organism: Sericinus montela; assembly: GCA_029286605.1. Lineage (NCBI taxonomy): Eukaryota > Metazoa > Arthropoda > Insecta > Lepidoptera > Papilionidae > Sericinus > Sericinus montela. The sequence continues at coordinate 4,414,695 of JAGSMR010000014.1, forward strand.
TCTACCACTGTTAAAATCTTACTTTGAAGTGAATAGTCTTATGAATAGTAAGTGAATACCAGTAAGAGATTGAGATGGAAGAGCACATGATGCCTATACGTCGTGTTCACTGTACTATCTTTTTTTGCCCCATCAAGTGTTTTCTTACATACCCATATTTATATTAAATAACTAAAAGTAATAACTAAACTGTAATTGTGCCAAATACTTCATTACATCCTAAAGTCACTACTCTATGATGCCATGGTATTAATTAAATAATAAAACAATTATTTAGTCACGATAGCCGAGTGGTTGGGTGGTCGGAATTTCGATTCAAGATACCCGAGTTCGATCCCCGAGTGGCAGTACCAATGAGGTTTTCAATACTTATGTACGAATGCTTTGACATAAAGACGGCGACGGGCTCACCACCTGTCACGATGTCCCGAAAATATCTTCGGTGGAAGGTGGGTCAAAAGATTAATTGTCTAGACTAGATCTTTGTCTACCCCTGTATTGGGAATTGCGTGAAGATATTTATATTTATTTTTATTTTATAAATAATTATTTAATGAATATACTTAATCTGGTCCCTGCCATTTACGCAACAGTAAATATCATCGTTTGGCTATGCTAAAATATTTCTTCAATTAAATTTCATTCATTATACATCCCCAATTAACCCCGTACCTGGTTTGTCTTCCTAGACCACTTCAGATATTCACAGCGCGCCCTGTCTCTTACTTCTTGGCTACGCTGCGCTTCCTCTCTTCTGAACGTCTCATCTTGAGCTTCGAACTTAGCGAGCTCTTTCTTTAGTTCCAGCAACTTTCTGTTACATTCGTCGAGTTCTCTCTAGAAAATTTTAAGAGAATATGGTGTTTTAAATAGAAAAAGAAAAAGTTTAATATGGCATATAAATGATTCCATGTAAGACCATGAGTTTATGCCAGAGAAACAAAATAAATATATCTTCACGCCTTTCCATTCACAGAGGTAGACAGAGGTTTAGACATTTAAGTCCTTTCGACTTTCATGGAAGACTTTTTTTTGAAGAGCCTTTTGCCGTCTTTATGTCCAAGCCAATGATATACTTAAGTTTTGAAACAACCCATTGGCACGAGCCTGGGAATCGAACTCATGTCTCTTGATTAGAATAACGATCACCCAACCACTCGGCTGACGTGCCTTTTTAATTATATCTTCATGCATAGTCCTTGATGGGGTGAGCAGAAAGAACAGATCGCCTAGGGATCGATCTCTGGGCCTCTAACTCCGACCACATAACCACTCGGCTGTCGTGACTTTTTATCGTGACGTGCTAGAGAAACGCCTTATCTTATAAATATTTTCATTACAAGTTTCTCAAAATAAAGTACTTAACAATATTTTGTACATACAACATAAAGGCCTGTAAAAGTACTGCTAGACATAGGCCTCACCCTTAAGGAGAGTTTAGCTACAATCATACCCTTGGCATTTGCAGTACCAGGAACGTAATGTACATTTTAGAAACTGCTGGTCAATACCGTTCACCAGTCTGGTATTTTTTGGGATGGTTATTCCGCCATCTATCTGTAGCCACTGTCGATTACAAAGCTTTTCCCTTAGTCGCCTCTTACGATACCTAGGTAATATTTTAGGCAAACATCATTATATTTCTATATGGTGGAATCAGATATGATGCTTACGCTTATATTAAACAGAAAACATAGTTCTACTTAAAAATATAGTGTTTACTTCCTTTCGTCGTCTAAGCTCGATCATTGCCTTTTCATCAGCTAGTCCCTGCCCGGCGAGAGAGTCCCAAGCGTCGGAAACTAATTTCTCCTCTGCTTGATCTCTCGCGAGCTTCTCCTGTTTCTCTTCGATCATTCTCTTCCTTTCTTGTGCTGTTTCTATTCGTTTTTCTCTTTCGATGCGTTCCTCTATGAAAGAAACTCGATCGCATGTAGTAATATATAGATATGGTATTTTTAAACGTAATGATAATTCTCTGTTCAGTCGTTTGTGTCAGTACAACATTCGTACCCATTTCCGCAGCTAAATCATCATGAAACAACTGCCGTTTTCTGATTTAAAAATTACACAGAAATAAGAGATTGTAATAACGGGCTAATGGACATTCAATCTTTGAAGTATTTGTAAAAACGAGTCATTTAAAAAATCAAATGCCACAAGAAAATATATAGAGAGAAAGAGTAAAAGAGGGCGAGGTGATTTGAGACTAACTTTCGAAGACCATGTGAGCTAATTGCTCGAAGAAGGCATGGTCAAGAATACTCGGATACCTAAACGAAGCTGCCTAGCTAGCTAGAAAGTATGTTAGGCGATCTATTGCCTCTGGCTACCACGCAAATAACTAAGCTCGAAGATATGAATTTATTTTATATAAAATGTTCCCAAGGCGTCTCAAACGATATTCCCACGAGAAGAAAGTTTACACAAGGCAGTTTACTGTCACAAAAATACTTACTTTCCTCCTCCTTTCTCTGGTCCTCTTCCCACATGGACTTGAACCACAAGGTTTCCTGTTTCAACATCTCCCTCTCCCTTTCTCTCTGTATTCGTCTCTGTTCCAATTGGTAATCCGTGTACTCTTTGCACTCTCTGTCTCTCCGGAAGCGTTCGATAGCATCGAGTTCCATGCGTGCTGCCTGTTAGATTAATAGGACAAAATAATGTCCACTAATTAGGGCAAGTGAAAGTTTTTTGGTTAAATTTTATCTAGAATTAAAACATTGATAGCCACTGTGCCAAAATCTCACGCTCTCGCAAGAAGCTCACTGGTGGCGGATTCAGGAATAAATATAAATATCTTCACGCCATTCCCAATACAGGGGTAGACAGAGGTATAATCAAGACAATTAAGTCCCTTCGACCCACCTTCCACCGAAGATATTTCGGGAAACATATCAAAATCTTGCTTCGCGCTACCGAAGTTCGCACGATTACACGCATATAAGGATAGCCACCCGACCTGGCGGCTAGCTATCCTTTTCCTGCAACACCTTATCCGCCACGCAACTATATATCCCTTGTTTATGAAAATATGTCAATTATTACCTCGTACAGTAAATAAATAAATACGTATATACATAAGAACAACATCACAAACATTGTTCTGATCCCAAATTAGGTACCACAAACACCCAGACCCGAGATAATGTAAAAAGAGTGATTTTCTACAAAGACCCGTCCGGAAATCGAACCCGGGACAGAGATAGCGACAACAAGAAAACCAATAACAGAAACAGAAAATACTCAAGTTTAAATAAACTAGAGATGTTTAATTTCTACCTTAATTATGATAAATCGATCGTTTAACATATTACATAATAAGAAATTTGTCCTACTTAAAATTTATTTATTTATTTATCTTCACGCACAATCCCTGCCGGGGTAGCCAGAGAGAACAGATCGCCAAGTGTCACGATCCTTACATACCTCTTTCTCTTTCTCCTTCATTCAGATTCATCATTTTCTTCATACATGCACGTCGAGGTATCCGAGTACTCTTGACCCTCCCGTCTCCGAGCAATTTGCTCACATGGTCTTCAAAAGTTAGTCTCGGCCTACCTCGACCCCTTTTAATATTAACTTTCGCGTTATATATTTTCTTCACCATTCGGTCTTCGCTCATTCGCTCAACGTGCCCAAACCATCGAAGCACGCCCTTATCCATTTTAGTGATAAGATCATCTTTCAAACCTATCATTTTGCGAATCTCTTCGTTTCGCTTCCGGTCAGCCAAGGTAACGCCGCACATTTTACGAAGAGATCGCATCTGCACTGCATTCGACCTGCTTTTATGCTTCTTCTGACATACCCAGGTTTCGCTGCCATATAAAAAAGTCGGTACCAGCACTGCGTTATGTATTATATGTCCAACTTAAAAAAATTATTAAAATTACTTTCTAAGCTAAACACTGTCATGTACTAATTTAAACAGAATATACTTAATGATATACTTAAAATCTGCACCAAGCGTCGATAAATTATATGAAAAAAAAAATTTAAATGTAAAATGTATGTGTTAAGATTTATATTATATTAGAAATTTTGTTACAAGTATATGTAGGTGACACTTGACGAATACGAATTCAATATCTCATTGGAGTAACACAAGCACTTGTACTCTTTCACTTATTTTATTTTTATTTGTAACAAAGCCTGACTGGTTTCGCCTATAGTAAATGGTGTTTTCAGCCTTAATGTTGTAACTAGTTCATGATTCCGAATTTAATGTATATAATGTTTAGATCTTCAATGCCTTTATAGGCGAAATTGGTGAGGTTTTGTTACAAATTACAATATAAGATTTAATGATTTGAGATCATCACAATTATATTCTGTTATTCATGAAGCTGGTAATCTGTCAGACAGGGAACCTAGTACGGATACCAGTCTCTCACAAAGTCTATAAAATATACAACAACCGAAATCCCAGTCTTAGTAACTTTGTGAAAGAGAAATTAATACATATGTTTATATCGCTAAGAGGCAATGGATTTGGCACGATACGATGCGATTAAAATGAATGGGGCTCACCAATGCGTCTGCTTCGCTCATGGCTACTTCGTGCCACATCTTCTCGAATTCCATCTCCGCCATCTTGCGCGCTTGCTTCTCTCTCATTTGGTAGAGCTGAATTTGTTGAGCCTCCTTTGCGCGTGCCTTGAATATACACGGAAGCACGTGCACGCATTTGGACCTGGTGTGTTTTTTTTTTAAATTTACGACTGCTGTAATTTTTGCGGTGCTGTACTGGTAGATTAATATATCATCATTTTCCTTTTCGACGACCCGATAGCGTAGTTGGTAGTGACCATGCCTTCGAAGCTAATGGTCGTAGGTATGAATCCCGCTATGGGCGGCGGCGGTAATCACTTACCATCACATGAATCACCTGCTCGTTTGCCCCCTTATTCTATAAAAAAACATAGGTACATTAGAAGAATTAATAAAGGTTTTTACCAGTTGTCTAACCCTTCGCTCCAATTGCTTTTTTTTATAGAATAGGGAGGCAAACGAGCAGGCGGCTCACGTGACGGTAAGTGATTACCGCCGCCAATGAACGTTCGCAATACCAGAGGCATAGGAGATGCGTTGCCTCCCTTTGAGTGCTCCCCCCCCCTCAGAACTGGGGGAGGGGGTGTGTGGGCCTCCGGTTACCTGCACTCAGCAGACGAAACGCAGAAGTTTGTTAGACTTCTACTTCACGCCGGTATTCTGTGAGGTGGTGGTACTTCCCCGGTCGAGCCGGCCCATTCATGCAACAATAAAAGCTGATGCGTGGCTCTACAACTGTTAAAGCTTGCTTCGCCCATCAATCAAGCATGTTGTAAAGTAAGTTAGCAGCCTGTGACACGAATCCGGAGTTCAAACCTGGGTTATTTGCGTGCTATTACATTTTTGAGAGGGCGCTCTGACATCGAGCCAAACATGGTTTTATACAATATATTTATAATAATAAATAAATAAATAAATATTTTCACGCAATTTCCAATACAGGGGTAGACAGAGGTCTAATCTAGACAATTAAGTCCCTTCGACCCACCTTCCACCGAAGATATTTTCGGGACAACGTGACAGGTTGTAAGCCCGTCGCCGTCTTTATGTCCAAGCCAACGATTTAATTCAGTTTTTGAAAAACCCATTGATACGAGCCTGCCACCTGGGGATCGAACTCGGGTCTCTTGACTCGAAATTCCGACCACCCAACCACTCGGCTATCGTGTCTTTATATATATTTGATATTATAATGTTCGTTCTAGAACATAGATGTGACGTCATCGGTCCTAAGTTCCATTTATTCCGACGTGGGCATGTGTAAACTTACAGTGGTGTATCTTTATATTTCTCCGCGTGCTCTTTTTTCCTCTTTTCAAGCAGATACTGGAGCCTGTCCTTCTTCTCCTGCCAAACCGCTTCTGCTCCAGCTTGCGCCTGCTCAACCAGCTTTCGTATGTTTTCCTCTTCCTCACGAGCGAAAATTTCTTTCAATCTAAGGTTAATTGCATAAGTATTACGATCAATCATGTCATCATCTCATCATTTCATCTCTACAGAGCGAACTTTGCCCTCTAATGTTTCACACGTAAACTTCTGTGGAGCGACTTATTGAAAATCCATTACATAATGCTTTGATAATGATTACGTTACGATATAATATTAGTAATACATAAAATATCTATGTAATGTAATTGGCCGTGTGATGACATCGTAAGAATATCACCATCCCCTTACTTCCGTGGGTGTCGCAAGAGGAGACTGAGGAAGAACCTATAAATTGCCGGGAAAACCATCACCCAATATAACGAAATAAAATAGAATATATAATAACGAAATAAAATAAACATGTGACGGGCAGCAGCGTCCACGGTACGAGATGTAAAAGTAATATTTGTTCGCGGCAATTGAAAAGCGGCTGCTGAATTCAGTATGAAGGCCGTAACAATTAAAAGCATCCACATTCTCTGTCGTCTTTTTTGATGGTGTTTCGACTTCCACTACATTATGGAATGAGACTTATCGCAAAATGATTGAAAATTAAGAATGAAGGCAATTTAAAGCGGACCAATATCGCATTGTTGGTTAGTGGTCACGCAAAGGATTTTTCCCGCTGGCGTTCGTTTAATACTTGGTTTAACGTGGTCATTGTCCAAATTTTCGTTGTTAGACGATAATTACACAGATTACGTATAATCCAGAGTTGTATCAGTGTAAGAATAACGCCACTCTCTTTCCTTTCGTGGGTGTCGTAAAAGGTGACTAGGGAAAAGCTTTGAAAATACTATTGGCTATCGGTGCAACAGACCGGTAATGGGCAGCAGCGTTTGAGATGCGAGGCGTCTGGTACTGCGATCGCCAATGCGCTTGGCCTGCATACAAACATGGTACGGGAGAGGCCAATGTCCTGCAGTGGATTTTACAGGCTGTTATGATGATGATGCTCACTAAAGCGTCGCAGACTGAACACTTACTTTATGGTACGTAGTAGGACTATAAAATAAAAGAAGCTTTGCATACTTTTGCCTCTTCTCATTCAGGTCATCCTGGTACGAAGCCATACAGAGATCGACACGGTGTGCCACATCGTTAATAAGTGACCTGCAGAAAAACAAACGAAAACAATGTGGAGAGATTGTGTGTACTATTTTTTTTAATAAATAAATACACAGATAGGGACAATATCACATACATTGCTCTGATCTCGAAGTAAGTAGCTGAAACAATTGTGTAATAGAATCAGAAGCTACGAAGATACCACAAACACCCAGTCCACCACCCAGTAGTTTTCTACATAGAACCATCTGGAAATTGAACCCGGGACCTCAGAGCTGGCGACACAATGAAAACCTGTTTGTATGCCACTCGGCCACGGATGCCGACAAAAAGCAGTTTATGTTGCTTGAGTTATCACTGAGAGATTGCGGTGAGGAACTAAGTACTTTTATATTTAATAAGATCTTCACGCCATTCCCAATACAAGGGTAGACAGAGGTCTACGAGTCTACGGTCTACGGTCTCGGAGGTACACGTAAGTCGTTTTGGCCCACCTTCCACGGAAAATATTTTTGGGACAACGTGACAACGGTTCGTCGCCGTCTTAATAAATTTAATCAAAGTTTTTCTTTGAAGCAACGACATGAGAATTGAGCTTCAAACTAGCTTCAGTTTGCAAGTGTAAGAAGAGAAGAAGAGAGATAAAACAAGACCAGCAACAACTAGGGCAATAGTTTCAAAGGCGCCTAGTCTGCTAATAATCGTAAATATCTGTTGGGGTTGGAAGTCCCCTTCCATCATACCATCGTGGGATAAAAGCATGCTTACGAGCAAGTGAAAGTATTTTATTTGTCTTAAATATTTGTTACAATTATCATCACATGTAATGCAACCCACAAAAGGGGATCGGAGTAGAATAGGAGGTGGCAGATACAAAGTGTACAGACAATATTTTATATATTGTATGAGTTGTGACCAGAGACTTAACTAAGGGCTAGATTAAGCCTGTATGTAGACCATAATTTGTGTAGAATATAATTACGTTTTTTGGACAAACTTTTATATGTTTTTAACCATGTACTTCTTTAAAGGTCTAAAGAAGAAAAAAGCCTAATCACAAGACAAGGAGAATTCGTGTCAAAAGACCAGTGTTCGATCCTCAGGTGGTAGGCTCGTACGAATGGGTTTTTCAAAACTTATGAACGATTTTATCGTTGGTTTGGACATAAATACGGCGACAGACTCACCCCCTGTTACATTGTCCCAAAAAAATATTTCCGTGAAAGGTGGGTCAAAAGGACTGAATTGTCTAGACCTCTGTCTACCCCAGTAATAGCGTGAAGATATTTTTTTATTTTTATGGGACGAAATACCAGGAATAAATATCCTGTTGCAGACTTTAGACAGTTAGAGGTTAGATGAAGGGTACCGGCGATCACATCGTAGAAAGAAGTCGTTGATTTGCTGATCTTTGATCTCCTTGGCCTTATTCTCTGCTCCTTTTCGCTGGTCCTCCTCATCAGCACGGAGTTTGCGGACGAACTTCGCGTAGCGAAATGTCGAGTTCAACACCCGTGATGTCTATTAAGATATTTCGTATATTTTAATTAACGATAAGGTATCTTTTTCTAGTTTTCCTTTACGTGTCTCCGAACGGAATTATCTTAAATTTCTGGTTTGACAAGAACTTAACTACCTACTCAACATCGTATTTTATAAGAAAATTATGATTTATTATGTGTGTGCCTTGAGGTATAGACCTTACGTAACAATTTAGAAAAATAATAATACTAATAACACAAGACGGCGACGGGCTCACCACCTGTCACGTTGTCCCGAAAATATCTTCGGTGGAAGGTGGGTTGAAGAGATTTAATTGTCTAGACTAGACCTCTGTCTACCCCTGTATTGGGAGTTGCGTGAAGATATTTTTCCTTTTTTTTAATTTAGAAAAATACCAGATTATATTTAAGCACCTGTGGCAGGCAACAGCCTTTAAGGCGCGAGGATCGCCAATTCGATTCTTTCATAAGTGTGACGATACCGACTAATCCTCTATTCGAGAGAGGCGTTTGTTCTGCAGTAGACTACACATTTCGCGAGGTCTTCACGCCTTTCTCAATACCCCCTGTATTAGATAGGTCTAGACAATTAAGTCCTTTCGACCCACTTTCCACCAAATATTTTTTTGGGAAAACGTGATAGATTGTAAGCCTGACGCCGTCTTTATGTCCACGATATAATTCATACATAAGTTTTGAAAGCACCCATTGGATTGAACTAGGTTCTCCCGGCTCGAATTCCGATGACCCAACCCCTCGGCTATCATAACTCGGCATGATTCGGCGAGGTTATTATCTGTATTCCATCGTTAGCAATCAAGATAAATATTGAAACTCACATAGTAACAATCTGGCGCTCCTCTAGGTCCAAAACCATCTTTGGGTATTTTTTGGCGCGTTGTTTGCGGTGCGTTGCACATATTTTAATAATTTGCAATAAATAACTTTTGTGGATTATTTATTTAAATAAAGCATAACAAAACAGACATGTGTCAAATGTGTCATCAACGTCAGTCTACTAAATTTTAAGACAAAACGCCCTTTTAAGAAGCCATACACTTAAAAAAACGCCCTTTTTTCGTTTTGTTATAGACATGTCATATATTAGACTTTTAGTTTTGCTTTAACATCATACGGATGAATATTGGAAAATGCGGAAACGGAGATTACGGCTTCAGTTACTACATTAACTTTCCAATGACGTCAATAGGTGACCGAAGCATGTTAGATAAAATTTATAAAAATAAATATCTTCACGCAATTCCCAATACAGGGGTAGACAGAGGTCTAGTTTAGACAAGTAATCTCTTCGACCCACCTTCCACCGAAGATATTTTCGGGACAACGTGTCAGGTAGTGAGCCCGTCGCCGTCTTTATGTTCACGCCAACGATATAATTCGTATATAAGTTTTTGAAAAACCCATTGGTACGACTGGTAATTCCGACCGTAAAATTTATAACATCAAAAAATATCTGATGGCTGATACTTCTATAAGACAAACTAAAGTATTACATTTTTATTTTTCTCCCTTATGGGAGAGCCCTGTTCTGCAGTGGATTTTTACGTAATGTGTCATGTATGAAATACTGGGAATTCATATATCTGATCTGTGGTACGAGGAGTCTGTTACTCCCATGCCAATACGCCTGTCAAGCGTGGCGATATGGCAAACTGTGGGAGAGAGACCTGTCCAGCAGTGGTTTTCTACAGGCCATATACATGTATGTATAAGTACCTAAAAACGGTATTATTATCGTTTTTTGGTCTATTGGTTGGACGAGTGACTTGACCGCCGGGTTTCATGATGTCGTCTGCTTAGGTACCGGGTTCAATTTTTTGACGGGTCCATGTACATAACGACCTTTTCAACATAGTCTCGTGTTTGGGTGTTTGTAATACCTTCGTTGTTTCAATCTCCTTAGTAAGTGCTTTAGCTGCTTACTCTGGGATCAGAGAAATGTACGTGACGTTGTCCCTTTCAATCTATGTATTTTTATTGTTACTAAAATAAAACAAAAAGTTATTTCAGTTTTATAATCAACTTTGTAATATCGAAACCGATTTGGTATTTGTACAAACATGTTTGGCATGTAAAAACATAACAAAACAGGAGATATACAGAGTTGTGGTGGCCAAAAATGTATGCAATTAAGATGGCGACGGATTGGAGGGTAGAATAAAAAAAAATATTGACAGTGATATCATAACCCAAAATATTCATATTCGCTTGGTGCAGTGATGATCACCATAGAATGATTTATTTAGACATTGGGTAAGTGGGTATACAGTGAGTTCTTCCACTTCTGGACAGAGGTGTCTGGGATTAGGTGCCGAGCATGTCACCATTTTATCAACCAACCAAAATAAACTCAATACGCGTATACCCCCATTGTTCATAGGATGAGTGAGTTTTTTCCCATCACGAGTGGAATGGAGCGACAATATAGGTCGATAGTATATGGATTCAGATATCACAGAACCTTTCTTTGCAGCGATGTTTAGTGGAGGCCTCTTTCTACCACTACCTTTTCTACCCTTCCTACCTTCTTCTCTTTTCTACCACTTTATAGTACATTTACATAAATTTCCTGATATTCTTCTCCCTATATACTTTACTTCATCAACAACCTCAGATACATTCAGCTGTTCAAGTGACAATCCGATCGTTAATAGAACCTTGATCTACATATATATTGGTGGGTACTTTTGCACTTAACCTATGGGGTTATACAACGCGTATTAAATAAATGAAAGAAATAAATGAGAGAATGTGGAGACGCTCTTATCATTTAAGAGCATCGCCACTCTACCGTGGAGGTCGAAGGTTTTAATCCCGTCGGTTTTTTTAAATCTCTCCCCTAACATGCTTAAAAAAGTCACAAATGTAAGTCTATTTTACTTTAACAATATAGTACATAATATACCAAGACTCCTACGCGCTTGACCTCAACGCTGAAGAAAAAAATATTTGTTTTTAAAAATATATCATTAGCAGCAATCAACATATTTAATTTACCTTTTTAGGGCAAAATGCAGGATAAAACACGCGTAGGAGACTCGACTTTACAAAAAAAAATATGGCACTGGTTGAAGATTAAATTAAACAACAAACTCAAAAACATTAGATTTAAAAATACAAATAAAGATAATAAAAACACGTAATTTATTGCATCTCATTTGCAATGAAGCTGAAAAAAAAATAAAGTCAACTAAACCGATGATAAGGAGAGAATTTAATTCTAAAATAAAAAAAAAACTGGCAGTTAGAAGCCAGCGCATACAAAAAAGAAAATATAAATAAAGAAAAAATCAAGTGATCACTGATTCGTTACAAATAATACTGAAAGGTTAAATCTTAAAAACTAAACATGTCCAGCCAACATAATAAATTTTTATGGATTTGAATATTTTTTCAATTGTTCTATTTTTGAAACTGTTCTATTTTTATTATATTGATTTTTAATTATACTCTAATAAAAGAATAGATTGTAACAGCTAAAATTATTTCAGTCTTTAGTCTTATCAGAATACTGAGTACTATATTGATGTAGATATACAGGAACATTATCGAGGTATTAATTTTAATATTTATAATATTATTCCACTTATAAATATAGTTATGAATGTTGTATGAAAAAGAAGACAACATTTAATAAATTTTTTTACATTTTGAACTAAAATGTATGTAAACAAAAAAAATGTTAATTATACTGTTACACTGACTGAAAACAAAGGTCCTGGTATATTTTTTAAAAATATTTAAATAACTGATTGCTTATTCTTTTGTTTAGTTTGTCAACAAACTAAAACAAAAAAAAAAATGTTAATTATACTGTTACACTGACTGAAAACAAAGGTCCTGGTATATTTTTAAAAAATATTTAAATAACTGATTGCTTATTGTTTTGTTTAGTTTGTCAACAAACTAAAACAAAAAAAATTTTTTTTAATGTTTTAGTTGTGGCGGGTTAAATGTCTCTCAAATAAATGTTCGAAGATGGTTGAAAGGTCTATTTGTATATGAGAAATACACATATTCGAAATAATAAAAAACCCATAACAATTATAAAATAACTATGATTCAAAAATTATGTAAAGCATAAACTCTAAAATAAACTTCATAAACTTAACACAATTCTAACTTCGGCTTACGAATGCTTTGTGGCAAGTTTTGATTACAAAAGATTATTTTCTTTTCAGAAAAACAAAAGGTATAAAAGGAAACAACAAATAAACAATCTATATAATATCATATTTAGAAAGTCTGTGTTATATTGGGTACAATTATAATTATTGTGATTATATTGTACAAATTACAAGTCATATAAATATGGCGGTGCTTAAAACTATTTTGATTGACGAAATTTATAAATATCTTTTGAAAGACTTACAAAAAATCCTTACTTACATACACTATTTAAAATATTTTATCCTTTTTATCACACTTATAAAAGAACAACATATTTCAATATGTATACGTAAGAAACTGATGTAATGAGAGTTTTTATATAAATATATGACCATAAATCTATTACATAAATCTGTTCTCTCTGGCTACCCTGACAGGGACTATGCTTGAAGGTACCTATTTTATTTATATATGACAATAATAAATTAGATATTACAGTCGAGCACTTTAATAAATAATATAATATGTATATCATTCAGTTCAGGGTGGCCTACCACAGCTTTCTTTGGAGAATTAGTGACCAATTCCCTATTTATGAGTTTCAGGTTAGCACTATTAGGCAATAGATCTAGTCTAGACAGTTCCAGCTTTAGACAATGTGACTCGTTGTGGTAGGGTAAATTGGAGGGGAGAGGATGTATGACCCCCTCCCATAAATAAGGTTCGCCCGTTATCTTGTTGTACAGCGTTATAGAGCCCAGCCTGTTTAGAATTGGCTCGGGTGTCAGTGTCTGAAAGTATAAAATTTTTCAGTTTATCTTCTTTAAAATAAATGAATACAAACATAGGAAAATATCACATACATTGCTCTGATATCTCCAAAGTTAGTAGCTGAAGCACTTGTACTATGGAATCAGAAACAACAAAGGTACCACAAACACCCAGATCAGGAGCAATGTAGAAAAAGTGATTCTCCATGGATTTTGTTGTCAAAACATTTATAAAAAAATGAATAAATATTATAAGTCACAATAGCCGAGTAGTCGGATGGTCGGAATTAGAGTCAAGAGACTAGAGTTCGATCCCCCGGTGGCAGGCTTTTACCAATGGGTTTTTTTCAAAAACTTTTTTACAAATGATATTGTTGGTTTGGACATGAAGTTGGCGTCGGGAAGAAATTTTTTGGGACAACGTAACACATGGTGATCCTGTCGCCGTCTTTATGTGATAAAATGTATAGAAAAAGAAATCATTTTTATACAAAATAGTGACCTCTGGTGTTATAGTTGGTGGTGTTAGTTTGTAAACACTTATGCTAAATTATCTGTTGAAAAACTAAAAAAAAAAGGTTCTCTTCTTTCTGAAACACAATGTAGTCGTTTTATTAGATTATGTCCAAGCCAACGATATAAATCGCAAATATTTTAAAAAGCCCATTGGTACGAGCCACCTGGGCATCGTACTTCGATTCTCTTGACTAGAACTCCGATAACCCAATCACCCCGGCTAGAGGATACAAAGTTATCAATACTCACAGACAAAGTGGCCATGAAACAATCAGGATCTTCGTACTTAGCGCTCAGGATGTAGAGTATGGAGTCATATTCTATAATGTGGCTCAGCCATAGCGGGCATTGCACCAGGCTGCCCAATGTGAATGTAACATTCCACTCGTTTTTGGATTGCTTGAAGATTTGATTCACGTGCTCCTGAAAAATATATCAGGACTGTACTGTATTGAATATTATAATATTAAAAAAAATATCTACACGCCATTACCAATTCGGAGGTGGACAGAGGTCTAGACAAATAAGACCGACACACCTTCCACCGAAGATATTTTAAATAAATTATTAAAAAATGTATCAAATCAAATCGACGTCCTCCGTGGACGAGTGGTGTAAACACTAGTTTTCAAGGTGTCGCCATGTCGAGTTCCCGGGTTCGATTCCCAGTCGGCTCAATGTAGAAAAACCACTTTTTCTACATTTTCTCGGGTCTGGGTGTTTGTGGTGCCTTCATTGTTTCCGATTTCCATACCTCAAGTGCTATAGCATCTTACATTGGGATCTATGTATCTACATATTTATTTATTTAATGTATTTATATCATTTATTTATCGACATAAGAATGTACATTCGTTTATCGATAGTCATTTTTAATCTACCACTGTTTCGTAATGAGGTTCCTCTAACGGATATAGTGATAACATCACATACTGAGCATACTTTGCATACACATACATCCGAAAATTAGTAGCTAATGCACGTGTAGGATGGAATCGGAAACAACGAAAGTACAAGATAATGTAGAAAAAGTAGTTTTCTATATTGTCCCGTCCGGAAATCGAACTTGGGAGCTCAGACCTGAAGACACCACGAAAACCGGTATGCAACAAATACAAATACTAGTAAACAAATCATTTTTAGATTCTTCAAGCTGCATCAAGAGATGATATTCCTTTTAAGGAACATTAGAAATGCTGTCAGCTAAATGTAGTTCTAAACTAAATTACAAATAATCATAACAATTACCTTCCTGATGTGACTTTCCAAAATGATCTTGGGGCCAGCCCAAGGGCAAAGGACACAGTTGACTCTTATGTCCATCCCTATTCGCTCCATGTAGTCCTGAAATTTACATAAAAATCTATAATAACAGATATTCCCTACATTACATAACGAGTATATAAAGGCTTATGTAAAGGACTTTAATAGGCCATTATGTATGTATATATGCCTGTAGTACAGATAATGTTATCTTAAATAACTAAACAGAGAGTGACCTCAGGCAAATTATTATTTAGAAAATAAAGAAAATATTTTCTGAATTAACAAGATAAACAGAAGATGAATTTATGTAGTTTTGTACTTTTCAAGTAAATATTCTTATCGTAGTATTGAATTTTCATTATCTTGTACTTGAATATTAAATTTATACAAAATTAAAAAAAAAAAACATCTTAGTAGCCAAGCTTTTTAGCCAATATTTTGGATTTAGATAGAGTTTTATATTTAATGTTTATATTGACAGTTGTAGTCTCTAAGATATTCGTATATAAGGAAAAGATATATAAGGAAAAAAAGTTACTAATTATTGATGCAATTTTCACAGAATTTTGAAGTTATAAGTTATGCAGGACTATCTATCTATCTCCTATCAAACGAAGCTTCGTTTCTAAGACACTTTGCATGAGGAAAGATGCTCACCCCATCCTGACTGATAATCTCGAGAGCATCTTCCACCATCTCTGGTATGGTGACACAGGCACCCAGCCCCTGTGATTGCAACATGTCCAGGGAGCTTCTAGAAGTACTTAAATCTGGAAAGATAAATTACTGTGGTTATTTTAGGTAGTATGCTTAGTGCTTACAATTTATTTCTTCTTTTTTGTACTGTGCTGGGCTTCTACAGGAAATCCTTTAAAATGACTTGTACTATTCTTCCTGAATAAATCTGTATCATATATAATATCTTCACGCAATTCTCAATACTGAGGTAGGCTAAGGTTTTGAAAATTTAAGTCTTTTCGACCCATCTTTTACTGAAGACATTTTTGCCTACTCTCAGAGGGTTGAACTCAGGTTTATTGATACGTCCATCAGTCAGCTTGATACATCAGATAACATGACTTTTCTTCCTGAAGAAGTAACAATTGGCTTGCAGGGAAATATTAATATAAATAAATACATATGTAGACGGAGATAACATCACATACATTACTCCGATCCCAAAGTAATTACTCTGAAACAACTAAGGTACCACAAACACCAAGACACCATAACAACGCAGAAAAGTGGTTTTCTACATTGACCTCGACTACAATTGAACCCGGGACCAAATAGCTGGCGACACAGAGGTCGTCACGTAAATTTGACAATGCATAGGTGTGTTTGTATGGAAATTTGTGATCCTCCATGAGTCTCTTTGTCATTCCTTAATTTTCTTATGCATTTCTGCTTGTGTAACAATGATTTGTTTTCTGGTTTGGTTTGTCACGATAGCCGAGTGGTTGGGTGATCGGAATTCGAGTCAAGAGACCAGAGTTCGATCCCCAGGTGAGAGGTTTGTACCAATGGGTTGCCTTTGACATAAAGACGACGACGGGCTCACCACCTGTCACGTTGTGCCCAAAAATATGTAGGTGGTTCGAAAGGACTTAATTGTTTAGATCTCTGTCTACCCCAGTGAATATGGTTTGATTTGTGGGAAATTGATAGAATATGAGACATTAGTTCTCTGGGGGGTGATAATGTATCTGTAACCGACCTACCATAATGTTGTTTGAAATTATTTGCAGCAGCCATGTACCTTAATTGTAATGTATTACACATTATATACCTCACATATAGGAGTTAGTTAGGAGTGAGTTATATATAGGAATACCTAGCCTACATACTCAAGCCTACAGAATAATGAATGAGTGCTTGTTTACATTTTGTATTTTATATCTAGACGCAATTTCCCTTGCAGGGTAGGCAGAGGTCTAGACAATGAAATCCCTTCGACATACACAATATATCTACATATATACATATAGATAAATATACATGTAAACATCCATGACTCATGCACAATCATTCATATTCATCAGAAAAATGTTTGCCCTTTGCGGGATTCGAATCAGCAACTCTTATCTTCGAAGGCAGGGACACTATAAACAAGGCTATCTAGTGGTCTTTTCATATTTTCTCTTCTCAAAAATAATGTATGCTCAAAAATTTCATTACCTTCATTATATGTATTATCATATCGATTCGTGCTGGGACGTGGTATTTTCAAAAACTCCGATAGATATGGTAAGTCAGAGTCGAAGCTATTTTTATACTGAATATCCACCTCTTGCGCTGAAAAGTTTTAGTATTAATTTAATATATAAGCCAGTATACAAAGATACAATAGGAAATGAAAGATATAAGTAAAAATAAAATGCAGGCAAAGAATTAAGACATAAACTTTTGGACAAAGGCCTACTTTACTTACATTTTAAAAGAAATAACGTTCAGTAATTCCTATATAAACATATATCTATGTAATAATTCGAATCACTGTTTTGTAATATTAAAACTTTATTTTTTGAATGAAATATAATCGAAATTCTTCGTTTCAAGAACCATGTAAAAGTCACTCAGTAAAACGTATATCCGTTATACTCTCATTAGTGATGAAGGAGCAAAAATATATGTGTATATACAGTATGTATATATTTTTTCTTTCATCACTTGCCGTTATGGTAGGTACCAAATAACAATGGGTTTGTTTCACAAACTTATTTACGATTTATATCGATGTCACGGATTCACCATCTGTTACGTTTTCCCAAAAAATGTCCGAGGCGGAAGGTGGGTCGAAAGGACATAATTATGTAGACCTCTGCCTACCCCGAGATTGGGAATGGCGTGATGATATTTATATTTATAAATTGCCACGTGGTTACAGAACAAGTCATCCCCTTTCTACCCGTGGGTGTCGTAATAGGCGACTAAGGGGCAAGCCTTGAAAATGCAATTGGCTGCCGACAGATAGCGTGATAACCATCTCGAAAACTACCACATCAAAATCTAGCAGAAGTGCTAGGCATCCAGTACTGCGTTCGACAAACCGATAGATACAAAGCAAGCGCGAGGTCTATATCTTGGAGTCGACTTTATAGGCTTTTATGATGATCATCACAAAGGCCTGTGTGATGATCACGATGGTATTAGTGATTAAGACAAGCATTAAACTTACAAGCGGTGCACTGTTCACTGGTGAGGGTTGCACTGGGCCTCGTCTTTCTGAAAAGCCATGCGTACTGTGCGAACAGACAAGCAAATGGGTGCAAGCGGTGCGGACAATGAACAGAGAAAGAGAGAGAGAGTGAGAGAGATATGACACGCATCTTTAAAGTGAAAATTCTAGAATAACATTTTTAGGTTTCCTCTCAAAATAAGGCCAGAGTCACAACACTATAATTTGTAACAGAAATCACTAACGTCCCTAAGAGGCGTAAGATATTTACAATCTCAACTGGCGGAGGCAGCGGGTTCGAATCCCGAAAGTGTCAGTTGATATTATAAAGTCTCATTGATTTAATGTGTAACAAAAATCATAACATATAGAGGAGAAACAATAGACACAGGATTCATTTAACTTTTCGCGACACTGTGATTTCAATTTACTGTAACACAAGTTTCACTTTAAAATGCGTTTGAAAAATTTCGGTGTCATTTTTTAATATTATAATAGTACATTTGTAATAAATTGGAATTAATATTAAATAATAAATTATTTAATTAATATTAGATACGAAATTATTTAATATTAATTTATCCCTTCGCCGAATTATATATGATAAATCGCACAGAATTAAAGAATAGAATATAACAAAAGAAAAAGACTCGGTTGACAAAATATTTATTGTCTATGAGGTATGTAATGTTCGACGACAGTTGTTGTCTATGGACCACACACTGTTTATTATGTAAACTGTGCATTGTGATTAAATAGTTGTTGTATGATGAACATATTATGACAACATTATGAATTTTAAAAGGTCAAAGTATTCTTAATAAATGCCATATAAAATTTTAATTCCTTCTAGCATTCCATAGAGTTAGTGAACGCATCTGAAGTTAGTGTTGTGCTCTACTTCTCTTTGGACCATTAACTACATGCTATTTATTTTTGCATGTGGTAAATATAATCTGGTCCGAAGAGAAGATAATAATGAATTTTCGCAAAGTAACACCTGAATCTATTAACTATCTGAAAACAAATACACAAATCACACTAACAGTTTTTGATATCATATTCAGATACATATATCTGTTAATTTACAATATTGTATGATTCGCTAAATATAATCAAAATGTCCCCAACAATGTCAATTTCCAAAAATAAGAAATGAAGTTTAAGCCAACATTCTGCAACCAAAGCCTCAAATATTACATAATAGAATTAACCACACGTAAAAGATGTTAGAAGAAAATCACTGACAGAAAAATGCACTCAAATAAAACACAAATACAAATTACTTTCAAACGGTTTAATTTTGACTTAAACATGCTTTCAAGCAAGCTTCATTATTAAATACGAGATTAATGTTAAGATTTTTTAAAACTCTTTAAGGCTGTGAGTGTTGCAGTTGATATAAGAAAAATAATCTAATTGCAAATATGAAATTGCAGGCACATAATAAAACATTTTTAAAACGGAGAAACACAGTTTAAATTACTTACGCAGTGACCATAGTCGGTGTGCTATAAACACATTTCGTGTTTGAGGTGGTAGTTATCTGTTGGAGTGGTTCATTAATGAGGAACTGATTTCTGAAATTGTAAAAACTTTCCAATATGCCCATTGTCGAGTTGTTTTTTGTTACAGGATGGTTCACACCTGAAAAAGATAAAACTTGTCCATTACACTAAAAGCAATGAAATGAGCATTTGCCATGATTTTTATATCATCCTCAATAGTAGACAAGGAAGCTCTTTAGACCCACCTTTCACTTTATCTAAAATGATAAATAAAAATAAAAAAAAAATATCTTCACGCATACCCAACACATGGGTAGACAGAGGTCTAGTCTAGACAATTGAGTCCCTTCGACCCACCTTCCACCGAAGATATTTTCGAGACAACGTGACAGGTGGTGAGCCCGTCGCCGTCTTTATGTCCAAGTCAAAGATGTAATTTGTACATAAGTTTTGAAAAACCCATTGGAACGAGTGTGCATCCTGGGAAGCGAACTTGGGTCTCTTGGCTCGAAATTCCAATCACCCAACCACTCGGCTATCGCGACACGTTCGTGACTTCTATTTACTTTATCTTATTTGTGACAATTTGATTGGTGGTAGGCCTATCGCCGTGTTAGTGTCCAAGCTAAATATACAATATAGTAATTACACACACAAACATGAATCAAAACATTCATATTAATCACACAAATGTGTGCCCCTAGCTGGAACAAACCTACATTCCTTAGCTTAGTATCAGGGTCCCCACTAACAAGGCTATCGGGTCATCTAATTCCATGAATGTTTTTATAAAACTTGCAGCCAACTGGCTTCACTGTAGCTCAGTCAGAAAACACGATAATATTGTCAAGGAATATCAATTGACTAACGGGATTGGATTAACATCAAAATATCAGACAAAAATTAGCAGACCAGTGATGGGTAGCAGTGTCTAAAGTTTATTGTGTCTGGTATTTCAATCGCCAATCCGCTTGTCTGCCGTGCTTAGTTTGGTTGCTGTGCTTGGCGATGGCGAAACCATCCTATGGGAGAAGCCTATGCCCACCAGTTGACTATTGCAGGCAGTTATTCATATTATAAGTACATATATTTATTGCATATATAGATTTTAATATTATTATAGAAGTCTACTAGAATAGGTCTGAAGAGAAGAAGAACACCACCCTCCCTCCCACAGATGCATGCACTAGTATGCACCACCACCACCACTACACTCAAACCAGGTAACATATACCACCACCGAAAACGCGACACGTGTTTCGCCTCAAAACAAGGCATTCTCAAGCGAGTAGACTCTACGATGAGCGACCGCAGAGTTCGGACCAGGTAACATATACCTTTTTATATTTGTATGCGGAGGGTTGCGAAGTAATTTTTTCAATAACAACTTTACAATGAATTTCCGCAAAGTAACGCCTGAGTCAATTAACTATCAGAGATACTATATATTCAACATTAAATAATTAAATAAATAAATAAATAAACATTCTCAATAATTAATAAAAATATCTTCACGCAATTCCCAATACAGGGGTAGCCAGAGGTCAAGTTTAGACAATTAAGTCCCTATGATCCACCTTCCACCGAAGATATTTTCGGGACAACGTGACAGGTGGTGAGCCCGTCGCCGCCTTTATGTCCAAGCCAACGATGAAATTCGTACATAAGTTTTTGAAAAACTCATTGGTACTGCCACCTGGGGATCGAACTCGGGTCTCTCGACTCGAAATTCCGACCACCCACCAACCCGGCTATCGTGACTTTTAATTAATGATTTAATAAAATTTATCAAATAGATAGAATCATTGGACTAGTCTCGAAGAAATGTAAGCGAGGCTAAGGGTTGCCGGTTCAAATACCACCAAGGATCTATCTTTATTATGAATTTGAATGTAGAATTAAGTAATTGCAATAACATTCTTGAGGAAGTCTCCAGACCAATGAGTCGAAACTTGCGATTTACATAGGCTGAATACTAAGACAGCGATGGATAAATAAATAAATTATCAATACCTCAGACTACCCGCGTATTGGGAAAAGCATAATTAACAGGATTACCAAAGAAAGCAATGAAGCTTCCTTTTATACTAAAAAATAAATTAACAAACAATATAGGAATCTATAAAACAAACTTACTTCTATCCGATTCATTACAAACATCTATATATAAAGGCTGTGTTGCGTCATTAAACATAGTAAATGCGTCACTAATCTTCGGCAATTTCTCATCCTGTTGTCTATTACTTCCAACTCTATTACACCTGTCCATGTCCATGATTTTCTTATAGCATCCTGATCGCAAATTACCAGGAAGATCATCTTCTATTATATTCAGCACATCCGAGACTTCTACATTGTTCTGAATCTGACTTTCATGATTTGCTTCTAAGCTTGGTAAAGGCGGATATTGAAGTTGCAAATAATTATTATTTATATTCGCATCAGCAACAACAAGCTCCATTATGTTCGAATGCGCCAGATTCTGTGCATCTATCTTACAATTGATAATGTCATTCAAACTGATTTCCGGGTTACTGATTTTAAGTACTCCACAATTCGCTTTGTACATTGTTCGTTTTTGTACAAGAGCGTGTATTTTAGACATTTTTCCATCTTTCCCTCTTAATCCAATGGTTTGTAGATAGCCAAATTTGCTTGTTTCCTGGTGAACCAATGGATAAATTCCACTAAGCGTCCGCTGCCGTTTTGCAGATTGGGATGAATTCTGAAATAAATATGTAATAATTGTTCATGAAAAAACATCTTTGTTTGTAGAGGCAGATAGAGCGAGCACGCATCTGTGGAAGATAAAGAGGTGCTATTCTGCGACACATTAATGTAGAATAGCAACAATTGCGGTTCAAGACACTGCCTTGTGGAACTCTATACCTCTGTAGTTGGATATATTTTCTGATTGTGGCATAAATCCTAATATCAGAATTATAACCTTAATCAAAAATGTCACTACATGATGATTAACACCCGTAATACCAGAGGCAGCATAGAGGCATAGCAGATGCCTACCTTAGAGTGAGCCCTCCCCCGAATTGGGGGAGAGGTGTGTGGGGGCCTCCGGTTACCTGCATTCACCAGACGAACCACAGAAGTTTGTTAGACTTCTACTTTACGCCGGTATTCTGTGAGGTCGTGGTACTTGCCTGGTCGAGTCTGTCCATTCAAGCAACAACAAAAGCTGATGCATGGCTCTACCACTGTTAAAAGTACTACATTTAATCAAGTTTGACTTTTAAATTGAGAAAATTTACATAAAACAATAAATTTTTATACATACATCATTACAAACGGATCTGTCTTCGTAAGTATTCACATCGAACGAATTGGAACCTTGCTGTATCGGATTGTACTTCGTCACGAAACACTTCGTTGACATATTAAACTGGGGCACGTTTCCGTCTCGTCTTAAAATTTCAAATTTTGGACTGTTCCTACATCTAGCCTCAACCACACCAAGTACAGAACTGTCAACATTGAAAACACCCGAATTTTTTGTGAACGTTTTCAAATTGAAACTTCTTAACACTCTGTCACTTCCATTTTGAGTTTTCGGTGAGCCATTTTCTTTCTGAGTCAGAATCTGTTTCGGTCTGTAATTGTAAATGGTTCTTCTTTGTTCGGACTGAATCGCAACAACGAGTCGCGTGATCGTTTTGGCGTTTCTGTTATGGCTGGTGATTGGGTGTTTTTTATTTTTAATGAAAACACTTCCACACTCTGAAATGAAAACAGTATTTCATTAGATACTTATAAGTCACTTTACATATTGTTTATTCACATTAAGTATAGTTTGAATAACAATATTTAATTATATGTGAAATGTTACTCTTATGAAGTCATTTGAAAAAGTAAATTAATTTAAAATAGAGTAGAGCTTTTATCATACACTAACAGCTAATTACATTGCTTTGAAACACCTATTTAGGCAGTGATGTCTGATAAAAATTATCTATACTAATATTTAAAAGAAAGAAAACTTTTTTGTGTTTTGTATGCTTTATCATACATCACAGAAAAAAGACAAAGGAAAGGTTACAAAAAGAAAAATACTTATGAGTCAGATACAAAAAGGTGGTCTAATAGCTAAAAAGTATTCCGATGTGAGTATGAGCCAATCTTAAGGGTAATAAATTACGGTACTGGACTGTGGTAGCTACTAAACCATTATAGTATTACAAAATATTAATACAAAAATATAAATCAAATAATTACAATAAAATATATACAATAGACATACATAAAACTAAATAAACATAACTTTGTGTCAATGCCCTGATGATGCCGTAAGTGGATATGGGTTGGTTAATTAATGAATTGTATGCAATGTAATTTCATCAAGTGACAACAATCAGAAGTATAAATTATAAATAAACATAATATACACATAAATAAATATCTTCACGCAATTCCCAATACAGGGGTAGACAGAGGTCTAGTCTAGACAATAAGTCCCTTTGACCCACCTTCCACCGAAGATATTTTCGGGACAACGTGACAGGTGGAGAGCCCGTCGCCGTTTTTATGTCCAAGCCAACGATATAATTCGTACATAAGTTTTTGAAAAACCCATTGGTACAAGCCTGCCAACTGGGAAACGAACTCGGGTCTCTTGACTCCGAATTCCAACCACCCAACCACTCGGCTATTGTGATGTTTAAAATACAATGGTCTTTAAACTAGAAATATCAGTAGTACCTTCAATATAAAATAAGCATATGGTAATTGTTTTATATGTCATAATATCTTCCTATCCATAAATACTTAGATTTCCTCAAAGTCCACATCACACTAGTGCTATAGTCAGTATCTGCTGACTATAGTGACTATAGTGCTGCTGTGCTATAGTGCTATAGTCATCAAACTAGTGCTGACTAGAGCACTAGTGTGATGTTAACTTTAGTCCTACCTTTGAGTGTGCTTTGATGCTCTTCCTAACCTGTGCCAGATGCTGGCGTTCCAGTTTCACGCGTTGAATAATGCTTTTCACTTCGTTTTCGGAATTAAATTTCTTGGCTCGTATCAGTTCAATGAGGTAAAACTTCTAGAAAAACAAAAAAAAACCTATACATAAAGTCCTAAGCCTCAGTATGAAAAATAGACCTTGCAACATAAAGTATATACAGCCTCATACTGGTAATATTTGGTCAGGTGCATGTACAAATAGCTGTATGTTCAGCATAATAAATGCAATGCGCATAAATTTTAAATTGTTGCAACAAATATTTAGAATAGAAAAATTCACTTGAAAAAATATTTAGTAAAATATGTAAATACACACACATCAGCTTCAAAACATTTTTCAAATCATATATTTAGCATATAATATAAATATAATATGTGCTATTTAGCTAAGCACTTATTTTTTTTTTATAGAAAAGGAAGGCAAACAACCAGATGGCTTACATGATGGTAAGTGATTACCGCCGTCCATGAACACCCGCAATACTAGAGGCATAGCAGTGCCCCACCCCCCCAGAATTGGGGGAGCGGGGTGTGTGGGCCACCGGTTACCTGCACTCACCAGACGAAACGCAGAAGTTTGTTAGACTTCTACTTCATGCCGGAATTCTGTGAGGCCGTGGTACTTCCCCAGTTGAGCCGGCCCATTCATGCAACAAGAAAAGCTGATGCGTGGCTCTACCACTGTAAGAAAAGACACTTGTCTTTTGGAATTGAAAACAAGACCATTGAAAACAGGAACAAGGCTCGAAACAATGTAGAAAAAGTGGTTTTCTACACTGAACCATCTAGGAATTGAATCCGGGACCTCAGAGCTGGCAATACCATGAAAACCAGTGCACAACTAATGTGTGTAAGGAAACAATTCAAAAATTATGATTGAACTTGAATTTACCTAAGCTTAACAGTTTACTACTTAAATTAAATTTAAAGAAAAACAAAATAATTAAAGTTTACAAAGAAATAAAAAGTATAAAATGCAATTAATTTTATATTTTTGTTGATTATTTGTAATTTGGTGAACTATTCAATAAATAAGTTTAAAAAAATATAGTTATGAGAACAATACAAGGATTTTGTATATACAAGGGATTAATCTTAATAATAATAATTTGAAACTCTCACTTCAATATTATACCAATATAAAAATTATATACAAATTATATTATTTATTCATTAGCCCTGGTTCTACTATATTACATATATTTATTGTTTGAACCAGCTATCAAGTTTTTGTAAAGATGCAGTCCTTAAGGTTCATGCAAACAAGGCTGATGTTTGCTTAGATATGTGATCCAATTTAGAATAAATAAAAAATATTTTTGGCTACTAAAAATGCCGAGATGGCATTTTTTTTAATCTGAGTAATGGAAAATCCTTTTTATGAGAGGCCGATCCTGCTCATGGTCTTACACTGGACTTTAATATACCGTTCAGCTCGGCTAGAAACTTATTTATAGTAACAGTTATATATATAAAACTACAAAAAATTATAGACATGTATTAACTTTTAAAAAGAAAAAAAAATATCTAAAACAAGTCTAAAAATACCTATCTTAATATACCTATATTCCCCAACAATTTACTATTATCGCCACCTTTGGGCGAATTGGCGATCGCAGTTTCAGGCAAATTTATAAATCGGAATAAAAACATGAAACTTACTTTAACATTACATGGAAGGCTCATTGATTTAGCAATTTGTTGCAAATATCTATAGGAACATTGTTGTAAAGTTTTCTTGGAAAATGTTTTTTCGTCTTCCATGTTATTTTAAAATTTTTATACTAGCTTGTGTTTCCTGTAATTTCGTAATGATGAAAAGCACGTGCATAAAGAAGTCATAATTAGATGGGAAATAGTAAAGCAAGTGGGTAAACACTGTCGGAATCTTTTTAGCGAATGCCTTCTGAAATTAAAATTTAAATAAAATCACATTCCGTTTGATTCAGAATTCAGATTTCCATACACAGATCATATACAAATAATAGCAATTTATGCACATACCACAGATCACTAGTTGTATTACTATACTCTATGATTTGATCCAGTCGAGTGAGTACCATAGATAATACAAATATAACTGAAAGTGTTTTAACAGTGGTAGAGCCACACATAAGCTTTTGTTGTTGCATGAATAGGCCGGCTCGACCGGGGAAGTGCCACGACCTCGTGGAATACCGGCGTGAAGTAGAAGTCTAACAAACTTCTGCGTTTCGTCTGGTGAGTGCAGGTAATCAGGCCCGCCCCTCCCCAATTCTGGGAGGGGCGTGTAGACCGTAAACACATCTGCTATGCCTCTGGTATTGCGGGTGTTCATGGGCGGCGGTAATCACTTACCATCACGTGAGCCGCCTGCTCGTTTGGGAGGCAAATTTATAAATCTTGTAAAAAAAAAGTGAGTACCTAGCAGGTATAGGTATCACACGTAGCAAATGGTCGCGCATATTATTATACGATTTGCTCGTCGTTTTTTCGATATAATATATGGTTTATGATTTCGATTTCATTTAGTCAAATATCGATTGTTTGTATCCCGATATTAAATTATTTGATAATATTTAGAAAACATCGTTTCAAAGACCGCGCAAACTCATGTCGGGTGTCGATACCTTTGAACTTTGTGCTTTTCAATTCTTAAATATCATCTACACATTCATTGAACGGCCTTTTAAAGTCCAGTGCAAGAGATAACCTGCCGCAAGGAAGGATTTACTTTAATCGTTACGTTTGGTTAGCGGATTGGCGATCGCTGTACCAGATATTTTGAATCTCAGACAATTGATGCCCATTTACTGTTCTGCTGAATTTTGGTGAATTTTTTCGAGAAATTTCTCCGCCATTTGTTATTGTAGTTTAAGTTCTATGAGGCCTAGTAAACCACAATAACAAATGGCGGAGAAATTTCTCGAAAAATTTCACCTCTAGCAAAGTCCTTGGAAAGAAAAGAGGTAACATGAGCTTAGGCCATTGCCACCAGAGTATTTAATATAATATAAACTATTATGTTACCAAATAAAAAAAACTGTTTTCGTAATGTTATGTAATTTAGTGATTTTTCGCACCGGGCCTTAAACTGGTGTTCTTTAAGATAAAATACAAACACCCCTAAGCAAAATATAGCCACAAAAATAATTTATGCGTTAACACACCATCACCTTTTTGTTGCTATATCAATCGGCTGTATGTCTGTTAGTGTGTGTAGTATAACCTAAAAACAATCTGAATAACAATTTCATATCAAATATAACAATCCATACACATCAATACAGTATCAACTCGATATCGCTCGCATGTGATCCCTATGCTATTCTATTTTTTAAAGATTTTTTCGCCGCCGGATGTAAACACACATTCTTTTCCCTTTCACTTCATCCTCGCTCCTGCTCCCACCAGGCTGTTCGCTTTCATAGTGACCGTTTAAAGTACAGATCATCTGCGAATAAATTGAATCTAACCTGCATTCGTTCATTAATAGATACACATTTATAATTCTAAGTTATATAGCAAATAACTCTTTTAGATGGGACTTCTTTTTGCTGATAATCCTTCAAAGCTCTCCTTAGACAACCAGATTCGGCCACACCTACGCTGTAGTACAATTATACATATGCAACTCTATCTATAAGGTGCAATACTTAGGTGTTAGTATCCTCAGCGAGCCACTCTTCGCAGTGGTATCCTCCACGAAGTAGTATCGCTAACCAGCTCTCTCGAACTGTCGTTCACTACTGACTACTGATACTGAGCTACCTAAACTGTCAGTGCTACTGAGGTTGACACTCACTCCAATTTCACTCTTATCCTCGATTTCAAAAAGGAGGAGGTTCTCAATTTCATTGGTATATTTTTTTAATGTGTGTACATCGATTACGTTTATATATAACGTTAATTACGTTTACATGGAACGTATGTAACGTAACGTTCCATGTAAATGTAATTAACGTTATTTATTTAAATTAATTAACTAACGTAATTTTTTTATGTTTAGTACTTGGCACCAACTTCAAACCTATCAATAGGTAGCACATATGGATTATTGAATTTTATCAAAATTAAAGGCATTAGGCTTACATAAGAGGTGTATTAAATTAAATCTCTGTTATTTTTTAGTTTTCTGAAGTCGGTTTATAGTTTATTTTTTATGTTTTATTTTACCTTCACTTTCGCGACAACTTTAGCATTTGAGTGACATTTCTATTTAAAATTTTAAATTATATCTCGGAGTGCTAAGAGACTTTATATTGTAATAAAATAATATGTTTACACCATTCCAAATACTAATAAATACAATTAAGCCACCTTCCGCTGAAGACATATTTTGGGAGCCGGTCACCGACAAACAAAACGACATATATCGTGCGTAATTTTTCAAAAAAAAAAAAAATCCGATTGGTGCGTGTTTAGCACCTGCGGATCAAACTCGGGTATCTTATATGACCTGATGTGAATCTCTTATTGTATAAATTTTTATTCTAATTATAATTATTCTGTCGACCAATGCGGAGACAACTATTGTAAAATAAAAATATATAAATATCTTCACGCAATTCCCAATACAGGGGTAGACAGAGGTCTAGTCTAGACAATTAAGTCCCTTTGACCCACCTTCCACCGAAGATATTTTCGGAACTCGGCTTTCTAATTTCCGGGACTCAAAATTCCGACCACCCAACCACTTTGCTGTCGTGACTTTAACATGTATTGTAGAAATATAATGTTTATTTTATTCAAAAATAATATCTTCACGCCATTCCCAATACTGTCTATCCAAAGGTCCAGACAATTAAGTCCTTTCTACACGCTTTCCAAAGAAATTTTTTGGAGCAACGTGGTGGTAAGCCCGTCGTCGTCTTTATGTCCAAGTCAACTACAGGGTGGGCCAAGAATTCGTTAACATTTAAATGTAACTTACCGCGTAAACTATTGCCGCGCGGGGCGCGGGCGCGGGCGGGGGCACTACCTCGCTTCTTGGAAATTTAGTCGCAATGTATCGCTTCACGGGGCCGCAACGCGCTTACTGCGTGAAACAGTTTTATTTAAACGACTTTTCGCTCATTACTGTGAGACGCTTATTTCGCGTTAAATATGGTTTGTGTCCAAGTGCTTCTTTAATAAAGAAATGGGTGAAGAAGTTCGAAGATACGGGATCTACACTAAATGTGAAACAAACCGGCGGCCCACGGACTTCTCGGAGCGAAGAGAACGTGCAGCAAGTTTCCGCTTCTGTTCGACGTGATCCAGATTTATCGACACGCAAACGTTCGGCTGAATTAGGATTATCCCGCACATCATTACGCCGTATTTTGAAATTAGATTTGAAATTACATCCATATAAGATCCAGCTAGTGCAAGAACTAAACCCTAATGATTTAAATTTGCGTAAGTCATATGCCGAAACAACGTTAACTCGTTTCAGTAATTTTCACATCTTATTTTCTGACGAAGCTCATTTCCACCTAAATGTACATGTAAACAAACAGAATTGCAGGTATTGGAGCAGCGAAAATCCTGAAGCTAAACATGAGAGGCCACTTCACTCTCCTAAGGCAACTGTATGGGCTGCTATTTCAGCAAAAGGAATCATCGGACCTTACTTTTGAAGGTCATTGTAGAAGCGTGCTCGTCGCGACCCCTGCCAGCCCTTTTCAGGGCTGCAATTCTACACAGCTGCGCACCCATGCCAACGAGGGTTAGGGCGTCCCCCCAAGGCGACGCACACCAGTTCGTCCCCGTTGGTGTGAAATGCAGCGCGCAAAGCGGCGATGGGGACCGCCACCCGTCACGCACAGCCCGACACGGCGGAAGGTGGAGGACGGAGTGCAGAGTTGGCACGTGGAATGTTAGAGGAGGCATGAGAGATAAGACGAATGAGTTGATTGAAATAATGAAAGAAAGAGAATTAGATGTCGTGTGTTTGTCGGAGACCAAGCGGAAGGGCAGTGGTACTGAAGAGCTCCCTGGCGGGGCGTTAGCTCTATGGTCCGGAGTCCCGGAGAGCGAGAGCGCCTGCCAGGGAGTGGGGTGCTGCTGTCGTCTCGGTTGGTCGATGTTATGACTGAATATAAGGTTGTGAACTCGAGACTTCTCTGGGTTCGCTTTAAATTGGGACTGACGAAGTTATTCCTTTTAGCTGTTTATGCGCCGGTGGCTTCGTCGTCAGAGCTGAGCTGGAGGAGTTTTGGGAGAATGTAAGAGAAGTTCTAGACTTGGTTAGAGGAAACGAAAGAATTGTTGTATGTGGTGATTTGAATGGATGGGTTGGTACCGCTCGGCCAGGGTACGAGTCGGTGCTTGGAATGTTGGCGATAAAAGGGTTAACGATGCTGGCAAGCTTATACTGGCTGTATGCAAGGAAAAGGGTCTTCTTGTGACAAACACTATGTTTAGTCACAAGAAAATCCATATGTATACTAGAACAAGAGAGAATGAGAGAAGTATGATCGATTTATTCCTGGTGGATGACCGACTGCGAAAACAGGTGATGGATACGCGGGTGTTCCGAGGTGCTGACCTGGGAACGGATCACTACCTAGTGATTACTAGATTTAGGGGTCTGTTCGCGGGTTGGCGCCACCGGACAACGATACCAGAACCACAGTCGGTCGGTAGCATCCGAAGCTGCAAGCTTCAGGAAGCGGACACTAGGAATAAATATCAAGCAAGGGTAGCCGAAAAGCTGGACAGCATTGGTGTTAGGAAAGAATGTGTGGAAGAAATATGGCAGAGCCTTAGAGATGGAATGGTTAGTGCAGCGGAAGACGTGTGTGGAAATGTGAAAAGAGGTAGTAGTAAAAAGGGTGATGCATGGTGGAATGACGAAGTGAAAGAAGCTGTAAATAAGAAAAAGAAAGCATGGTTAGACTACTTGGCCTCTAGTAATGATAAGGATATGAGAGAGAAGAGGAAAAAAAGATATAAGCTCCAGAAAGTTCACACGAAAGCATTGATTGAGGAAGTGCGTGAAAGGAGTAGAATGGAAGCGGACGAAAGGTTGTCGCACAACTTCAAGGAGAACTCAAACTCTTCTGGAAAGAGGTTGGAAGGACCCGGAGTGGTGCGACAGCCTTAAGAATGAATAAAGTGCTTTCGGGAACCAATAACGTCCTCTCAGAAAAATCGGACGTCGTGCAGCGATGGAGCGAATTTTATAGAGAGATGTATGCGTGTGATGATCTTAGTGAGGGATCCGGGGTGACGCCGTGACTGGTACGCCAGACTCGGACCTCGATGACACTGAGGTCATCAGTATGAAAGAGATTGAATGTGCGATTAGAAGTTTGAAATGTGGTAAGGCTGCGGGACTAGACAGAGTTACTGCTGAAATGGTCAAGTATGGTGGGCCACGCGTCTGGGACAGCTTTCATCTGCTGTGCAATTTGTGCTGGCGAACGGGGGCTGTTCCGGATGATTGGCGATCCGCGGTCATTGTGCCTTTATATAAAGGTAAAGGTTCACATTATGACTGCGGGTGCTATCGGGCGATCAGCTTGACCAGTTTAGCAAGTAAAGTTTACTCGAAGGTTTTGACACGTAGGATGCAAGAGAAATCGGAAAGATTTCTATGGGAGGCACAATGCGGATTTAGACCTGGAAGAGGATGCACGGATCAAATGTTTTCTCTCCGCATGATCACGGAGAAGCTTCTGGCTGCTAACCAGAAGATTTTCTGTGCTTTTGTGGATCTTGAGAAAGCATTTGATAAGGTTGTAAGGAAGAAAATGTGGGAACTGTTGCCGGGGTATGGTGTGGATGGTCGATTGCTAAGGGCTGTGCAGTCACTTTATTGTGACTGTAAAGCCTGTGTGCGGGTAGGGCATGACCTGTCACCCATGTTTAGCGTCCAAACGGGCGTAAAACAGGGTTGTGTCATGTCTTCCTGGCTATTCATACTGTATCTCGACAGCTGTTTACAGAAGCTGAAAGATAGCTGTTTGGGTGTGAAATTGGGTGACATAAAAGTAAATTGTCTGCTTTATGCTGATGATGCAGTGCTTATAGCACCATCAGAGGCAGAACTGCAGGCATTAGTCACGTGTATGAAAGAAGAATGTGAAATTAATGGTCTCCGTTTGAATGCTAATAAAACTAAGGTTCTGGTATTTGAAAGGGACGAAGAAAGAACGAAGTGCGAAATTTGGGTAAATCAGGAATGTCTAGAACAGGTGAATGAAATTGTATACTTGGGAAGTGCGTTTAGCCGGGATGGAAGATGTGATTTAGATGTGGACAGGCGTGTCGCTGCCGGGAACAAAGTCAATGGTGCCCTGACTGCGTTAATCAAAAGGCAAGGCGTTGTGAAAAGTGCACGCCTTGCAATACATAACGCAGTGTTGGTACCGACTTTGTTATATGGCAGCGAAACCTGGGTATGCCAGAAGAAGCATAAAAGCAGGTTGAATGCAGTGGAGATGCGATCTCTTCGTAAAATGTGCGGCCTTACCATGGCCGACCGAAAACGAAACGAAGAGATTCGCAATATGGCAGGTTTGAAAGATGACCTTGTCTCAAAATGGATAAGGGCGTGCTTCGATGGTTTGGGCACGTTGAGCGAATGAGTGAAGACCGAATGGTGAAGAAAATATATAGCGCGAAAGTTAATATTAAAAGGTGTCGAGGTAGACCGAGATTAACTTTCGAAGACCATGTGAGCAAATTGCTCGAAGAGAGGAGGGTCAAGAGTACTCGGATACCTAGACGTGCATGTATGAAGAAGATGATGAATCTGAAAGAAGCGAAAGAAGTATGTAGGGATCGTGACACTTGGCGATCTGTTCTCTCTGGCTACCCCGTCAGGGATTGTGCGTGAAGATAAATAAAAATAAAAAATAAAAATACTTTTTGAAGATTCTCGAGGCCGTTCAGTTACTGTTAATTCTGCCGAGTATGTGAAAATGTTACATATGTGAAATGTTATGTGAAAATGTCACATATCGAACGAGTCCTTACCGGTGGTCAAAGACATGTTTCCGGAAAAGCTGATATCCAGACGGGGTGACATCCCATGGCCACCCAGAAGTCCAGATGTATCCCCAGCAGACTTCTTTTTATGGGGTTATTTAAAGAGTCGTATCTACATTGATAAACCGAATACACTGCGTCAACTTCAAGAAAAAATCATGGAAGAGATGTCGGCGATCTCGCGGTCTCTTTGCAGAAGAGTATTCGAAAACTTCAGGACTCGCTTAGATGAGTGCAAAAACCGAAACGGTGGTCATTTAGACGAAATAATTTTTAAAAAATAAATTACAACTAATTAGCTTTCTCATAAATAAACGATTTCTAAAATATGTTAAATGGTTTTTTTATACGATTTTTTCAAATGTTAACTAATTCATGGCCCACCCTGTATATAAATCGTACATAAATATTTTGAAAAAACCAATTGGTGCGAGCCTTCCACCTGGCGATCGAACTCAGAGCTATTGACTCGTAATTCCGACCATCCAACCACTCGGCTATCATGACTTCTTTTTATGTGATAGTTATACAATTAATTATAGTTATTGACATAAAAATTATTCATAATTGTGTTGGTGGAGGATACTCCATAAGCCATGCGGAATATTAACTACCTCGTATAATAAATATTTTTTTTATTTATTTATGCTTTATTGTTAACATCTTTTTTTAATGTAATAATAGGCGGACTTAATGCCATATGGCATTCTCTGCCAGTCAACCTTACTTGATGAGGAATGATTATGTGGCAGGTAAAGCACCCTAAAAAATAAGAAGACTATGAATTGTACTATACTTAATAAACTATAAACAATATATATATATATATATATATATATATATATATATATATATATACACACTTATATATATCTTGACATGTGACTACGGCGTAAGACTATATATACCCTTTCTTCTGTGAGTTTTGTAAAGTTGGCTAAGAAAAAGCCTTGAATGCAACTGGCTACCGACATGGCATCGATGGCGGGGTTAGTCCGCCATCGATGCCATGCCTCAGAAACAACCAGACAAAAGACCAAGAACAGTGACGGACAGAAGCGTCTAACGTTTCAGTTGTCTGGTACTGCAATCGCCAATCCGCTTTTCAAGCGTGGCGATTATGGCAAGTCCTCCTGTACCCGTATAGGTGATGATGATGATAATAATGACAATAAATAAGTAATTAGAGACAATATCACAACATTGCTCTGATGCCAATGTAAGTAGATAAAGCACTTGTTTTTTGGTATCATTCACATTCAGATCTGAGAAAATGAAATAAAACTGTTTTCTACATTGACCCGTCCTCGAATCGAACTCGAGACCTTGGAGCCGGCGTCACCATGAAAACCGGACTACGATAGTCACGAGAAAAACATAATATTAGTATTATTGAATTTCTTTTACTAACAAATTTATTTAATTATTAATAAAAGACATCTTTTTGAAAATTAAATTTATTTTTTACAATTTTTTATAGTTGGTAGTAGCGGATATTTATTTTGAATCAATTTTGTAAACGGATGAACAGGGTTTGTGCTGAAATAGAAATAATTTAGTGCTTAGGTTATTAGAAATACATAGAATCACTCGTAAATTGGAATAATAAGCAAAGGATAGTAAATTAGACTGGTGAGCGGGAGTATCGTCTGAAATGTGAGTGTCTGGCACTGCGATCGTAGAACTGAGTGAAGTATTAATCGACTTTCCGGGTTCAAATTCCGGAATTACGGAATCTTTAGTAAATCAAGATAGCCGAGTGGTTGGGTGGTCGGAATTTCGAGTCGAGAGACCTGAGTTCGATCCCCAGGTGGCAGTACCAATGAGTTTTTCAAAAACTTATGTACGAATTTCATCGTTGGCTTGGATATTAAGGCGGCGACGGGCTCACCACCTGTCACGTTGTCCCGAAAATATCTTCGGTGGAAGGTGGGTCAAAGGGACTTAATTGTCTAGACTTGTCCTCTGTCTACCCCTGTATTGGGAATTGCGTGAAGATATATTTAGTAAATCACTTATTCTGCATTATGTCGGATCTGTTTTGTCTGATGTTTGTAATAAAAAAATCCTGATGTTTGTGGTACCTAAAAAATGTGAGTGATAGAAAAAACAACGTTGTTTTTCTGCTTACTTTAAGATATGAGAATAAAAATGGGCGTTATGCATGCTATATTTTAGGTAAAGTGCAAGTCTTTGAGTTCACAAATAGGGCTTCAAATATAGATATTGATCTACTTTAAGAAATTTGTAAGTACATTTTCATGTCTATAAAGTTCTATTATTGAATAAAAATATTACAGTAGTTATGGTTCGTTGGAAGACGCGAGTTCGTAGACAGAGGTCTAGTCTAGACAATTAAATCCCTTTAACCCACTTTCCACCGAAGACATACGGGACAACGTGACAGGTGGTGAGCCCGTCGCCGTTTTATGTCCAAGCCAACGATATTATTCGTACATAAGTTTTTGAAAATACCCATTGGTACGAGCCTTCCACCTGGCGATCGAACTCGGAGCTATTGACTCGTAATTCCGACCATCCAACCACTCGGCTATCATGACTTCTTTTATGTGATAGTTATACAATTAATTATAGTTATTGATATAAAATTATTCATAATTGTGTTGGTGGAGGATACTCCATAAACCATGCGGAATATTAACTACCACGTATAATAAATATTTTTTTATTTATTTATGCTTTATTGTTAACATCTTTTTAATGTAATAATAGGCGACCTTAATGCCATATGGCATTCTCTGCCAGTCAACCTTACTTGATGAGGAATGATTATGTGGCAGGTAAAGCACCCTAAAAAATAAAGAAGACTATGAATTGTACTATACTTAATAAACTATAAACAATATATATATATATATATATATATATATATATATATATATATATATATATACACTTATATATATCTTGACATGTGACTACGGCGTAAGACTATACCACCCTTTCTTCTGTGAGTTTTGTAAAAGTTGGCTAAGAAAAAGCCTTGAATGCAACTGGCTACCGACATGGCATCGATGGCAGGGGTTAGTCCGCCATCGATGCCATGCCTCAGAAACAACCAGACAAAAGACCAAGAACAGTGACGGACAGAAGCGTCTAACGTTTCAGTTGTCTGGTACTGCAATCGCCAATCCGCTTTTCAAGCGTGGCGATTATGGCAAGTCCTCCTGTACCCGTATAGGTGATGATGATAATAATGACAATAAATAAGTAATTAGAGACAATATCACAACATTGCTCTGATGCCAATGTAAGTAGATAAAGCACTTGTGTTTTGGTATCATTCACATTCAGATCTGAGAAAATGAAATAAAACTGTTTTCTACATTGACCCGTCCGCGAATCGAACTCGAGACCTTGGAGCCGGCGTCACCATGAAAACCGGACTACGATAGTCACGAGAAAAACATAATATTAGTATTATTGAATTTCTTTTACTAACATATTTATTTAATTATTAATAAAAGACATCTTTTTGAAAATAAATTTATTTTTTACAATTTTTTATAGTTGGTAGTAGCGGATATTTATTTTGAATCAATTTTGTAAACGGATGAACAGGGTTTGTGCTGAAATAGAAATAATTTAGTGCTTAAGTTATTAGAAATACATAGAATCACTCGTAAATTGGAATAATAAGCAAAGAATAGTAAATGAGACTGGTGAGCGGGAGTATCGTCTGAAAACTGAGTGAAGTATTAATCGACTTTCCGGGTTCAAATCCCGGAATTACGGAATCTTTAGTAAATCAAGATAGCCGAGTGGTTGGGTGGTCGGAATTTCGAGTCGAGAGACCTGAGTTCGATCCCCAGGTGGCAGTACCAATGAGTTTTTCAAAAACTTATGTACGAATTTCATCGTTGGCTTGGACATTAAGGCGGCGACGGGCTCACCACCTGTCACGTTGTCCCGAAAATATCTTCGGTGGAAGGTGGGTCAAAGGGACTTAATTGTCTAGACTTGACCTCTGTCTACCCCTGTATTGGGAATTGCGTGAAGATATATTTAGTAAATCACTTATTCTGCATTATGTCGGATCTGTTTTGTCTGATGTTTGTAATAAAAAAATCCTGATGTTTGGTACCTAAAAAATGTGAGTGATAGAAAAAACAACGTTGTTTTTCTGCTTACTTTAAGATATGAGAATAAAAATGGGCGTTATGCATGCTATATTTTAGGTAAAAGTGCAAGTCTTTGAGTTCACAAATAGGGCTTCGAATATAGATATTGATCTACTTTAAGAAATTTGTAAGTACATTTTCATGTCTATAAAGTTCTATTATTGAATAAAAAAATATTACGAGTAGTTATGGTTCGTTGGAAGACGCGAGTTCGTAGACAGAGGTCTAGTCTAGACAATTAAATCCCTTTAACCCACTTTCCACCGAAGACATACGGGACAACGTGACAGGTGGTGAGCCCGTCGCCGTTTTTATGTCCAAGCCAACGATATTATTCGTACATAAGTTTTTGAAAATACCCATTGGTACGAGCCTGCCACCGAACTCCGATCTCTTGACTCGAAATTCCGTCCACCCAACAACTCGGCTATCGTGACTTAAATTATATCGCGACTTAATTAAAAATATATATAAGTATGTTATTCAAAAAGCTCAGCATCGTTTACATGTTTGAAAATTCATAAAATGTACGAATATTAAAGTTTCTTTAACCTCTGTTCATCTGAACGACTGTTGACTTTACCCCTGAAGGCCTCTTTGAACGTAACAGCTTGTTTCGTAAAAGGCCACTGCTTAGTATCCAAATTCTTTAATTCAGAGTCCTATAAAAAGATGTTTAGTTTATTTTCTATACTATAGAGTCATTTATATTTTCTCTGCAAACATTAACTTCAAGACAACAATGAAAAAACGGTAATTGTAATATACGAAAATATTAAAAATATACGGATAGACTTAAATAAGTTTCCCATGCGTAGCGTTTATGATAAATCCTTCTTAAGAGAGAGGTCTATGCCTTGTACTGTAAAGTTTACTGTAACAGGCCATTAAGTAACTAAGTAATAGAATACATACATACATACACAACGGCCTGTTAAAGTCCACTGCAGGTCATAGGCCTCTCCCATAGGGAGGATTTGCCATAATAGCCACGCTTGGCATGCGGATTGGCGATCGCAGTACCAGATCAATCGTACCTCAGACGCTGCTGCCCATCTTTGGTCTGATTATTTTGGTCTGATGTTTGTAGAAATGATTATCCCGCCATCATTCGGTTGCCACAACGATATCAAGGCTGTTTCCCTTAGTCTATTCTCACGCCGTTGCCACACGGCCAAGTAGTAGAGAAGTAGTAGGATACGTAGATAAAAATTTACGTAAAAATTGGCCTGAAGTTGACAGGAAGAAAGAGGATGGTTAATCCTTGAGTGAATTCTTGTTTGTGGTGCCTTCATTGTTTCCGATTCCCATACAACAAGTGCTTTAGCATCTTACATTGAAATAGGAGCAATGTATGTGACGTTGTCCCCATCGAAATATGAATATATTTTAAAAATATATTTTAAAATTTTATTTATTATAAAAAACATTCTGGCAACGATACAATATAACCGAAAAGAAGCGTTTGTGTTTATCCTGGATATAAAAAAAGCTTAGTTGGTAGTAGCAAAGGGTTGCGGGTTCGAGTCCCGCTAGTTGCAAATATTTGTGTAATAGATATGAATGTTGTACTCAAGTTATACTTGTCTATCTAAATATGTATGTATGTAAGTATATTTTACCTTTGGCTTGAGCACTAAAGTCAGGCTAACCTAAGACTCACCACCTATCACGTTTTACCAAACGTAGGTTACGTGAATGGTGGGTCGAAAGGACTAAATTGTCCATATTTGTTATATCTATAATTATCTACTGCAGATTTGGATAATGCGTGAAGATATAATAATAATAAGCTACAAATTTACACACAAACTTACGTATTAAGTAACTTAAGTATTAAGTTGAGTTTTTAAAAACCGTCTACTTACCAAGATTTTTTGATTAGTTTTTATTTGGTCTGTTAACCTATTTCTGTATTCGATTTGCTTTTTTAATTCCTCGTTTGCGCTTTCCAACTTCCTCTGTAGTTCTGTATACGCTGTTGTATTAACGCGCTCCATCTTTTCTTTTCGTTCTCTCTGTTCTTTTCTTTTTTGTTGATTTATATTGTTTAAATATTGTCTGTATTCTTTAACGATTTTCTGTAGTATATATAAATTATTAGTTATACGACTTGCGACACGATAGCCCAATGATTGTGTGATCGGATTTCGAGTTAAGAAACCAGAGTTTGAACCAACAACTTTTTTTAATTTATATCGTTGAATTGGATATAAAGTTGGCGACAGGCTCATCTCCTGTCACATTGACGCAAATTATTTTGTTTATTTATTATTTTGTCAATGGTCAAACGAAAGGAAAAAATTGTTCTGACCTCTGGCTACCCCTGTATTGGGAGCTGCTTGAAAATAATGGCATAACATTGCGATCGGATTAATGATTGCAGTGCCAAATACAATGTTTTAAACGTTGTAGCTCTTGCTTCAACTATGATCTGGAATTTCCCAAGATGGTTATCCTATCATTAAAGATTTTCTCCTAATCGCCTCTTACGACAGCCGTCGAAAACGGGGCGTTAGAGTAGGCGTTAGGTAGGGCGTTACGCCAATTTTATATGGCACCTAAAATTTAGACATAACTTATAATTCAGGCCTCTAAACCAGTCCTGACCGCAAAGGTCAGGATAGTTAAACCAACTTAGGGATTAATTTTTATACATATAAATCTAAATTATGTCCGAAAATTGGGATAATCTCTAACTCTCTCTCACTCAGGAAGGAATGTAAGACAAGACAAGTGATATTAAAGATGTTAGATAATGTCCAATATTCTAGCTTTTAATTTTATTTACTTCTTTTTCAGCATTTCTAGCTGTTTCTTCTCGCCTCACTTTTTCCTCGGTTTCACTTTCCATTTCAGTTTTCCATTCTTGTACTATTCTATCCGTTTCTCTTTCTAACTCTGCTGTCAATTTTCTCTCTCTATTATAGTGATCTATGAAAATTGATTTCTCATGTTGAAGAGTTCGCTGTAACAGAAAAGAACTCACTTTTATTTATAATTTATTTTAAGGCTGAGTTGTTAAATGAGGCATTAAAATGTGTAACTAACTACTTCACATTATTATTTCAGTTTGAGCAGTTCATTTATTTATTTATTTTACATTGCTCAATATTGACAAAGTCTTATAAGTAATAGATAGAACAAAATGAGAGGATGAATAAATGATCTATGAATATTACAATAATAATTAAAAATTAAATATGTGCATAAATAGGGACAGCATTGCTCAGATACTAAAGTAAGTAGCTGAAGCACTTGTGTTATGGAATCGGAAATAACGAAGGCTCCACAAAAACCCACACTCGAGAAAATGTAGAAAAAGTGGTTTAACTACTAATCAAACTCGCGACCTTAGATAAAGTGACACCGGTGTGTTCGCCACTCTTCCACGGAGGTCGTCGAAACTATAAAATCATCTTCTGTTGAGATGGGTAATAAAAATTTTTTTGGTAAGGTAAATTCTCTTTTAAGTCCTTTAATTTTTGAATTAAGAGACCTGAACCTGATATCTGAGACATTTTGTTTAGTGCAGGTTGATATAACATCTTCACATACCATTCTGTTTCTCTGTTCTTGTCTTTCCTTCTCTAGTTCTTCTTCTGCTACACGTATACAGTTAACATCGATTTCTCTATCCTTATTCATCTCGTTCATAAGTCTCGACAGTTTCATTTCGTGACCTTTTATATAGTTCATTCTGTTTATCATCTGCTGTTCTTTTTTAAGTTTAATCGCTGCAATAATACGCAGTAAAATTATAACATTACGTACGTACACGAGAACGTTTCTTCATATTGATGTCGTAAGGGTCGGCTAAGGGAAAAACCTTGAAGATACAATTGGCTACCGTTAGGTAGAGGGATATTATCTTGAAAAAATATGCCAAACCAGAACTAAGCAGACCGGCGATGGGCAGAAGCATGTATTCATAGTTACTGCGATGGAATACTCTTACTTACTTACAAAAAAGGTCTATGTCCTGCACATTTACAGGCCGTTGTATATGTAACGAGTGATATTGAGTGAATTTGAATACCATTATAGGTATGGTAACTTCACAGTATATTTTATAAAAAAAAATCACGCCATTCCCAACGCCATGCTCGTTTCGACCCACCTTCCGCCAAAGATATTATTGGGACAACGTGACAGGTCACCTCCTGGGCGGGCTCACGGGCGCACCAGCCCGTCGCCGTTTTAATGTACAAGCCAGCGATATAAATCGTACATAAGTTTTTGAAAAAAAACCATTAGTACGAGCCTATCAACTGGGGATCGAACTCGGGTTTATTGACTCGAAATTCCGACCACCCAACCACTGAGCTACCGTGAGTATTTTTTACTTTTTTATGTTAATCATCAATTCGTAGGCTGTAATGTAACTAAGAAATACAACGCAAAGAACTTTTTTCCGATACCTTCTGCATAATCTTGTTCCATCTTCTGTTTAATTTTTTCTATTCTAATATTTTCCTGCTCTCTTTCTTTTTGAAATGCTTCGCGCCTATCTCTATTTGCACTCGCTATTTGTTCGTCATAGGCTTTTTTCCGTGCCCACATTTCTTCTCTTAATTTTATAGCACGGTTTTGTTCTCTTACTTCCTAAAACATTTTTTATAATAAATATGTAATATAACCCATAGTCGAGTTGGCAGTGACTCTGCCTTCGAAGCTAAGGGTTGTAAGTTCGAATTACGCTAGGAAGCAAACATTTGTGTGATTGATATGAATGTTTGTACTCGATAATTATTTATAAATACGTTTATATGTATTTATAAATATTTGGTTTTTTCTTTGGTTGGTTGGTTTATTCTTTGGTTTTTTGTTGTTAATGTATTGTATACCATTACATTAACAACAAAAAACCTTTGTTCAGTGCAATTTGCCGACTTTGTCGTCCATTTCTACAATGATGTATTTGTTTTGTAATTAATGTTAGATTTTATGCTAATGCAAGTGACGGAATTGACGTCACTTGTTGCTCTTCTTCGTCAACAAACATTTTAATCTGACGAAGTTCAATCTAAAATTACTAGTAGAAGTAGTAACTAGTAGAATCTTAAAATACTGGCGTGAAGTAGAGGCAACGCGAGCATAAGCGTTTTATTCGGAGGTAACCATAGTTACACTCCGCATTTCTTATCCTTCCTCTTTTCTAATTCTCTTTTGTGGCAGATATACTTCAGCCTCACTAGAGCTCCAAGTGGGTGGCAGTAGTCAATTACGAGAAGGTGAAACGATTGCTGACAGCGAAGCGACTCTGGATTTACCTAGTAGGTAAAACCTAATAGGTTACCTAATAGGTTACATCTTTTCGGACGATTCCGGTTCGGTACTTATTTCTTAACATCTTTTTTTTGACGACCTCGGTGGACGAGTGTGGCGTTAATACCAGTTTTCAAGGTATCACCATCTCGTGGTCCCGGGTTCAATTCCCGGTCGGGACAATGTAGAAAAACACTTTTTCTACATTTTCTCGGGTCTGGGTGTTTATGATACCTTCATTGTTTCCGATTCCCATACCACAAGTGCTTTAGCATCTTACATTGGGATTGGAGCAATGTATGTGATGTTGTCCTTATCTATATATGTATTTATTTATTTAAAAAAAAAATCACGTACTCCGTAGGTAGACAGAGATTTCGATAACTAAGTTCTTTTCAATCAACTTTCACCGAAGTCTATTTGAGATGAAATGACCGGTGGTAAGCATATGTTAAAGATAAATATTTAGCCTAGTGTTGATAGATAAATATTTATGTATTAGTTATTGTATCCGCGACTTATCGTTGCCGCTGGTGACAAGAGGGCAGGTTCTTTTATCGCTCAACGGTTAAGTCTAGCCATTCAACGTGAAAATGCAGCCAGCGTTCTTGGTACCATGCCACGAGGAGTAGGGCTCTACGATTTAGTTAGTTAGTAGGGCTCTACGATTTAGATAGTTTTTAATTAATAAGTTTTGTAAATATTAACATATTTTTTTCTGTAATTTCCATTTAACCCTATTAGTTATTTATTATATACATATAAGCATCCCGACTTGAGTATAAACTAGAATTCGAATAATGGACTCGAACCCGTAACCCTTAGCTTAGATACTTACCTTTTCTTTGATATCATTTAAAAGAACTTGATGCCACATTTTCTCTACTTCTTCTGCTTTTTGTTCTATGTATTTCTTTTCTTCCATTTGTAATTTTTGCATTGCTCTTAACTGTATTTCGTCTATCCTAGTATACTGCATGCCTTTGGCTCTGTATTCAATATGAATAATTGTTTTTATTGTTGTTATTAATTAGTGTATTTGAAGTCACGATAGCCGAGTGGTTGAGTCAGAATTTTGAGTCAAGAGACCCGAGTTCGATCCCCAGGTGGCAGGCTCGTACTAATGGGTTTTTCAAAAAAAAACTTAAGTACTAATTATATCGTTAGCTTGGACATAAAGACGGCGAGAGGCTTACCAGCTGTCACCTTGTCCCGAAAATATCTTCGGGTGAAAGGTGGGTCGAAGGGACAATTGTCTAGACTAGACCTCTGTCTATCCCCTGTATTTGGAATTGCGTGAAGGTATTTATTATTATTACTTATTTATATGTAGTATTAACTAC
This sequence comes from Sericinus montela, assembly GCA_029286605.1. Taxonomy (NCBI): domain Eukaryota; kingdom Metazoa; phylum Arthropoda; class Insecta; order Lepidoptera; family Papilionidae; genus Sericinus; species Sericinus montela. Next base: position 4,459,304 of record JAGSMR010000014.1, read on the forward strand.
TTTAATATTAATTTATAGTTGGTGCTGGTGATGACGAGGAAAGATGAAACATTTTTATAATTCTCTCAATTTATCCTGTTAATTCGCATTAGTATATTAACTTCAATAATATAGTACAAATTCATTTTATTTATTTATTCCCTTTTATTTATCCCTTGTATTGGGAATTGCTTGAAGATATTTATTTATTTTGTTATTAATTAGTTTTATAAGAATGAAAATATGGTTCAAAATATATCGTTTTTTACAAATTATTTACGTTATTTTTTTTAATCGATAACAATTACTCGTACATGGCAGACTTACATTTTCTCTCTTTCTAATGCCTTTTGACATTCTATCATTGTTTCTTTCCTAATATCTTCTTCATATTGCTTAATTTTACTATCTCTTTCTGTACAGTAATCGCATCCCTCCATAGTCTGTTTCGTTTGTAGCTCTTGTAATAATAGCTTTTCCTCTTGTTCCAGAAGTTTCTTGAGTTGTTGCCGCCTTTGTCATAAATGTACATCTTCTTCTTTTAACAATTCTCTCACTTTTACTTCAACTCTATTTACTATAGCTCTGCAAAAACATTAAACACAATATGATGACTCAATTTGTCATACTAAGTTCTATATACACTATGGTAAAATATCTACGCAAAATAATCTATAATTTTAAAGGAATAATTCGCCTTAAAATATAAAAGTTAATTATGTCTTATTTTTGGATTTATCCTACATTTCCAAAGACAAAATAATGGCTACTTACAAAGAAACTTGTAAATACTTCGTTAACCTGTTTATAAATAAATATCTTCACGCCTTTCCCAATAAAGGTGTAGACAGAGGCCTAGACCTTTAAGTCCTTTCGACCCACCTTCCAACGAAGATATTTTTGGGACAACGTGACAGGTGGTGAGCCTGTCGATTTCCTAATGTCCAAGCAAACAATATAAATCGTACATAAGTTCTCTTTTTATAGAATAAGAGGGCAAACGGGCAGGTGGATCACGCGGTGGGAAGTGATTACCGCCACCCATAAACACCTGCAATACCAGAGCAATAGCAGATGCGTTGGCAGCCTCTAAGAAAGACTCTTTTCTTGAAGAATCCTAAGTCGTATCGGTCCGGAAAAACCGCTGACGGTAGCACATTCCATAAAGTGCAAGTGCGTGGCAGAAAATTCCGCCCAAAATTTCTTTTTAGCGGTAAACGCGCAAACTTGTGCCTTTTTAGGGTTGAACTGGACTAAATTTAGTCGGCCCCAGTCCGAGATTTTGTCTAACAAAATCTCGACATCAGACACAAGTTTGTTCCGGCACTCGTCGACGAGTTTTCGAGAAATATTGGCACGGCCGGTGTATAAGTCATCACCAGTGCTGTCGTCTACATGGCAATGAATGTTTTGAAAAAACTCATCTATACGAGCCTTTCGCCTGGAGATCGAACACTCGACTATCGTGACTTATTATAGGTATTTTACTTACTTCTGCAAATGAATATTATCATAGTCTACGACATCCGATAATTTTTTCATGTCTTCTATTTTTATTAATGTTCTCAAGTCGTTCCGGTGTCGCATCTGGGAAAAAGAAAATACAAAATTAGGTTCTTTTATAAATCTTATGTATGTACTTTATTGTATTGTATATTTTTGTATTGTGTATTGTATTGTATTGTACATAATTTATTGTACACCTCAATGAACATGGCAAATAAAAGTTAATTAATAAGGCGTGTATTAATATATGATCTGATAATTATATAAATTTATGTGTAAGTAAATTGTTTCATTGGCTTGGATTCCCCCAGCATTGTGCATTATGAAGAGAAGAAAAGATGAAATAATATTTATTAATACAAATTACAACAACTACTAATATACTATATAACAGACCATTATATTTCAGGGGTCTTATCCCACTCGCAAAATAACCCTGAATACATATTCTGGTCTTTATTGTATTGAGGAAAACAAAAAAAATAAAAAATCCACACACAATTTCCAATACTGGAGTAGACAGAGGTCTAGACAATTAAGTTTTTTCGAGCAATTTACACTAAGTGCATATTACTAAACAATACCGGAGACATTTTTGGCACAACGTGACAAGTGGCGAGCAATTATATTTAAGGATAACAACTTTAAAAACTTACCTTCCAAAACTGAAACGGGTGTCCAAAATAAACAGGTAGTTTGACTTGCCTGTTCGTTAAACTGACCATTTTGACAGTTTCAGAAGTTATTGAATTATGCGGTTGTCTCACAGCGTATGCTATAGGGATAATCGATTAAACTCTTTCTTAGAAACCAAATACAAAGTACGCGTACTGGTATTGATTTTCATTGCGCAAATATATAATTGCCGTTTGGTTACGACATAATATACCACCCACTTTCTACCCGTGATTGTCATAAGATGCAACAAAGGGCCCTAAAATACCGCCTAATGGTGGGCCAACCATCTCGAAAAATACAGACCAAAATTCATAGGAAACATCGTAAGGTGGGGTAGCGTTTAAGGTAATCGCTCCCGTACTGTAGAGATCTATATCTTCAAGTTAACTTTAACAGTCCGTTCTGATGTTTACTTCATGATAAGCTTACTATGGAGAATGTAGGACGACTGCCAAAAGCGAAGCGACGACCTGCATAACATTGCGGAGACTGGATTAATGCAGGTGACACAGAGCTGTTCTATAAGGTAATCTTTGGGGAGGCTTTTGTTTAGCAGTGGACTTTAGATTAGCTGTTATGATATATAATATGATTGAGAATGTAAGAGAGTCATAAGTTCATATTTTTGATGAACAGCCAGAAGAGGCGGCTTACTTTCAGCATATCAGAGTTCTCTGCTTATCAAAGGTCTTCTGAAAGATTTTCACAAAGAACGGTCTCTCTGTCTCGAGTCTCTTGCAAATCTCCGCAATGTTATACAGGTCGTCATTTAACCTTGTGGTAAGGGTTCCTCCTACAATGCTCTTGCCAGAACGCAGCTGCGCACGAGAACCTTTCTTCCCCTACGTTTGTCTGTTCTCGTAAAGTTGTGTGTTCACTTCAGCGTAAAGTTGCATATTTTGGTAAAATTATTACCGACCTTCACGTACGTAGTACACTTTTGATTAACTTAGGACTGGAATTTTATTGATTAAAATCCGCTGTTAGCCATTATCATTTATACGGCCTTTACAATAGTCGCCTTTCATGAAAGGCCCTTTTAATAAAGCAAAATTTTATGCCAATATCAAAGACTAGGTCTTACTTTGTCAACAGAAAATTATTAATGTGCGAAACACCTCGACGAAATTGACGATCTCCGTAGAGGAGTAGCGTACACACCGGTTTGCATGGCGTCGCCAGCTCGGAGGTCACGGATTCGATTTCCGGACGCGTCATTGTAGAAAAACACTTTTTCTACATATTTTCGGGACTGGCATTATACACGACGAGGACGACGATGCCACTAACCGTGGTATCGTCTTCGTGTATAATTCCATAACACAGGCAAGTGCTGTAACTACTTACTTTAGGGCCAAAGCAGTGTATGTGACGCTGTCCCTATCTGTTTACGTATTCAATAAAAAAGGTATCGTCTGGGCGCGTTCTTTGCTTTGTAGAAATTAAACAAAGAAAGAAAGATTTTTATTTATCGCTAGAACCATAATTAAATTGTACCATAAAATATTAAAACTAAACATAATAATAAATACATATCTAGATAGGGACAACATCAGATGCATTGCTACGATCCCAATGAGGGCTGCTAAACGAACCCGGGCAAACCCGGCGAACCCGGGACCTAAGAGTTGGTGATACGATAAAAACCGGTGTATACGTCACTAGGAGGTGGTCGTATTAATTTGAAACTAGTTTCTTAACATAACTTCGTCCGAGCATTAATATTCAATTCCCGCGGGTTTTTTAATTTCCCGAGAAATAAAAGGTCTTCATATCTGTCTGGACCCCCTAATACGAAATATCAAAATTTGTTAAGCTTTATAAAGATCTAGATTTATCCTACAAGAACTGTAAATATTTCCAGGATGAAAAGTCACGGTATCCGAGTGGTTGGGTGGTCGGAATTTCGAGTTCAGAGATCCGAGATCGATCCCCAGGTGGTAGTCTCGTTCCAATGGGTTTTTCAAAAACTTATGTACGAATTATATCGTTGGTTTGGACAAAAAGGCGGAGACGGGCTCACCACCTGTCACGTTGTCCCGAAATTATCTTCTCCATCGAATAGGTGAGAGGAAGAGATTGGGTCGAAGGGACTTAATAGTCAGGACTAGACCTCTGTCTACCCCTGTATTGGGAATTGCGTGAAGATATTTATTTATTTATTTTATGAAAAGTATCGTATATGTTAGTTCAGGTAATGAAATATCGGCGTGCAAAATTACATTGCAATCCGTTCGGCTGTTTTTGCAAGATTGTGCGAAGTGTTGTGATTAGAAAGCAAAAAAAGATCCTACATAATTAGTTCTTAAATAAAAAGATACTGCTGATGCTATAGAGAGCTATTTTTATATAGAGAGCTGAAGGCCATTATTTACATAATGGAACTTCGTTTTGATTAATATTTTATTTCGCTTGTAAATAGTTGAATTTTATTTGTCAAGGGAATCGCCATACTTAGTTAGTTATCTTCACGCACAGTCCGTAACAACCAGAGAGAACAGATCGGCAAGTGTACCCATCCTTACATACATCTTCCGTCGATTCGTACAAATTCAAAACTTTGTCATCATCATCTCCGTAGTAACCTACATTTTCTAACAAACAGCAAAATAGTAGCACTCTCCAAATAATGAATTTTATAAAGCAAATTTTTGATACTTGGAACAACATTATTGTGATTTACGTAGCGACCTCTAACATATAGAAGAATATATAATAGAAGGTGGGTCGAACACTTAAGTGTCTAGACTGAGACCTCTGTTTGCCCCTGTATTGGTAATTGCGTGAAGATACATATTTATTTTTATTTTACCTCTAATTAAAAAAATATGTTACTTGCTATATATACTACATTATTATGTAGTTTACTATTAGTGAAATAGTTTTTAAATCAGTTTATTGATCTAGGCATCAGAACGTAACAAACAGATAAAGTCACCTTAGCATCTATAATATTAGACGGGAAGTTGTATAAGTAAGACAGAAAGTTACGAATATGTTGTATATGGGAAGAGTACGTTATACTTATGTGTCTTTTCCAATAAGGGAAGTGCGAATCTACCAGGGGAACATAAATAAAAAGGGGCCTGGTGAGTTGATTGCACTTGCCACACGCGAGGTTCATTGCCCTCGGATTACGAGTGCAGGCTAAGATTTATAGCTTGCATTATGGATAATTTAGTTAAAACATAATCGGGCAAAGGAACGTAACGGTCAAGGATGGTCGCCATTAAGGCGCGGTCACTGTAACTGCGGTTAAACATGAAATGGCTTCACAGTAAAGCATGTGAAAAGAAAACTTTAACGTTTCTGTCTGCAGTGGTTGTGGCAAAAAACTATCACTATTGTTTAACCCAATTTTTGGCGGTCAGACTTTTTAGGTTATACTAGTGAACCGCTCCAGTTTAGCATACATACACGTCTAAATTTTTGTGTCCCTACAGTATCACGTATATTTGTTAGTTAATTTCTTTATAATATCGTATCTTTCAAACAGGTGGATGCATTTCCCCAATGAAGGTATCGTTATATTCATCATAAAGCCCCAAACGTAATAAGAAAGCTTTTTGAAAAAAAAATTGCGGATTTTGGCGCGAAACATAAGATAACCAAAAAAAAAAAACTATCGAGTAGGATATCAAAATAAAGGAAATAAATAAGGGGCTATAAAAGTCTTCAATAAAATAAATAAGAGAATGAAGTAGAGTTTATTATTACTTTTGGTAGTTCGATAAAAGCCAAGACAGCTTCAGGGCAGGCTGAATCTGGTAAGCGAGAGAGTGGTAAGTATGTGACATGAGTCTTTGAAGGAAGAATATGTATTTATTCTCTTTGCCGTAAAGACAATCGGTTTTTCTGGTCATCGCGCGGTGTACAATCTGTAGAAATTGTTTCCGCCACTGGTCGTGTGTTTTCACGCACAAATGATAAGTCCAAAAAATGGAAATTCAGTCAGCATTGTTGGTACCATACCACGAGGGGTAGGGCTGTACGATTATCGTATTTTTTTGCTAATAAGTATTGTTGATATTAAATATAATAAAAGTCACGATAGCCGAGTGGTTAGGTGGTCGGAATTTCGTGTCGAGGGACCCGAGTTCGACATAAAGACGGCGGCAGGCTCACCACCTGGCACGTAGTCCCGAAAATATCTTCGATGAAAGGTGGGTCGAAGGGACTTAAGTGTCTAGACTAGACCTCTGTCTACCCGTCCTAAATAACTATCTAAATAAATATCTATATAATAAATATTTATATTTATTTATTTATTTTATTCCCAATAGTATAGGGTAGTCAGAGGTCTAGACAATGAAGTCGTTTCGGGACACCGTCCGAATAGTACAACGAAACCAAAGTAATCATTTAATTAAAATTATAATTGAACAACAATTTGAATTAATAAATTTTCATTTACTAATAATAACTTCGTACAGTATTTGGAGAGCCCATTTGCACAGTTGCGAGAGATCGAAAAAATATATAGGTAGTTCAGAACCGTTGTATAGAGAAATATTAAGAGTCATATGTTCTGAAGTTCAATTTTACCGGCTATTACGACTGTGTTGACCAGACATTGATTTGAAACCTCAAAAAACCTTAGCAGTTACTTATATATATCCTATAATTATATTAAGTATCCCTGGGAGGGTCTCCCAAGACTCCACAAGACTCCACAAAAATATTATGCTATTTTTCTAGAAATAGCTAAAAAATAACATCAAATTTTTGTATTACATTAAAAAAAGGCTACTAACAGTGTTCCTTTCGTCTATTTCGTCTCCGTTAGAGGAACCTCATTAAGAAACGGTGATAAATTATAAAAAGGCCATCGATAAACGAATGTATATTCTTATTTCGATAAATAAACGATTTGATTTTATTTGAAAAGATAAGCAGTATGCCCGTACATCAATCCGCTCTTTGATTTCGTTACAAGAATTTAGCTTACAAACACTTGAAGGGGTTAAAGAAGATTGTCGCGCCGACGCGCTTCAAACTCGGATTCTTACGTTGAAATGAATTCCAAATCAGATTGCCTTATTCAAAAATTCCTTCACGAGTAAACAACACGTTTTTTCCTGTTTCAAGTACAGAAGAAAGAGATCTTTGAGTTTTATTATCTTTTAGGATACGATTTCAATGTTCCTTGGGATTTTATAGTTTTAAACGTTGAAAATTTCATTAAAACATTCCTTTAGACTTATTATAATATTTAAGGGAACGTAACGTTCAGCGAATGTATATTTGTTATAAATACTCGTGTCGTGACTGTTTGTAATAAAAAAAGTCACGATAGCCGAGTGGCTGGGTGGTCGGAATTTCGAGTCAAGAGACCCGAGTTCGATCCTCAGGTGGCAGGCTCGTACCAATGGGTTTTTCAAAAACTTATGTACTAATAATATCGTTGCCTTGGTCATAAAGACGGCGACGGGCTCACCACCTGTCACGTTGTCTCGAAAATATCTTCTGTGGAAGGTGGGTCGAAGGGACTTAATTGTCTAGACTAGAACTCTGTCTACCCCTATTGGGAATTGCATGAAGATATTTTATTTTTACGTAGTTGCTCACTATGAACTCCGAAACATCCGATTTTCACGTGTTTTTTTTAAATGTGTGCTTTGTACTTGGTGTTCTTATGTACGATTTACATATCGTTGGCTTGGACATGAAGACGGCGACGGGCATTTTTATTAAATGTTTGTTTTGCGGGCGTGCCTAAAATGAGATAGTATTTATCACGTATTTTATATTAATTTCTAGGCAGAAGTAGGTCTGCTAGCCCCGCTAGTTCATATATGAAAGTTTCACGATGTTCCTCCACGCTTAAATATATGCGCACAACTTGGTTCAATTTGAGAGATAGGAAAATTTTGGAACTTTCATTAAAAAATAAGTACACATAACAATATGATCTTATATAAGAAGCAAGCAACCGTTTGCCCAATAATATAAAAGTATGCCAATTCATACTACGTTATTTCTCTCTTTACGTATTAATTACCCGCAATAATTTTACGTATTTCTCAATATAGAGGTAGCCAGAGGTCCAGACAATTCAATTCTTTCGATCCACCTTTCACCGAATAAATTTTTTGGGTCATTGGGATAAGTGCTGAGGTTTTCGCCTCCTCCCATTTTTAATACTTCTGTGGAGAATTTTCCACAGTCGCCACACTCTACAAGCTGATTGGCGATTGCTAGATACCTATTACCTTGGCGCTGCTACCGTCTGTTTGTTTCTTGATATTGATACAATCTCGTCATTATTATCCTTCGGATACGAAACGAACGAAAGGAAGAGATTCGCAATTTGGCAGGTTCTCTCACAAAAGGAAGGACTATAAAACAAAGTGGCTGTGCATAAAACAGAGTAATGATGTAGTCGGTTGCGTCATTTCACTTGAGTGTGGTATTAACGTGCTACACGTGAAGCGTGTAAAATTAACGCTTGCGTTGTACGAATTATTTAATATATTTAAAAGCACTTTAGGCTAGATAGTCTTCCGCAAACCACTTTTTGGTAAGTGGAATTATGATATGTGGCGTATTTTTGAACATGGCGCCCTTTTTGTCTCCGCTATAGGGGAAAGGTATGACAGGACGTACATTTCTAGTGGTCAGCACTCTTATATAACGCAAACAATTTTCTTATATTTCACAAACATTTCACAAGTATACTTAATATTATTACCATTAGACAATACTATCGCAATTTGGCAGGTTTTAAAAATATCTTCACTCCATTCCCAGTACACGGGAAGACAGAGGTCTAGACAATAAAGTCCTTTCGACCCACCCTCTATCGCAGACATTTTTGGGACATTGTAACAGGTGGTGAGCTCGGCGCCGCGGGTTTGAAAAAATCTCATGAAAGCATTCTGTTCTCTCAGAAAATTCTGAGAGAACAGAAAGCTCAGGAGAAATCTCCTCAGGGACTGTGTGTAAAGATAAAAAACATATATTTATGTCGGAAAAATAGATGACAGATTACTTTGTTGATTCCCCTTGGAGTAAACTACCAGGGGCACATAATCAATGTAAAGTAATTTCTTCTACACTTAACAATTCTTTCGTTCCCGTTGTGTAATGTAGTAATGGTAAAGTTTTACGTGTGTCTCCCTCCGCGCACGTGTCTAAATGCTTGCTCAAAATTTTCTCTCACAAAAGGAAGGACTATAAAACAAAGTGGCTGTGCATAAAACAGAGTAATGATGTAGTCGGTTGCGTCATTTCACTTGAGTGTGGTATTAACGTGCTACACGTGAAGCGTGTAAAATTAACGCTTGCGTTGTACGAATTATTTAATATATTTAAAAGCACTTTAGGCTAGATAGTCTTCCGCAAACCACTTTTTGGTAAGTGGAATTATGATATGTGGCGTATTTTTGAACATGGCGCCCTTTTTGTCTCCGCTATAGGGGAAAGGTATTGTTTTATAATCATAAGCGGACGGTGTAAGCAGGACGTACATTTCTAGTGGTCAGCACTCTTATATAACGCAAACAATTTTCTTATATTTCACAAACATTTCACAAGTATACTTAATATTATTACCATTAGACAATACTATTATGTTGAGTCTTTAACCAACGTTATGTGTTTTACACTAAATTCTATTATACTGAATTTATTGATATAAAAGGAAAGTAAAGAAACAGCATGTAAATGATAAAGACGTAAATGGTAACAGAACAGAACAGTCACAATAGTCGAGTGGTTGGGCGATCAGAATTTGAGTCTAGAGACCCGAGTTCGATCCCCAGGTGGCAGGCACGTATGAATGAGTTTTTTTCAAAAACTTATGCATGAATTATATCGTTGGCTTGGACATTGAGGCGGCGACGGGCTCACCACCTGTTACGTTGTCCCAAAATATCTCCGGTGGAAGGTGGGTCGAAACGTCTTAATTGTGAAACCTCTGTGTACCCCTGTGTTGGGAATGTCGTGAAGATATTTTTTTATCAGCTAATAATATCATTTCTAGTCTTTAGCGAACGTTACGTATTTTACACGAAGTTGAATTATAATGAATTTAATTAATGAAAAGGGAAAGTAAAGTAACAGCATGTAAATGATAAGGGAGTAAATAATAAAGGGTGTAAATGATAAATATGATGACCCCCGTGGACGTATTCATCGGTTTTATCATCTGTAAAGTAAAATTTCATCGGTAAAGTCCTATATCTCTGTCTACCTCTGTATTGTGAAAGGCGTGAAGATATTTTATTATGTAAGTTGTACGTATTATGTATCGATTCATGACAGGCGTACTACATTTATAGTAGTCTTTACAGGCGCTAACAAGTCCTAGCAGATGGAGTCCTCTTTTGTTTCCGCGCAATCTGTCGTCTGCTTTCAAAGTTTCATACGTCTGAAAGTCTAGACGGGTCTTAATATCTCATTGAGAGACACGCGTTCTGTAATCTAGGATTATGGCGGAACGTTGATGATTAGTACGCCATCTAGATTTTTGTATGATGATCATACTAGGGTGTGTGAATTATGTGTAAGTAGAATATCGGCAACTGCCTTGTGATATCAACCTAAGAGAATTTGACACCGATTCTCTTCGTATGGGTATTGTAAAGAAATAACCTTAAAATAGTCGTTTGATTAGAATATCGGTTACAAGCTTATGATATCAGTCTAAGAATTCAACTCCGGTTTTCTTCGTATGGATGTCGTAAAAGGCGAGTATGGGAAGAACCTTAAAAAAGCTACAAACTGGCTGCATCTTAAGAGATATAATACTAAATTTAAGCGTGGCGGTTGTCGTCACGTCAATGATGTGACGTCAGAGATCGCTAAATAGGTTTGCTTAATTTTATAATGACACCATCAAATTTTGTACCGATATAAAGTAAATAAAATAATTTGGATTTGTCCTATATCCCGCTGAGCGTATTTCAGGTCTTTGACGACATGATAATTGTACTCTGTAAAAACATGCCTATAGCATAAATAAATAATATAAAAAAAATTAAATCTTCATGTCATTCCCAATACTGGGGTAGACAGAGGTCCAGACGATAACCAACCAGAAGCCAACGATTTAAATCGTACATAAGTTTTGATACGAGCACCTGGAGATCGAACTCGGGTCTCTTAACTCCCGATCCCGTAAATCTATAAGGGTTTCGTTATTTTAATCGGACGTGTAGAACCCTAAAAATCGAGAAATATTACCAATGGCAAATGGAAGACTAAGCTCTGGATTTTGCCACTGTACAAGTGATTAAACTTTACACATTGCTCGATGCTGGCTGGCGGAACGGTATCAGCAAAATTTAACGAGCTCGCTCAGATATAGTTTTCTTTTGTTTCCACTCAATCTGACGCTCCTCAAACTTTTATCCGGCGTAGTCTAGTAACTTTGAAAAACCTAGACTGCGATGCCCCATTAAAAAGAATGAAATTTATCTGTAACAGTCGCTCTTTACGAGTAGATAATTAGGTGTCACGCTTTTAGCGCAATACGGAGTAGGTAGGCTGTTATAAAAATTTATTAACTATAGAAATTATACTATAGCTTGGTAGCCGAGTGGTTGTGTGTACGGAATTCGAGTCAAGGGACTCGAATCCGATCGTCTGGTGGTAGACTAGAACTAATGATTTTTTTAAACTTGTTTACGATTTATGTACTTGGCTTGGGACATAAAGACGGCGAGAGGTTCCCCCACCTGTCACGTTTTCCCATAAAATGTATTCAGTGTAAGGTGGGATAGACAGAGATCTGGAAAATTATTACCAGTATTGGGAATGGCGAGAAAATATTTTTTTATTATATTCCGTGTTAAAGTCCAACGTAAAAATTGAAAGTTTTGTATTCAACATATTTAAACAGTGGTAGAGGCCACGCATCAGCTTTTGTTGTTGCATGTATGGGCCGGCTCGACCGGGGAAGTACCACGACCTCACGGAATACCAGCGTGAAGTAGAAGTCTAACAAACTTCTGCGTTTCTTCTGGTGAGTGCAGGTAACCGGAGGCCCACACACCCCCTCCCCCAATTCTGGGGGGAGGGGGCACTCTATGGGAGGCAACGCATCTGCTATGCCTCTGGTATTGCGGGTGTTCATGGGCGGCGGTAATCATTTACCATCACGGGAGCCACTTGCTCGTTTGCCTCCATTTTCTAAAAAAAAATCAAATTTGAACAATTTGATATCGCCAATTTATTGAAATACTCGTAAATAACAACACCGCAGAGCGAATTCGAGAGAAGATTATATTACGTTAATAAAGGCGAGACACATTTTTATATTTACATACGAAATAAAAGGCGTTATATTTAACTTTCAATACTTTTGTAGCTTTTCTCGGAATCGATGTTTATTACTCGTTATTTTATTTATCATTTATGTGTTTACTGTTTTATATTCCGTTTTATATTCCGTGATATAGTCGTACTATTTAAAAAGAAAGACTAATTACATGTATATTCCTAAAACTGGGGTAGACAGAGGTCTACAAAGTCCTTTCGAGCCACCGAAGCCTATTTGCGACAATGTAGCGGGCGGTGAGCTTGTCGCCATCTATATTTACATAGATACGTAAATAAAAAATATCTCATACATATTCCGAATACTGGAGCAGGCAGAGGACTGGACTTTTAAGTTCTTTTGACCAACTTTTCACTGACGCTCATTTGGCACAACAATAATATATACATATAAACTTCCATAAATCGAGTACAAACGTTTATATTCCCACATATTTGCCCGTAGAAGAGCTCGAACCTGCAACCCTTAGCTTCGAAGTTAGGGACACTATCAACTACGCTAACGGGTCCTACTGTCTGTACAGTAAAATAAGTTAGTTTGATATTGCGGTTCGATATACATTAACCATTATGGGTTCTATTTTTATATTTATATTTTTTTATGTATAATCGTATATTACACGCTGAAATTAGTGTTCGAAGTACACTCCAAGGACTCACTGCAAAACAGTGCCTTTTTATATGCATAAGCTGCAGTATAATTTGTACGGCTTGTCAAAATTAAAATTTTTATTTTTATTTATGAAATAATCTGTGTAATGTATTGTTTAATTAAGTTGTACTGTTTTTTTTTTAGTAAATTGCTGTTGTATATGCGCAAATAAAGTTATTCTATTCTATTCTATTCTATAATGGTATTTTAAGTCTCATAGCGCGAAGTGTGTGAGGTTGTGCTCTACTATCGACACGTCAAAATAATTTTTTGCGCTTAAACTGCCTCTAAGACAACCAATTGGCAATTAAAATACGATTTATGTGGATGTACTTCAACGAAAGTGTTTTAATAATCTATCTTAGAAGCCGTGTTAATCCCTAATATAAAGTCACGATGGCCGAGCGGTTGGGTAATCGGGAGACCCGAGTTCGATCTCTAGGTGGCAGTCTCGTAGTAATGGTCTCGTCCCGAAAATATCTCCTCGAGAAGGTGGGTCGAAAGGACTTAGTTGTCTAGACTAGACCTCTGTCTACCCCTGTATTGTGAATGGCGTGAAGATATATTATATTGTTATTATTCCTTAATAGAAATTACATAATTTAACATATCTAATATTACTCTACTTTTGCTGTCTTATATTACGTAAAAAACAATTTTATTTTACCGTTTAGGAAGAGCCGTTTGAAAAAACTTTATGTGGACATCCGGGTGATTTTTACGAGGTGATCACGATAACTCCCGAAAAATGGACGTATCGAGATCGGGATTCGTTTATTGTCTTCAGAATAACATCATGTTATCTATTTCACATAAATACCTTAGTATCCGCAGTAAAATAATGTTTTTTTAATGAAAAACATTGGCTATTTATGCACCGCGAATTTCATTTCAAATTTTTAATAAGTTTTTTTCATGAGGGTCGTATATTTAAATTTTCACAATCTTTTAATACTACCTAAGTAGCCGTGTTTTGCCCTTTCATTTACATACTTTGTTAAAAAAAATTAAATTACAAAATGGGGATGCCTGCGGATTCTTTCGTCTGTCTCTTCTCCCTTAGATCCTCCTTACGAAACAGTGGTAGATTAAAAATGACAATCAATGAATATAATTGTATATTACTTATGACGATTAACAAATGATTTGATTTGATTTGAATCACTATTAGTTATGCAAAGCGGACATCATGCTCCCTACCCCTAAAGAATATACCACCCCATGTCTTCCCATGGGTGTCGTGAAAAGCCACTAAGGGTTGTCCCTTACTATGTTGTAGGTTGTGGCTTACTAAATCCAAACTAAATGCCTACGAATAGATGGCGGGATAACCATCTCAAAAAATAACCAGACCTCATCGTTATCATTACATCCCATCTAAAGTGCACTGGTGAACATACGCCATCCCAAAAGATTGCCAAATAACGGTCCTGTTCTATCTGCATCCAACGATTCCCAATAGTCTTCAGGTCGTCGCTCCATCTTTTTGAAGGTCGTTCTACACTGTCACGAATGCCGAGTTGGTTGGGTGGTCGGAATTTCGAGTCAATAGACCCGAGTTCGACCCCCGGTTGGTAGGCTCGTACCAATGGGTTTTTCACAAACTTATGTACGAATGTCGTTGGCTTGGACGTAAAGACGGCGACGGGCTCACCACCTGTCACGTTGTCCCGAAAAAAATATCTTAGGTGAAAGGTGGGTCGAAGGGACTTAATTGTCTAGACTCGACCTCTTCACGCAATTCACAATACAGGGGTAGACACCCCGGTATTGTGAATTGCGTGAAGATATTTTTTTTACACTGTTTGTCTGCACGAGGCTGTCTCTCGAGAAGCTTTCTTCCCCAAGGATTGTTAGTTCTACGAGCTATGTGGCCGATCCACCGCCACTTCAACGTGCTAATCCTCAGTCGTAATAACGTATGTTTGGTTATAATACAGACATTTCGTTGTGTCACGTTGTCCCGAAAATATCTACGGTGGAAGGTGGTTCAAAGGGACTAAATTGTCTATACTAGACCTCTGTCTACCCCTGTATTGGGAATGGCGTGAAGATATTTCTTTATTTTTATTTATATAATATATGGGAATTAACCAATTAACTAAGCGTCTCCACCGAGAATAATTTTCTAATCCCTTACAATAATTATTTCGATTTAAAAACATATTATATCATACATATTAGTATATAACAATTATTCCTAATAAGTCACCCATATATCACAGGCAATGTAGTTTAGATTTCCTACCATATTCAATTTAACAAACAAGTTAACAACATACGACAGCTTAATTGCGTTACGTAGTGACACTAACAATATTCATTCGGGACTGTATTCACGGGCAAAATTTGATCCGTCTACTGCTTCATAGTTCTTACGGTATATACTACGCTTACATGGGTAGGCGTCTCTACCAGTCAACAGATAAAGGCGTGTTCATACAAACACTTCTGTGTTTATTTTGTATATTTCTTTTTTTTTCACATTTGCAGGTTGAAATGTAAAACATGAACAAAATTCGATATAGAGACTTTTTTAATGTAACAAAAACCTAAACCTTTTGTATTAATTTAAAGAATTAATTATGTGGATACTTTTAGATGACTACAAACCTGCAGGTTTGACAAATGATTGATGAACAAAATCAGTCCATTTGAGGATTTGGTAGACCGCTTTACTGTAACAATATACTTACCTGTATTCATGGGAGTAGGTGGAAAAACAAAGCTAACAGTACATCAGATGGTTATGGTTTCATGGGATGGTTTCATGGGAGTAGGTGGAAAAACAAAGCTAACAGTACATGGGAGTAGGTGGAAAAACAAAGCTAACAGTTCATGGGATGGTTTCATGGGAGTAGGTGGAAAAACAAAGCTAACAGTTCATGGGATGGTTACATGGGAGTAGGTGGAAAAACAAAGCTAACAGTACATCAGATGGTTATTTTAAACAATTTTAAAACAATAGAGTGTCACCCCCGATGACTAAAATATTATGCCACTTAGCCAGTGATTACACTGGCTCTCTATACCCTCAAAACCGAAGTACAACATGACGAGAAAAGGAGTCGACACCTTTAAAATTATGAATTAGTATTAGAGCAGCGTACTTACTTACTTATCACATTCGTTAGCTAGTGATAATTTTATTTCTTGTTACAAAAATTTGTTAAAAATTAATATTACTATTGGTATGAGTCGTGAGACAACATGTACCTTTGCAGAAGTTCATTGATACCTGTATTTGGCACGAAGAAAGTAGCGTATAGCGACAGTTCTCGATGATTCAAAGTACTCTGTCATTGGTCCGGTAGGCGAATCAACCCCCAACACTCATTCGTTATACATTACACATGATAAAGGTTTATAAAAGCTCACTCCAGCCTCTCATATAAGGAAGATTTACCATAATCGTGTAAACCATAAGTGCCCGTTTAGTTAGCACTCGTTGTCGCTCTACTTATTTGGATTTCATTTGTGGTAGTTATGGTATTTAATGTTGTTTCTCTTAGTCGTCTTTTCAAAAACTGTGGTAAGAAAGGTGGCATATTATTACGCTGTTACTACACCAATTATCACATACACGTAAAGTTGATTATATGAATTGATGAAAATCTAGTAGTTTTTGGCTTACATTTATAATATTTATTTGATTAAGTCGGAATTTTCTTGCAGTTTCTTTCTAGAAACTCTATAAAAATTAAGATTTGTTATTCGTTTGTAGAATTCCAAAAGGATGTTTAGATGTTATGGATAAAACTAAAAAAAATTAACCTTCTAAACAAGGGACCTCAAATCCTTTTCGAAAAAGTTCCCAGAAGCATTCAGAGACTTTGAAAGGTTTCTTTGAATTTTCGCTTCGCGACAATTTACAAACCCCGAAAGCAGGGTGAACAATGGGGAATGACCTTAAGGTGGCACTCATCAGGCGCATGCGTACGCCACCCCAGCCATCTCCGTCATGGCCGCTCAGTCCGTGTATTGACGCCGTCCTGTCAGGCGTATATTACTCTACGCGTCGCTTTATTAACTGTTCCCAAACGTACGGGATAACTGAGAAATCCCTTCGCAGTGTCTGTGATAAGTGTCAACGGTGACGGTTCCCGAATACGCACAGTAACCGGGGACGTTGCGCGCAAATAAACCGGATTATTCCGGACCTCGCCGCTTCAAACCAGTTGTAAGTAGTTCAAAGAAAGTATTTTACACAGAAGCTACCTACAACGAAACTCTCTAAGATTATAATCCGTTCTGTGTAGACTATGTATATGCTGTAAGTCGAGGATTTTCGGGTGTTTGAAAAAAAAAAATTGCTCATTATAATGTTTTTGAACTGATATTGATTTCGAAAACTTTTAAGGTTTTACTTTGCTTCAGTGGTTCGATCATCGAGGGTGGCGTTTTGACCTGAGTTTGGATATTCAATAAATATTAATAAATTTCTAGAGCCTACTTTATATTATAGAGATTATTTTTTATAATTTTTTTTAATTTATTCTTAGTAAGATTGAAAAAGACTTAAACTTAGACATATTTAACATAGACTTAAATATGGATTAATCAGATGAATAATCAAAAAGACAAAAAAATTTCATTTTTCGTTTATCAGTTTTCATTATAACTTGAAAGTCAATAAATTTCCATATTAAGAATGTTCTTGTCTTGAGGTCCGTCGATACTTTCTAATTATTAGATCTACACGTTTTTTCTAACGTTGTAAATATGTTTGGTTATTTATACATACATAGAAAGGGACAACATCACTTATATTGCGCTGATCCAAAAGTAAGCACTTGTATTAATGGAATCAGAAAGAATGAATGTAACACAAACACCCAGAGTAGAGAAAATGTAGTAAAAGTTATTTCTACATTGACTCGACCGGGAATCGAACCTGGGACCATAGGGCTGGCACACATGAAAACCGGTGTGTACACCTCTCGTCCACGGAGGTTGTCATAAAAATGAATATTGAATATGTATTATCTTTAATGTCAGTACATTTATAAAAGCAACGTTAATAAAAAAAAACATATGCACAATTGACGCGCGATAGAAAGGATTCCTTAAAAAAGAAGATACCTGATCACCTGAGGAGCGACATCATTTTAGCACCCGTTTATATCTCTTATCGAAAGTATCTTTCTCTCATTCTGGCTTCATTTTGTCTCTAATAAGAATTGCTTTTTCGTACCGTCGAGTTTCAAATTACAACGCTACAGAAGTTTTCACTTTATTATAAGTTCGTTTTTAATTAATTATTAAATGTCCATCTTTAATAGATGGCCCGATAGCCCAGTAGGTGATGATACGGCCTTTGAAGCTAAGGGTTGCGGGTTCGAAGACCGCTAGGAGCAAACGTGTTTGGAATTAAAGATAATGGTTGTACTCTCGAGTATATATAAGTAAATATATGGTGGCTATAAGCTCAACTTGTCACTTTGTCCTAAATAAGTTTCGGTGCCAAGTAGGTGGAAAAGGCTTAATAGTCTACCTCAGTTTTGAAATAAATAAATATCTTCACGCAATTCCCAATACAGGGGTAGACAGAGGTCTGGTCTAGACAATTGGTCTAGTTAGTATGGACACGTCGACCCACCTTCCACCGGAGATATTTTCGGGACAACGTGACAGGTGGTGAGCCCCTGCTTTGAAAATGACGTCAAGATAAAAAAGAACTGAAATGTATTAGCTTTGACTTCGATTTAGTTTATTTTATAAGTTCTTATCCTATAAGAACTTCCAAAATAAACTAAGTGGAGTTCATGTATAATAATTCTCTCCAAAATTACACTTAATGTAGCACGAAAGTTCAAATATAATTGTTGAAGTCTCTGTCTCAGTTGGATGAATTCCAAGTATGGAACAGGAAAATTGAGCAATTATTTCTATCGTACGTGATCAAGTAAGGGTTGATAAGAGATATTCTCCAGAACGTTTAACGACTATAACAAAGCAGCGCTTTTCTTCCAATGGGTTTTAACAAACAACGTTGGACAAATATGTTTGACAAATACATTTTTACAAATATTTTTAACAAGAAATCGACGATTTGACAAGGAATCAGGTGACTCGATTTCGATCCTTGTGTAAAAGATAAGACAAATAAATATTTTCATTTCATTCACATAATTCAAAGATCGCATATTGGGCCTCCTTTTAAGCACATTATGTCTGTAGTAGATTCCGCCTTTTCATAATTAGTATCAAAAGAGTATAGATTAAATTATATAAAAAAGATTTAATTGCACTCCTAATAAAACTTAAAAGTAGTATAACATAATATAATATAAACTAAAAACTCTCATGTTCTCATGGGAATATTATTTCATGGGAATTGAAGATGAATCTCCAGTTTCGAATTGCGATTACCATATCACTCGGCTATTATCAACTTTTCTAATACCGAATATATTTTGAATGTATTCCCTTCTGTACACTCAGACTCATTTAATTAAAACAAATTAATACCAGTATGCTAAATAACATTGGTAGTAATCCTGTTAACCAGTCCAACTCAGATGCAATGCGTGGTTCTAGAAGGGTTTACGGAAATAGTCGAATGGGAGAAAAGGGCTCAAAGGAGGGTTTACGGAAATAGTCGAATGGGAGAAAAGGGCTCGAACCAGCGATATCATGTTTTGCAGTTCGCACCCTAAACCATAATGCTATTAGCGCTTCTAATTGTTCCTTTGTGGAATATAATTAATGGACTATGATCGGCAAAATTAATTTTGCAACGGGAGAATTTCGTTTGACATGAGCATGGTATGTTGAAGATATTAAATTAAATAAAAAAAATGTCTTCACGCCATTTCTAATGTAGGAGCAGACAGAGGAGGAGCAGAATTCGACCCGAGTTTGATCGACAGACTCGAATTCCAATCACCCAACTGTTCGGCTATTGTGACTTTTTTAAATGATAATTGATATGAATTATAAAATGATATTTGTGAAAAATCAACTGATACAGGCAAGATTCGAACCCGTGAACTCCTCCGTATTTTAGCGATGACCTCCAAGCCGCCGTGTCTTACGCGCATGAGTAGAAATTATTAAGTATCTCTTAGGTATGCGTCTTATGTAACACACCGTGGCTAGCTGGTCCAGGTTGAGGTCACGGATTGAAATCCCGCCAACGTCAGTTTATTTTCAACAACAAATTTTCCATTTACTTAATGTAGCGGACGAGGTATTGCAGTAAAAGGGTAGCTACCCGTCAGGTCGGGTGATCGTGACCTGTGGAGGGGTCTCCTCCTCATGTGTGCGCTATTGGTAATCGTATATATGCGTGTAATCGTGCGAACTTCGATAGCGCGATGTAGGATGGCGATGTGTTTCCTGAATCTGAATGTAGATGAACTTTCAATGGATAAAAATAATTTGTGATCCCCTCCCCCCATTACTTGACGTGAGTGCTCCAGTATGGTAACGGTGTATGCATATTGCCACTCCCTTTCTTCCCGTGGGTGTTGTAAGAGGCGACTAAGGGAAACAGCCTTGAATATCGTTATGGCAACCGATAGATGGCGAGATAACCACCTCTTAAAATATCAAACCAAAATAATCAGAGTGAGGTGCCACTGGTACTGCGATTGCCAATCCGCGTGCCAAGCGTGGTGATTATGGAAAATTCTCCGTATGAGAAAGGCCTATGTCCTGCAGTGGACTTTAATGGGCCGATATCTGCCTCAGGATATATCAATATTTGAGTAAGGTATACATCTATTATCCATGATTATTGTTTGAAAATTATTTGTCCGGATAATGAAGACATAATATGATAAAATATAAATATCTTCACGCCATTCTACATTTCATAATTAAGTCATTTCGACCCACCTTCCATCGAAGATATTTTAGGGACAACGTGTCAGATGGTAGCCCCGTTGCCGTCTTAATGTCCAAGCCAACGATATAATTCGTACATAAGTTTTTGAAAAAACCCATTGGTACGAGCCTGTCACCTGGGTTGAACTCGGACCTCTTGACTCGAACTCCGACCACCCAACCACTTAGCTATCATCACTCACACATCACTCACTTAGATAACCCAGATCGGAATTCGAGTCGAGAGACCTGAGTTCGACTCCCAGATGACAGGCTCGTACCAGTGGGTTTTTTCACTACCTATGCACGATTCATATCGTTGGCTCGGACATAGAGACTGCGACGGGCTCACCACCTGTCACGTTGTCCCAAAATATCTTCGGTGGAAGGTGGATCGAAGGGACTTAATTGTCTAGATTAGACCTCTGTCTACCCTTGTATTGGGAATGGCATGTAATCATACAATGATTATGATTGAACATCGGCGTATGGTTCATATACCGTCGTTACCAATCGCGGCTGAAGAAATAACAACAAGAATGGATATTTTAGCATCTGTATAGCGGTTAAAATATCCATTCTTGGACTGAAAAGTGAGAAAGGTATATGGCACCAGGAAAGTTTGAGCAGGGCTCTAGCTTTTCAAAAGGAGACAAAGAAACAGTCTCCTGTTTCTTTGTCTCCTTTTGAAGCAAGGAAAGCGTCAGTCAGTAGGTTTATGTCAATTTCCTCTTGTAGTGTTATAAAATCATGAAAATACCTGCATATAAAGTGGTTGTTTGTAATAAATCTCAACATACATGTTCACGAAAACAGGGGACAATGGAAAATGTGCAAAATCCAGTTTTCCAGAAATGATATTTTAGGACGTGCAGTCACGTGACTGGGACGCGTGACCAATTGTCATGTTAATCCTCTCCGAGCCAATCCGCTTTTGCTTTAGGAGCTGCATTCGTTAACGTCGGACTCCATCCGATCAAAGCTGCCGGAGATATTTTTTAGGAATATGCACGTTCATTTGTTATGCTTTCATTTAAATAACTGGATTGAATTCGTAACCCTGATATGATCTATGATTTGAATAAAGAATGCTTTGGTGCAAAGACTATATAGACTCGGTAGATTTTAGTGTTATTTTTTTAAAGTTAACGGAATTTTATTTATATAATTTCAAAACTCTTATGATAAAAAATAGAGTTGTTATAAAGTTTATTACCGAACATATCCCAGACATTTTTTAAAGAATAGGGGGCAAACGAGCAAGTGGCTCACGTGATGGTAAGTGATTACCGCTGCCCATCAACACCTGCAATACCAGGGGCATATATGCAAAAGCAGATGCGTTGCCGGCCGTTGAGAAAGGTATAGGCTCTTTTCTTAAAGGTCCCTAAGTCGTATCGGTCCGGAAAAACCGCTGACGGCAACACATTCCATTAAGTGCAAGAGTGTGGCAGAAAGTTCCGCGAAAAACACACTCTGGTGATTACACCATGCTCTCGTTAAAAAAGTTTCGCTAAAACTTTTTTTAACGAGATTTCGTATTGCAATAGGATGGCATGGCGATTGTGCACAATACATAATGTAACCAAGAAAAGAAATGTTTTGATTGTAACTCAGTTTAAGTTAGTCTTTTTAAATAACCGCATGATTTGATATACTCGTAAATGTATGCAGTCTCGACATGCTTATATCGGAATACTGGAGATGTCAAAGGTCTAGAAAATTTAGACCTTTTAAAAACCTGACGGGCGGTGAGCCTGCCGCGGTATTAATGTCCAAGCAAAGTATGCAAATCGTACATAGGTTTCAGCTTCAATAGTCTAATCGTTGTTAGTTAAAATTAAAAAAATATATTGTCAGTCTTCATAGAAATTATGTAAGTTTCGGAAAACAGCATTCGTACTACCCTGTCTCTGAGGATCAAGTTCGTAGACCCGAACTATTACTGATTAGAATTCTGATCAACCAATTACCAAGTGGTTACAGAGACGAACACCCAATAACAATGACATCCACTGTGGATAAAATTTACGATGGGTTTGATTTTCTTTCTTACGGGCCGACTACGCACTTCCTTCCTGGTAACCTGTAGTTGGTTTGCTTTCTTTGTTATTATCATCATTACTACAGCTTGTACAGTCCTGTACAAGACATAGATTTGCGAGAGACAAATTAATATATAAATGTCTCCACGCCATTCCCTATACAGGGGTAGACTGAGGTCTGGACAATTAAGTCCTTTCGACCCGCCTTACTCCGAAGAAATTTTTGGGACTTCGTGACGGATAGTGAGTCCGTCGCCGTCTTTATGTCCAAACCAATGACATAAATTGTACACAAGTTAAAAAAAACCATTGGCACGAGCCTGCCATCTGGGAATCAAACTCGGGTCTCTTGTCCGATCACCCAACCACTATATCCACGTATATCATGACCATTAAATCCAATACTACAGGGTTTGCTAGAAACGCCACGCTTGGCAAACGGATAGGCGATCGCAGTACCTAACATCTTGCAAATTAGACGCAGATATTCGCCTTCCGTCTGCAGAATTTTGGGCTGGTATTTTATGGTGAGATGTTTATTCCGCCATCTAGCGGTAGCTATTTACATTTTCAAGGTTTTTTTTCTTAGTAGCGACTTACGAGTATAAAAAAAAAATATCTTCACGCAATTCCCAATACAGGGGTAGACAGAGATCAAGTCTAGACAATTAAGTCCCTTTGACCCACCTTCCACCGAAGATATTTTCGGGACAACGTGACAGGTGGTGAGCCCGTCGCCGCCTTTATGTCCAAGCCAACGATGAAATTCGTACATAAGTTTTTGAAAAACTCATTGGTACTGCCACCTGGAGATCGAACTCGGGTCTCTTGTCCGATCACCCAACCACTATATCCACGTATATCGTGACCATTAAATCCAATACTACAGGGTTTGCTAGAAACGCCACGCTTGGCAAACGGATAGGCGATTGCAGTACCTAACATCTTGCAAATTAGACGCAGATATTCGCCATCCGTCTGCAGAATTTTGGGCTGGTATTTTATGGTGAGATGTTTATTCCGCCATCTACTACTTTTCTACTTACATTTTCAAGGTTTTTTTTCTTAGTAGCGACTTACGAGTATAAAAAAAAAATATCTTCACGCAATTCCCAATACAGGGGTAGACAGAGATCAAGTCTAGACAATTAAGTCCCTTTGACCCACCTTCCACCGAAGATATTTTCGGGACAACGTGACAGGTGGTGAGCCCGTCGCCGCCTTTATGTCCAAGCCAACGATGAAATTCGTACATAAGTTTTTGAAAAACTCATTGGTACTGCCACCTGGAGATCGAACTCGGGTCTCTCGACTCGAAATTCCGACCACCCTACAACTCGGCTATCGTGACTTACGAGTATGCTTATATATATATAAAAACAGGTGGATATATCTATTTACCACAGAACCTGATAATAGATTGCCACTCCTTAATATTCATACATTTTAATTTAAGACACTACACTTCATTTCCATTTCACCCGATACGTAATTAAGGCGTCACGTAAGACTAATAGCCTTTTGAGGTTCCCTTTAAAAATAGTCCAATCATTTAGGAATCTAATCTTAAAATCGTTGCATTACGTATTCGTTTCCAGTGGAATAAGGGGCTTGCGGAGTGACCGCAAATTTATTCATTGGACGGCAATCTTATATACCGTTTTAACGCATCGTTAGCATAATGCATAATAGAAGTCTTTATACGTTTTATTACTACACGGAGATTCACTATAAAGAGAAATAGCATTGCTATGGCGTGGAAGTCATTATTTCTTTAGTCGATTGGTGAAGAAGAAGGTTATTTATTAGCCTGTCAGACGGTGACAGACTCATCACAAGTCACATTTACCAAAAATATCTTCGGTGAAACTTCGGTAGACCTTTGCCTCGTCAAATATTAATATCAATGGCGTGAAGATTTTTATTTATTTATAAATAAATAAAATAAACATCGTCACACAATTCCCAATACAGAGGTAAACAGAGGTCTAGTCTAGACAATTAAGTCCTTTAACCCTTCTACCGAAGATATTTTGGGGACAACGTGCCAGGTGGTGAGCCCGTCGCCGCCTTTATTCAAGACAACGTTATAACTCTCGACTCGAAATTCCGACCACCCTACAACTCGGCTATCGTGACTTACGAGTATGCTTATATATATATAAAAACAGGTGGATATATCTATTTACCACAGAACCTGATAATAGATTGCCACTCCTTAATATTCATACATTTTAATTTAAGACACTACACTTCATTTCCATTTCACCCGATACGTAATTAAGGCGTCACGTAAGACTAATAGCCTTTTGAGGTTCCCTTTAAAAATAGTCCAATCATTTAGGAATCTAATCTTAAAATCGTTGCATTACGTATTCGTTTCCAGTGGAATAAGGGGCTTGCGGAGTGACCGCAAATTTATTCATTGACGGCAATCTTATATACCGTTTTAACGCATCGTTAGCATAATGCATAATAGAAGTCTTTATACGTTTTATTACTACACGGAGATTCACTATAAAGAGAAATAGCATTGCTATGGCGTGGAAGTCATTATTTCTTTAGTCGATTGGTGAAGAAGAAGGTTATTTATTAGCCTGTCAGACGGTGACAGACTCATCACAAGTCACATTTACCAAAAATATCTTCGGTGAAACTTCGGTAGACCTTTGCCTCGTCAAATATTAATATCAATGGCGTGAAGATTTTTATTTATTTATAAATAAATAAAATAAACATCGTCACACAATTCCCAATACAGAGGTAAACAGAGGTCTAGTCTAGACAATTAAGTCCCTTTAACCCTTCTACCGAAGATATTTTGGGGACAACGTGCCAGGTGGTGAGCCCGTCGCCGCCTTTATTTCAAGACAACGTTATAACTCTCGACTCGAAATTCCGACCACCCAACCACTCGGCTATCTAGTAATTCTAAAGATAATATAAAGATAATAAAAGCGAAACTGCATTAGTAAATATGTTTTGTGTAAAACTATATACAACAAGGATACTTTTGTACGGAATTTTTTTAAAGTTTGGTGACAAAGTTAATTCAAACAGCCACACGCAATGGCTTCGTTAGTAAAAATGCTATTGAATGGTTTTGTACCGCGCTTTATAAAAAACCAAACCTTCCCTAAATATTTTATTGGCCTTATTTATGGCCTCATAGCCTAGTTCATAGTGGACCAGGCTTCGAAGCTGAATGTTAATTTAAAACACGTAAAGGTCGAATATTCTTGTAAATATCTTATCAGTTTTAGCGTGTTAATTTATATACAACTAGCGAACCCGCGGCTTTGCCCGCGGTTTGACACTTAACGCGGAACCCTAATGATTTTTCTAAAATAAAAGTAGCCTTACTTATTCCTTATAACATCAGCTATCTGCCAGCGAGTCCCGTTTAGTTTCAGCCGTTTTAGAGATTCCCCGGAATATATGGAGGGACAGTGAGACAAAGAAACAAAAATTAAATTAAATTTTTTTTGTTCGTACCGTATATACTTTCATATGCATCAGTGAAAAACTATACCAGAGCTTTTAACGTGTTTATTGCTGTCTTAGTAATCAAGACCGAGATATATTATAAAGTTACAGATCTGCAATATTGCAGATTTGTAACTTAAAAATCTTCAATATATCGCGGTCTACGATAAAGATTTTCAGAAAGGGACTGGAGTACTTCATCCGTGTAATAACATGAAACATTTAAAGACTACACCATATTTTCAGATAATTAACAAAAACAACATTCTTATTACTTCATAAACCGTCAAAGCGTTTCCATTTTCCCGCCGGTCGCCTATTATGACGCCATTTTCTTTTATCATTTGCGTTTTGCGTTCCTCTCTCTTTTTCTGTAACATTAAAGGAATCTATCGTCCATTACACTTTTTCGTCCGTTTCTTGTTGGTCTTGTATGAGGATATTTTGAAGTGAAAACTTCTTAAGCTTTCCTTATTTGAAACTCAATGAAACGATAAAAGAAACAAAATGAATTAAGCTATGATGGGTGAAAGAAACTTTTGTAAAAAGAAGTCAACGGTGTGTGAACCAATATTCTTTTTTTTAGGGTGTCACTTTTAACGGCGGCATTCATATTTTTATTAAATCGAATAATTTGAGAAATGATTATTACACCGACCTGATAGCCAGGTTGTACCTTCGAGGTTAAGGGCTGCGTATTCAAGTCCCGCTCGGAGCAAACTTTTGGCGAGATTAATGTGAATATTTGTAGTCAAGCCACTCATGTTTATATGTATATATGAATATTTATCCATATACATACATACATGCCAGTGATGACTTATGGATCTGAAACGTGGTCCTTTATTGCGGACCATATGAGGCGGCTCAAAGTTACTCAGCGTGCTATGGAAAGGGCAATGGTCGTTGTTTCTCTGTGTGATAGAATCAGTAACGAAGACATCCGCAGTAGAACTAAGGTAACTGACAAAGCCGTAAGGATCAGCGCGCTGAAGTGGCAATGGGCCGGCCACATAGTTCGTAGAACTGACAAACGTTGGGGAAGAAACGTTCTCGAGTGGCAACCTCTTATAGGCACACGCAGTGTAGGACCCGGTCTCGTGGTTACGAGATGGAGTGACGACTTGTAAAATGTTGCGGGAAGTCGATGGATGCCGGTGGCAGGCGACCGTTCGTTGTGTAAAGCTTTGGGGGAGGCCTACGTCCAGCAGTGGACTCTTATGTATCTTCTTCTTCTTTATAGAAGAAGAAGATACATAACGGCCTGTTAAAGTCAACTGCAGGACATAGGTCTTTCGCACAGCAATAGGTACAGCAGCACAACGTAATAGGTCTTTGCCACAATCGCCACGCTTGGCAAGCGGGTTGGAAATCGCTGTACCAGACCACTCGCAACTCAGACGCTGCTGCATCTTCAGTCTGTAGTTGGTCTGATTTTTTAGGGATGGTTATCCCGCCATCTATCGGTTGCCACTACGATATTCAAGGCTGTTATTGATCTATTTAGACATATTTATGTGTATATATAATTATATTGTACCTTAGATACTAAGGTAGTGACAGGCTCACCAACGGTCACATTATCTGAAACAAGTTTCGGTGAAAAGTTGTTCGAAAAGACTTCATTATCTATACACGCTATTTTCCCAATCTACCCCAGATTGGGAAAATAGCGTGTAGATGTACAAAATAATTGTTGTTGAATTTTCATCTCAAACCTTTGTGATAAATGACGTGTCATTTATTGTTCAGCGTATTTATTTACCTGTAAAAATACCTTTTTAATGTCTGCAATGTGTACGTGTCCGACGAGATGTAATAATTTAAGCTGTATCTGCTCAGGATTAGGGTTCTACTCGCTTATCTCATTGCTATAAACGAGATAATCTTATATATATGAATATATGTATGTCTTACCAGTATATAAAAATTTACAAAGTTTCTTTTACCTATTTCTTCTCCGCTAGAGCCATAATGGTAATTATTATTGACGATCTCCGTGGACGAGTGGCGTAAACACCGGTTTGCAGTGTCGTCATCTCGTGGTCCCGGGTTCGGTACCGGGGCAATGTAGAAAAAATCACTTTTTCTACATTTTCTCGGGTCTGGGTGTTTGTGGTTCCTTCGTTGTTTCCGATTCCCATACCTGAAGTGCTTGAACTTCTTACATTGGGATCGGAGTGCTGTCTGTGATGTTGTCCCTATCTATATATGTATGTCTTTACTTATTTATTTGTTTATTATTATCACTAGAGATGAATAAAAAAATATTAAATTTAAATTATTAATATACCTTTTATTAACACTGCGAAGCCAGATAACCATGGTACTGTAGAATTATGTATGTTTTGGACCATTTATTGTACTCTAGTGCTACGCCGTAATCCGGGCGTGCAGTTTTGCTACGGCGTACTGTCTCCTCGGTAACTACTATCTGTGATACATTTCAATTTGTTCAAGTCGTTTGACTAAATAACAAATGAAAACAGAGAATTCAACGAATTTAGTCACGAAAGCCGATTGGTTTGGTGCTCGGAATTTCGAGTGAAGAGACCCGTGTTCGATCCCCTGGTGGCAGGCTTGTTACCAATGGGTTTTTCAAAAACTTATGTACGAATTATAGCGTTAGCTCGGATATAAAGACGGCGACGGGCTCGCCATCTGTCACGTTGTCCACAAAATTCCTTCGATGGAAGGTGGGCCAATGGGACTTAATTGTCTAGACTAGACCTCTGTCTACTCCTGTATTGAGAATTGTGTGAAGATATTTATTTTATTTTATTTTAAAACAAAGAAAAGCCGTTTTTGACAAATACTACGGGTCGTCCCAAAAATGTCTTCGTTGGAAGGTGGGTCGAAAGGACTTAATTGTCTAGACTTCTGTCTACCCCTATATTGGGAATGGGCAAGTAGACTTATTGTTCTTAATTTATCTAATCACTTAAAAATAGAGGGAATTAAAAGACTTAGGTACTTGTAGCATTCTCTTTAATTAAATACTAATTAAAAAGCACTTTTTGAAAGTTTCATGAACCGGTTCCGCGCTCGGTACAATGTTTTACGCTAGTTGAATATTATGACGCCGTCTTTGCTCATTATTTACGTTTTGCATTTGTATTCACGCTCTAATGAGGTCGTCTGTCCGTCGGGCTGTCGTTCCACATTTCTTTTAGAAGTTACCGAACGTGGTTCTGAAATTTTTGCGGGTTTATTTGCAAAGTTTGAGATATTTAGCACGTGAATATTAACAGATGTTTGCGATGACGTTGAGTAGGGAGTTAGGATACGTCCGTCATGATAAATAAAATAATAAATACCTATACGCAATTCCCAATACAGGGGTGGACAGAGGTCTAGTCTACACAATTAAGTCCCTTTGACCCACATTCCACCGAAGATATTTACGGGACAACGTGACGGGTGGTCAGCCCGCCGCCGTCTTCATGATTCTTACATTAGGTTTTTAATAAACCCATTGGTACGAGCCTGCCACCTGGGGATCGAACTCGGGTCACTGGACTCGAAATTCTGATCACGCAACAACTCGGCTATCGTGATTTTTTGACATGATGCTCTAATGCAAGCAGGTTAATTTCTAATGCTGTACTCCAAATCTACTTCCCATACTGGGGTAGGCAGTGGTCTAGACAATTAATCCCTTTCGACCCACTTTACACCGAAGCTTGTTTGGGACACCGTGACAGCTGGAGATCGTACTGCTGTCTCAATGACCAAGTTACACATACAATATACTTACATAAATACATATTTTAAATAGATACATTCTCATATACACACTATATAATATATAATATAATAATCGAGAGGTAAACACGCCGTTTTTCACCGCAGCTCTGAGGTCCCGGGATGGATTCCCGAACGGGTCAATGTAAAAAACTTTTTCTAGATTTCCTTGGGTCTGGGTGCTTGTAATACCGTCGATTCCATAACGCAAGCAATGCTTTCGTGACTTAGGGATCAGAGTAATGTATGTGATGTTGTCCCTATCTATATACGTAGTAATTCTTAATATCTGTTAAAAATAGTATATATCTGTCAGTATGTGGTTTGATTTACCGTCCACGATGGCCGTCACAATTTCAATGGAATTAAATATTTTTTTCGTTAGTAATCAATGAGAGAATTTAAAATCAATTAGTGACACAAGCAGGAATTAAAATTGAATGAGTCAACGAGCTCGATTGTTTGCTTCAGTCTTTAATTATTCAGATTTTAATTATTCAATTCTCACTGCCGTCGGCAAAGCTTATGTGGTACGTTAATTGAAACAAATTCTTATTATGATTAATCCGATTAAATTGCACAATATACAAATGATAGATGTTGGAAAAATCAACTGTCGCGAGAGGGTTTTTGGATTAATCATATTTGTTTGTCGAATTTTCATATATTGAGCTTCTTAAAAATGTTAATGTAATGCATCCTAGTTAAGTCCCATATAGTCCTCGGGCGTAATTTCAGATCTGTCAGTCGGTTATTTAATTTCGAATTTATTTAATAATGAGACACGTTCGAATCACGCTAGAGGAAAATTTTTTAGTTGTTTGTACTGTCTAACCTACTTATTTTGTACACCAGTTCCAGTTTTGGAATGTAAGTTTTTAAAATTATAATATGTCTATATTTCTTAAAAAAAATTGCTCACCTCCTGTTGACTTCGGTGATAGGTGAATTGAGAATACTTAATTGTCTAGACCTCTGTCTGTCTAGTACAGGGATAATGCGTGTAGATATAAATAAATAAATAAACTATCTGTAACACTATCTAACTCTAATAAGTCACGATAGCCGACTGGTTGGCTGGTCGGAATTTCGAGTCAAGAATTCGATCCCCAGGTGGCAGGCTCGTACCAATGGGTTTTTCTAAAACCTATGTACGAATTACATCGTTGGCTTGGACAGAAAGACTGCGATGAGTTCACCACCTGTCACGTTGTCCCGAAAATATCTTCGGTGGAAGGTGGGTCGTAGGGACTTAACTGTCTAGACTAGACCTCTGTCTACCCCTGTATTAGGAATTGCGTGAAGATATTTGTTTTGTAACACTATGCATGACCGCTGAATTAGGATATTGCTTGCAATTTTACCAGTACAATTTGTGAATATTAGAAATGTGAAGCTGACGATGACTTTCTTCCGTAACCTATAATTAAATGAAGTAAACACCAAACATATACGGGTAAGGCCCAATTCGACCAAACTAGAATAACTTTTTAGCTCAGATTAAACAGCTGGTTACATCGGTATTAATAAATGTTCCTGTTTTACCAAATACTTGTCCACATAAAATCACTTTACGAGAATAAATGTTTATACGTCCGAGTTTGGCCCGGTAGCGTAGTTATAGTGGTATTATACCAACATGGCGGACTATGTAATAATTTTTTGTTTTCGTAAGTTACGTCTTGTTTTCGTAAGTTTGATCATGTTTCCTTCTTTCGATATCAGCTAAATTGGCCCCCAATTCGTCAACAAAGACTTTTCAGGACTTCTTACACTTTACTCTGTTTTATTTTACAATCGTTATCCCGATTATTTGAACTATAAGTTCCAAGTTCTGTCTGATACGCATGTGAGATCTCTACTCATCATCGGAAACTCCGTTCATCGGAGACTCTTACTCTCTCCATTCCACTTCACCGCTCCGGTTTCACTTCTTCCTCATTTTCTGTACAAGACAAGCACTGCTTGAAACTTTGAGTGAACTCTCAAACAAAGTAACATTTAAAAGTAACATTTAAAGTATGTAAATCTCATTTTTTAAACGTCATAAAGTATTGCTAAGTTGGTATCATTATCGTAGTTATTTTATCTTCATAGTCTATTTCATAGTTGTATTTCATATGTATATATGTATTTACATATAAAATTATGTAATATTTAAGTATGGTATATTTATATGTGTTTACTTCACACCTTTAAGTGTATATATTTATAGGAATATTGTATTAGTTATATTTCAATCTTATACTTTCCTTCATGTTCCTTGATGTTTTTCCACTAACTTGACGAGCAGAGAATACTTTTAGTATTATGCCCGCTTTTTGTACTTGTATATATTTTAAGGTTCAATTAAGTTGCATAAATAAATAAATAATCAGTTGGGTGACGTGACGCGTAGTTTGACATGACAGATAATACGACTAAATTAGATTTGAATCTTTATTCGAATGGTTACAGCTGGCTCTTTAGCTGTACCACTTTTTGTCGTATAAAACTATCATTAATTTTTTCATTCAAACTTACAGAACATTCATACCTAACGGCCTATTTAACTTAGGATATATCCTGTATGTCTGTGGCCTCTCCTACAAGAAGGATGTACCATAATCGCCTCGCTTGGCAAGCGGATTGGTGATCGTAGCACCAGACCACTCGCACCTCAGACGCTGGTGCCCTTCTTTGGTCTGATCATTTTAATTTTTATTTCATAACGATATTCAAGGCTGTTTTCCTTAGTCACCTCTTAAAACATCTACGGGAAAAAAGGGTTTGGCAATATTCTTACACCGTTACCACACGGTGAAAGAATATTGCCACTACCACATATTCATACCTAGAAAAAAATTA
Source organism: Sericinus montela (assembly GCA_029286605.1). Taxonomy (NCBI): domain Eukaryota; kingdom Metazoa; phylum Arthropoda; class Insecta; order Lepidoptera; family Papilionidae; genus Sericinus; species Sericinus montela. Next base: position 4,492,352 of record JAGSMR010000014.1, read on the forward strand.
TAGAAAGAATATCTTAAACTTGAATTTGTATGTTAAAAAGAAGGAAAAGCTGCTCGTAGAATTAAAATAACACTAAATGTGTTCTAACATTACTTACTCTGGTATAAAATCAAGCCTTAAGAATATAAAAAATAGAGAAGTAATATTCCTCCTTAAATACTTTATTTTCATTCATATTAGTTGACGTGACTATTATTAGACGGCTTGGCTTGGTATTCACAAGTACCTCACTTTCATAAAGTAATATGAAGGGGGCTTTAGTTGATAATATCACTTTTCCCCCATTTCTCAGGTATGAGAGCTTCCAGCCACATATTTAATAAAAGTTCCATATTTATTCATGTTGAAAGTCATTCTGAGAAACATCTGAGTAGGACAAGGATATTTTTGTTGCTTCTTGCGCTCAATGATTTGAAAGAATTTTGAATGGTACATTATTACATGAGTATTAAACATATAATAATAGACAGGCGTTATAGCTTAGTGGTCAATCGCTTTCCATCGAATGATTCAAGTTCGATCGCGGCTGAGCAGCACAAGTGTTAAAATTATTATTTTATTGCTGAGCTCGTCAATGAAAAAATATATTGTGAAACCTGCGGATGTGAGAAGTACGCACTGGAGAAGTGTGGCCGATTTTCTGCAACTCTAATCTCTTGTGAAGTGTTTGAGAGAAGGGTTACGGTATTTTTCTTAACCTTATTATATTATCTTGGAAAAAAACTTTCACCACAAAAGAGTAGCTTGTATTTTTGTGCCAAAACAAATCCTTAGTAGTAGATTTTGAATTTTAACGCATGATTGTTAATCAAAATTCTTTTCTTTGTGCTTTTTTTAAATTTATATTTCTCTAACAATTATAATTGTTTCAGCCAATGTAAAGGAATATTTTTGTATATGTATAATGTTCAAATTCCGTTTATCTTTCTTTTCATTATGAGTAAATCAACAAAATAGTGCATAACGTATTCAAGAAATGCATTTTGGTGGAAATATTTCTTTATGCTTAGGTCATAACGCGTGCAGTTCCTGTTTTTGGGTGCAAATCCAGCAAAAATACAATTTCTTCCAAAACTGATCCTTGATTTTGATAATGTCACAAATTTTTAATCATTCCACTCATCCCCCGTCGTTTCTTACGAACAAAGCGTATAATATATCTAAAAGCTGACGGTGTAGAATAAAATATTATTTGATCTCGCATTAATGTTAAAATTGTTCCCTTTTTTGATGTGCAGGGAACTTTGTCACCCTTAAATTGTGTCAGACGCAAAATTTTGTTTTAGTGTGAGTGAGCATAAATACAAAGGCGCTATGTAATTACTTTTTCACTTACTTTTACAGGCCGTTGAGTTAACGTTCATTGCGGGATTTAGGTCTCTTCCTTAAGGAGGATAAGCCATAATCGCCATGCATGCGGTTTGGCGATCGCAGTACACTGCTACCCGTTACCGGACCGCCTGCCGGTCGTAATTTTGTTACAATTATTTTTTAAGACGGTGATCGTGCGATCTTTCCTTAGCAACATTGTCAATGCAGAAATCGCTGTCACTTACTTGTTCAACGGCCTTTAAAATAAACATTGGCGAGATATTTACCTCCGCCGATAGATTTTTCAAATTCGCCAAGCGATTTTAACCCTAAACGCTGCTCCCATCAGCGGTTAATTTAATACATTTTCTGTTATTTTTCTGCCCGTAGACTCAGCTGTTTACAAGACTTTTCCATTGATCTCTCTTTAAGATGGTCTAACTTAAGGAGATAATACAAATTCTTATGCTAATACGACACGCCAGTTTTCCCAGATAATCAGAGACGATCGGTCCGCGGGGTCCTCGCGCGATGCAATTTCTAAAGGAATCCGTGTCTGGTCGTAGCCTCTGGTGACAAGAGAGCTGGGTTCTTTTTTCGCTTAACGGTTTAGTCTAAAATACATTTTCGTGGAAATGCAGTCAGCAGTCTCGATGCTATGGCACGAGGAGTAGGGCTGTGCGATTATTGTAGTTTTCATTTATTAAGTTTTGTACATTCATACACACACACATGCGTAATAGTCACGACAGCCGTGTTTCCCTGATCGGCATTCGAGTCAAGAGAACCGTGTTAAATCCCCAGGTGGCAGGCTCGTATCATTGGTTTTTTTAAACTTGTGTGCGATTTATATCCTTGGCTAAGACATGAAAACGGCGACGGGCTCACCACCTTTTCGATGTCCCAAAAATATCTTCGGTGGAAAGTGGGTCAAATCGATATAATTGTCTAGTCCTCTGTCTACCCCTGTATTGGGAATGGCGCGAAGACATTCATTTATTTATTTACGCATGTATAGATGTATTGATAAATAAACTTGAAGCTCCCTATTCGAATATAATACAGCAGTACTGTGTGTCTCAAAAGATGAAATTCATCTCTATTATGCCAAAATTTGTTCAAAATTAAAGATCAACTAATCTAATTATGCACGACTGCGCGAACCTCAAGTGGGTCGCAAACTTTACGAGCGATTCGTGACGTTTGGCAGTTTGGCAAATTATTTGAGGGCATTGTCCGGCGTGTTTTGCACAAATTACAGTTTGAACACAGCTTTACGTACTTATTTATGTTCTATATGACTCTATGTGTCTGGAATGGCTGAATTTGTAAATTATGACATGTGTAGCCTTATTTCTTACAAAAGTTTTCAAATATATCAAAAGAAAAGATACGTTAATTCTTCTTCATTATCATAATGATTCGTTAAAGTCTAGTGAAGGACATCTTCTTCAGGTTTCTCCCATACAGAAGGGTTTGTCGAGCGGGTTGGAGGTAAAAAGTTTTGGAAGACGTTTTCGAATTTTTTATTCAGGTCGCATCTCATCATATGTTAATAAAGGAAATGATATAGAAAATGGTAAAACTATTTATATTCAAATAGTTTTATAAATTATTGTTATTGCTTTAAGAGACAAGAAATAATTTAAAAAGCGTCTAAAATTAAAAAGTAAAGTTAAAATAATATGTCGGTAAATATTCCACGAGTTTGATTTTTATTACCTAATCACACTTCATTATCCAGGGGTAGCGAGAGGTCTATGTAATCTATAATTAAGTCCTTTCGCATAACCTATCAGCAGAACTTATTATGGGACCACTTCACAGTATTTGGAGCTGTCAACGTCTATATGTCCAAGGCAAAGATGTAAATCGTACAATAGTTTAAAAAAAACCCTCATTTGTACGTGCCTACCTCCTGGGGATCGAACTCGGGTCTCCTGGGTCGAATTCCGATCACCCAAGCACTCAGCTATCGTGACTTATTGCTTTAAAAAATAAAATTGTACACAACTGGTATTTGGTAGATACAATCGTTTAGCAAAGTCTACGTAAAAACAATCATAGATAGAAATAAATACAAAAAATCACCGAACTATTCAATCAAGTCGCATTTAGAATTCAACGAACGTTTAACAGAAAATTTTAAAATAAAATATGATATAAAATTTTCGTAACTTGCGATTCTTTTACAATACAAATTGAACTCTTTCATCAATAAAATTCGTAGTACAGTCCAATGGTGTTTTTTTAAAAACTTATGTACGAATTATATCGTTGGCTTGGACATAAAGACGGCGACGGGCTCACCACATGTCACGTTGTCCCGAAAATATCTTCGGTGGAAGGTGGGTCAAAGGGACGTAATTGTCTAGACTAGACCTCTGTCTACCCCTGTATTAGGAATTGCGTGAAGATATTTATATATTTTTAAATTAGTAAAGGATCAGAGTTTGTGTACGTGTGAGTAATGTCCATATGAAGAATATACATAATATTTCTAGAATGTGTTTTGTTAACAATTGTCGATGGATAATATTTTATTGGATTAAATATTTATTTAAAATGATTAAGCAACAATCGCAGAAATGACCGATATTGGTAATAATGTATAAGTTATTAAGGTACAGATTATTTTAATTTGTAATCTACGCTTATAGACAGATAATAATTTTTTTTTCTTAAACGAAAAACTGTTTATAACAAATTTATTCATGAAATTGTGTTTTTTTGTGCCGTAAATCAAGGGCGATAGCCTAGTTTGGACATAAGGACAGAATAACGTACAAACATACATAAGGAAAACATCACATTTCATATTTCTCTGTTCCCAAAAAAAGTCACGATAGTGCGATTCGGTCGTTGGAACTTCGAGTCAAGAGATCCCAGTTCGATCCCCAGGTGGCAGTCTAGTAAAAATGGGATTTTCAAAAACTAATGTACGTATTATATCGTTGGCTTGGACATAAAAATGGCGACGGGCTCACCACCTGTCACGTTGTCCCGAAAATATCTTCAGTGGAAGGTGGGTCAAAGGGACTTAATTGTCTAGACTGGACCTCTGTCTACCCCTGTTTTGGGTATTGCGTGAAAATATTTATATTCATTTATTATCTGATCCCAAAGCAAGGAACAAAGACACTAGTGTTATGCAAACAAAAGTAACGAAAGTACCACAAACAATCAGACCCGAAAAATTTTTGAAAAAGGGTTTTGGGATGAGTGGTGTACAACAATGGTTTTCATGTTGTCGCCAGCTTCGAGATTCCGGTTTCGATTAGATAGAAAACCACTTTCTTTATATTTTACTTTGTCTGGGTATTCATGATACCTTCATTGTTTCTTTCATTGATTTAATTGATTCCCTAACAAGTAATTTAGTTACTTATTTTAGTTACTTACTTTAGTTACTTATTTAAGTACTTAAGTTGCTTATTTAGTTAAATAAATAATAAATAAATATCTTCACGCAATTCCCAATACAGGGGTAGACAGAGGTCTAGCCTAGATAATTAAGTCCCTTTGACCCACCTTCCACCGAAGATATTTTCGGGACAATGTGACAGGTGATGAGCCTTTCGCCGTCTTTATGTCCAAGCCAACGATATGAATCGTACATAGGTATTGAAAAAACCCATTGGTACGAGCCTGCCACTTGGGGATCGAAGTCGGTTCTCTTGACTCGAAATTCCGACCACCCATCCACTCGACTACCGTGACATTCAAATTATTTAGTTACTTACTTATTATTGGGATTGGAGCAATGTGTAGTATGTTGTCCTTATCTATTTATTTATTTAGAATGCAGATAAATAACCAGCGAAAGAAGAATGTACAAAATGGACTGTAGCCTCTTTGAAGTATAGATTGCGATGCATTCGAAAGCTTGTTCAATAAAACGGAATGAAAAGCATTAATGTCGACCGGAGTCCGTTGCAATAAAGTGAAAATGCTTTAAAATTCCTTTCAGTGTATGAAATATGTATTCTGTTGTTAGATAGAAATTTGTGTATTGTATCGACTTTACTGAACCAAACGAAATTGTTATTAAAAACAATGAATCTTTTGTTTTAAACTTTATATTACAGGTTATGTTCTTTGTACCTTTGTAATGGAAATGCGAAGGGGTATTTATTAATATCGCTGCATAAGACATCCATAGACAAGTGGTATACACACCGGTTTTCATGGTGTCGCCAGCTCTGATGTCCCGGGTTCGATTCTCGGACGGGTCAATCTAAAGAAACCACTTTTTCTGTGTCGTCTCGGGTGGGGGTTTTTTGATATCTTCTTTGTTTACCTTTCCTTTACATAATACAACACAACACAAATGCTTTAAGCTACTTTGTAAATCGGTCTTGTTTGCAATGTATGTGATGTTGTCATTATCTATGTTTGTATTTATTTATTTCAAAAATAATTCAACATTATATTATTATAAGAAAGAAATTCGTTCTTAGTCTTAATCTCTTTCATCTCCATCGATAGTATTTAATTTTATGCGATACTGCAGTGTCCCCGACTACCGAGTAATTTACAGAGGCAAAAGACACAACATTATTACAATCAAGAGGCATTGTATCTATTTTCCCATGACGGTCTCTCCATAGTGTTACTATGGTAGTGGTCAGTCCATCTTTGGTCGTAGGTGCATAGCTACGTGACCTGCCCATTGCCCATGACATTTTAAGTTTAGTTCAAGGTAGCATTCATTGCTTTTTTAATGTTCTTATCCTTGCCCAACCTTATTTTATCTTTTTTACTTATCTTGAGCATTGCTATCACGTCACGTTCGGCAAGCGGATTGACGATCGAAGTACTAAACACTTTGCACCGTAGACGCTGCACCCCGTCACCAGCTTGCCGAACGTGAATTTTTGTTTCGTATTTTTTAAGATGGTCAGACCGTCATCTTTTGGTAGCTAATTTCAAGACCTTTAGTAACCTTTACGTCTCCCACGGCAAGGAAAGAGAAAGGTATATTTTTATGCCGACAGCATACGGATTTTAATACGATATCTTGAGGATGCTATGCTTTAATTTTCTCTGGCGGGTATTGTTTTTACGTTACACTTTAGCCGTAATTTTAGTCAAAACGGGTGCCACTGAAAATCAGGGTTGGGGTGTTCTACTTCTGATACATTCCAACATATCCTGAGTGGCTTTCCTTTTTGGAGCGTAGCGGCATTGACGGGTGGATTATCTGTGTAATACACCTTATGCATTACTCCTTATTCTGTAGTTCTTTATCATTATTTTTTTAGTAATTGTTTTTTTTTTTTAATTGTACCATACCTATAAACATGGAGTGAATGTCCTCTGTTTCATGACTTCTATGTATATTTTTTATATTTTTTGTTTTCTATGTCTACTCAAATGTTAATGTGTTTTATGTAATCCGCTTGTTTATGTTGCTTGTGCCAAATAAAATATTTCTTTCTTTCTAATGTGTGGAAAGAGTGGGATGTTACTTTACACAGTTGTCAATTCATGTTATGTCTCTATAACGTTAGTATTACTGCTATAGCGGCATAAGTTTAAATAAAATAAATCTCTTTACGCCATTCCCAATACAGAGGTAGACAGAGGTCTAGACATATAAGTATTTTTCAGAGAGTGTCGCTGTCTTTATGTCCAAGCCAACGATATAAATTGTTTGCCTTGGGGATCGCAGACGGGTCTCATGACTCGTATTCTGATAAGTTAACCCATCGGCTATCGTAACTGTAAGTTTAATAAACTGTAACAATTAATTTTAATTTTTACAATTTACATTTAATGGCAATTAAAAGTGTTTAACAATTTTAAATTGCGCAATTTTACAAACGGCTAACATTGTACGTGGATTAAAACTATTATAATTAATAGCAGAGACTTCAATTAGCTCGGTGCTCGGGATTAAATATTCTGAAGTGGCTTAATTAAGATGCGATCGATCAGTTCCCTTAGTGGAATTTGTAACTTGAAAGATAATATTGTTCATTGGAAATTAACTCAACTAATTTCATAGACGATGCCATAAAAAATTGTTCTTATCAATAGTTTATGTTTGGACAGATTCTTTAACATACGGTGTAGATGTGCCCAGTAGTGTCATCGGACATTTGAACAAAATCAAATCAAATCAAAATCTTTATTTTTACACTAAGGAATAGAAATTTCACATATCAAACGTCTTTATTTTTTAAATCGACCACCGTTTCATAATAGCGTTCCTCTAACAGAGTTGAAATCGACGAATGAAACTCCTTTTTTATTTTTTGGCATATCGTACGATCAATCCTTCTTGATCGAAGCGATCAAAGCGTATTCCTCAATAAAATCATAAAAGAGAAAGAGAAAAGACTAGAGATGATCGGTCCCCTCAAGCAGCGCCTATTTACAAGTTAGCTCCAGCTAACTAACTTTAACGAAGCGTTTAAGTAATGGGCAGCATCTTCTTTTTTATAGAAAAGGAAGGCAAACGACACACGTGATGGTAAGTGATTACCGCCGCCCATGAACATCTGCAATACCGGAGGAATAGCGGTTGCGTTGCCGGCCTTTGAGAAAGGTGTAGGCTCTTTTCTTGAAGGTCCCTAAGTCGTATCTGTCTGGAAAAGCGCTGACGGCAGCTCATTCCACAAAGTGCAACTGCATGGCAGAAAATTCCGCGAAAAACGCACTGTGGTGGAATGCCAAGCATCAAGGTGGTGTTGATGAAATTTTTGGTTATGCCGTAAGGTACGACGGTGAAATTCAGCGGCTGGGATTAATCCGAACAATTACTCGGAGCACTCCCCGTAGTAGATCTTATAGAAAATGCAAAGAGATGCAACATCTCTTTGTAAAGCCAGGAGATCTAGCCGATCGGATAGAGTATGGTCGTCGACTATTCGAGCCGCTCTTCTTTGGATACGGTCAAATGGAAGGGGACACCCCAGTGTCAGCTCACAGTGTGTCCCCGCCCAGATATGACAACAGTAGTCCATGCGCGACCTCCATGCGAAACCTGCGCCTTATTAAGTTGCAAGCGGTGGGCCGGCATGAAGTACTGTCGTGCTCTACTGAGCACGCCAAACTTTTTAGAGGACAATATGGCCTTCCCTTCCGAATGACCGCGAAACTGAACGTTGCTTGATATGTCGACGCCAAGGATTCTGATGCTGGCTGAGGCAACTAGGGGAGTGCTCTCATAACGAGGTGATACGACGAAGGGTTTCTTTTTAGTTTTTTTATATTTAATATGATTTGTGTTTTTTTTTTACTTCTAATAAAGCTATATGCATAAACTAGCTGCCCCCCGCGGCTTTGCCCGCAATTTAGCTCTCAACGACCCTAACTATGTTTTCTAAAATAAAAGTAGCCTATGTTACTCCTTATAACATTAGCTATCTGACAGTGAAAATCCTATTAAAATCGGTCCAACCGTTTCAGAGATTAGCCGGAACAAACAGAAAGACAGAAATTTATTTTTGTGTACCGTATATATTCATATAGATGTCATTGGAACAACATCACATATATTGCTCAGATCTCAACGTAAGTAGCTAAAGTTCTTGTGTTATGGGAGCGGAAACAATGAATGTACCAGAAACACCCATAACCGTTCTCGGTAATGTAGAAAAATTAGTCTCGCGACTCCATGAACAACCATTATGTTCTTTCTTACCTTCACGGAAGTTGACAGTAAATACATATATAGATAGGGACAACATCACATACATTGCTTGCAATGTACGATGCTAAAGCACTTGAGGTATGGGAATCGGAAACAACGAAGGCACCACAAACACCCAGACCCGAGACAATGTAGAAAAAGTGGTTCATCTACATTGACCCGACCGGGAATTGAACCCGGGACCTCGAGATGGCGACACCTTGAAAACCAGTGTTTACGCCACTCGTCCACGGAGGTCGTCTCGTTTGGTATTTAAGGAAAACACACCAAATACCAATACAAATAAGATTGAAGTGTCTGTTTCTAAGTTCAAAGTAAAAGCATTTCACTAAATGTATGTGAAAGTATATATAAGAGTAAGTAACAAAGTATATACGGTAGTTAAGTAAAAAAAAACATTTTTTAAAATTTTTCTGTCTGTCTGTTTGTTTGTTCCGGCTAATCTCTAAAATGGCTACACTGACTTTAACGGGACTTTCATTGCAATATAACTGATATAATAAAGAGTAACTTAGATGACTTTTGTTTTTAAAAACGAATAAGTGTCCCGCATTAACTTTCAAACGGCGGGCAAAGCTGCGGTAAGCAGCCAGTACAAATACATTAATGCTTGTACATAGATATTTACACTCAGAGGTCACCGTTTATCATACTTTCACGGTACATTTAAATCACGGTCGACTGCGTAATAGCGTTAAAAAATCACGCTTTTGTTACACATTAAGCAGAATCTTTTAGAATATATTCTGTAACATTTCATAATGCTTGTCCCCATTTCTCTACAATGCGTATACACAATCCTTAGTTTCCAGGTCAGTAACGTCCTCGGTGTCTTCGTAGATGTTATAAGTACTTTCCGTGAAAAATGTTCACTATGACTAAAGAATTTTTATAATATGCAGTGTTTAGTTTGTAATCCGTGTTTCAACGATATTTCCCTGTTCGAGAAACAAATTAACGTTTTATGTGAGATTAATAAACCAAGTATGTCACGTTAGCAGAGTGGTTGGGTGGTCGGGATTTGAGTCAAGAGACCCGAGTTCGAACCCCAAATGATAGACCAATGGGGTTTTCAAAAATTTTTGTACGATATATCGTTGGCTTGGGCATAAAGACGGCGACTGGCTCACCAGCTGTCACGTTGTCCCAAAAATATCTTCGGGGGAAAGTGGGTCTAAAGAACCAAATTGAGACAGAGGTAGACCTCTGTCTACCTCTGTACTCGGAATGGCGTCAAGATATTTATTACATACACAATATGTATGTATATTTATAGAGAAATTGTAATAATGGTAAACCTAGCAATTGTGTTATCGGAATTCGAACTGGAAATCGATCCCATGTAGAATGGCTCGTACGTAAATAAAAACATTCCGATTACACAACACAAGAACTTTAGCTACTTACTTTGGGATCATAACATTGTATGTGATGTTGTTCTTATTTACTTACTTACTTATTCACGCACAATCCCTGACAGGGTAGCCAGAGAGAACTGATCGCCAAGTGTCACGATCCCTACATACCTCTTTCGCTTCTTTCAGATTCATCATCTTCTTAATACACGCACGTCTATGTATCCGAGTACTTTTGACCCTCTCCTCTCCTAGCAATTTGCTCATATGGTCTTCGAAAGTTAGTCTCGGTCTACCTCGACACCTTTTAATATTAAATAGTTCTTACTTGCGTATCCTATTTATTTATACAGCTTTATTCAAATTAAAAATAATCACGGTCTGTCCCAACTACTCGGCAATCCTGACCTCTTATTGCGTATGTATTTATACATAAGTACATAAGTGTTAAGTAAAGAATCGTGAACAATGTGGCTGTTGTGGTTGCCGCGTTTCTAAATACTGTATTTTACTCTAAACTCGGTGCTCATTAGCTAAACAAACAAAACACAACTTAAATACGCGTTTAAAGTCGGTAAATACAACTAATTTTGACGTTCTAAAATATCCAGGGCCAAGAAATAGTTGGGATTAAGTAAATGTTATAAATTTTACATTATTTTTGTCGTGTGATGTATGCGTAGAATTTCCTTCTTCGCTATTGAGTTTTGGAGAATCGTATGAAGAAAAAATAACTAGTCCACTACTGTTATTAACTAACGTGCTACTAAATGTCGTGGCAGTTTTTATTGTTTTTATAATTTAGTATTTTTATTCAGGTTTTGTAAAGACCCGTGGTAGCTGAGTGGTAAAGGTGACACTTTCGTACTTCTGTAAGTGACCCAGGTTCGATACCTGGCATCACAAGATAATTTTTACTTAACTATCTGTAAATGTTAACATGTAATTCTCTCCGGTAAGGAGTAGTAGTAGAGAGGAGTAGTAAGGTAAATATTCTTTATATCTTCACGTACAGTTCCCAACCGAGTAGCCGAAGAGAACAGATCGCAAAATAACACGATCCTTACATATTCATCACATTCATATGACCATATGTTTCTGTCAAATCCATAATTTTTTATGCGTACCATTGATTCACCCATTTTCGAGCAATTTGCTCACATGGTCTTCTATATTAGTCTTGACCTCTATTATTTCATTGTTACTATTACTATAACTTATTAAATATTATAATTGGTGTGGTTTATTAATTTTATTTAACTTCCAAACAGTCTTCGGTGTAAGGTTACTCGAAAGAACTTAATTGTACATTGTAAAATACGTCTATTAGTCTATCCCAGTATTAGAGTGAATGCGTGAAGATATAAATAAGAAATAAAGATACAGATTCGTAAAATATTTTATTAAATCATATCCTGACGTGAAATTTGATAATTTGATAAAGAACTATTTACAAAAATAAAAAAATATATCAATACGCCACTCCCAATACAGTGGTAAATAGAAGTCTAATCTAGACAATTAAGTCTCTCCGACCCACCTTCCATGAAGGTGGGTTCCACATTTCCTTCCTTCAATAAATATATTCGGAACATTGGACAGGTGGTGAGCCCGTCGCCGTCTTTATGTCCAAGCCAACGATATATTCGTACATAAGTTTTAAAAAAAAAAAAACCCATCCGTACGCGCCGACCATCTGGGGATCGAACTCGGGTCTCCTGACACGAAATTCCGACCACCCAACCACTCGGCTATCGTGACATTTGCAAATGTAATACCACTAAAATTAACGTCATCCAATGACAAAACAAACGGTGAGATAAGTTTTAATAAATTCGGCCTTGCGCGTGGAAACTGTGTCACGTACACAAACGATGTGTTCTCTTATATCAGAACGGTACCGACGATTTCCTTTCTACCGTCTTATCGTTTGGTAGTGGAACGTGTTCGAGACACTTGTAGATTGTTAGACGAGGTAACATAGAGACGCTAATGATAAAGTGTGTGTTCAGTAATCTTTAGAACAATTAGGTTTTTGTCATAAATATGAATAGTTAATAATTATCTTCACGCCTATCCCAATACAGGGCTAGGCAATGGTGTAAACAATCTAGTCCTTTCGACTCTTCATTTCACCGAAGCTTATTTTGGGATGACGTGAAAGATGGTAATTAAAAAAAAAAACGCAGGAGTTCTATTTCTAGGAGACACGTACCAATACGTAAGCCCTGGGAATCTTGACTCGAATTCCGATCACCCAATTACTCGGTTATCGTGACTTAATAATAATAATAATAAATATAAATAAAAACAGACATAGATAGCGACAACATCACATACATTGCTCTGATCCCAAAGTAAGTAGCTAAAGCACTTGTGTTATGGAATAATAAAAAAGAAGGCACCACAAACACTCAGATCCGAGAAAATATTTGTTGTTTTAAGCAATTGCGATGATTTGAGTGAGGGACAATTAATTTCTGAGTGTTTATGGGATATATAGAGGGTGTGTACTTCCCGTGGGTGTCGTAAGACGATTGAGGGAAAGGCCATGTAAAGGAAACTGGCTTGGTTTTGCCTTCTCAAATAATAAACATGTTATTTAATATCTTTTATAATTGCTTATATAATATGTAATGAAGAAACAAAGAAAATAATTTATTGGACCACCATAAAGAGACAACAAACAAAAGAACAAATAGGAATTAAACAAAATGATGAAAAATAGTATAAACTTAATACCAAAAAAGTTACGCTAAATATATTCTTGATACATTTATATTATCTATACATAACATTATTATATACACATAATAATGTTTTTTTTATAAATCTTATACCAAACCATCTTGCATTGGCCGACCGAAAATGAAACGAACGAGTATGGCAGGTATGAAATAGGATATTATCGATAAAATGGATTGCTTGTTTAAATGGATTATTGGATCGCGTGCGTCGATGGTTTGAGCACGTTGAGTGAATGAGTGAAGAGGCGAACGGTGAACAATATACATAGCACGACTGAACATTTACAGGGGTCGATGTTGGAGACTAACTTTCGAAGACCATGTGAGAAGAGAATGAATTTGAATGAATTCATTCAAATTCACTCTCTTCTTTCTCAAATTTGTAAAAACCAAAAAGGTATGTAAGGATCGTGATCATGAAATAGTCACTATTACAATAATTAACACAGATAATTAAATACTGAAATCCTTTTTTTTTAGATTAGTGTACCATTGTTCATTGGATTAATCATATTAAGATTTAGCAATTTTTGAAAAAAATCTAAATACTCAGGAGGGCTCTTGTACTCTTGTTAGAATATCATAAAATATTATTAAGATTGACAGATTTTTTAAAAAATGCTCCGAACTCTTTACGATTATACATAGAACAATATTATAGCAAACTTATAGTAAAGGGATTATAAAACCATGGATTTTGAAGTTAAAAAATTTAATACTTAATTGAGTCTAGTTTTTACATAAAAAACAAAAGGTATATAATAAAATATCATTACGACGAAAGGTACTGTTTTTCTGCAAAATAAAAAAATCACCATAAATTAAACAGAAATCTGCGTATTGAAAAAGCAAATTGTTTATAAGCGACATCTAGAGGATTATATCAATAATAATATGTTATAACAACATTACTTTGTCATGAATTTTAAGAGTTTCAAATCGTTTCGCTAGACCGAATTGTTGGCGTGGCGACGCTTGACATGGCGACGGGTCGCCGCGCTATACTAATATATATATATATATATATATATATATATATATATATATATATATATATATATATATATATATATATATATATATACATATATATATATATATATATATATATATATATATATATATATATATATATATATATATATATATATATATATATATATATATATATATATATATATTTATTTATATTTTATGTGTACGGTAAAATATTTAAATTGTGGCCACTTGATATTAATAACGAATTTTTATATAAAATGTAAATAAATGTATATATATATATATATAAATAAATGCTATATTTAATTCCTGTAGTAATATTATCTTTTATGCATATAAATTGTACACACACGATGTTTCACATCTGCCAGGCGTCCCATGACGGCTCACATTTTTTTGAAAATACGAGATCTGGTCTCTATGGCTCCCCAGGGACAAAACGTGAAGATATTTTTTTATTTATTTTTATTATTTATAGATTGAATATATCCCTTTCTTTTCTTTTCTTTATTACTTCTATATCTGCCTCTGTACCAAGGTTGTTTTGGAAACCTCTTTCGAAACCAACTTCAAGTGAATTAATTAAAGAACTTTTTAATAAATCATAGTTTCTCTAAGTAATACAGCGATACCAACTCTCTGAACATTCAAAAGACGTCCACCCATTTCCTTCAATAAAGTTTCCCAGAATTAATTAATTTGAAATAACATTCTTTGAGCAAAATTTGTCGTTGGGATGTAACATCTTCTTTTTATAGCAGAGGGTTTTAATTGTAAAGAAAAATATTTGATTTATCAGTGAAATAAGTAAGTTTCTTACACCAACACTAATTCAGTAATTTCGTGTCATGTGTTTCCGTCTTACATGTGTGTATATGGAGAATACTGAAGTCAAAATCAAATCGAATTCTCTATTTCTCGACATAGGAAGATAAATTACATTTGTCAATAGTAATTATATTTAAATATACGTTTGTTTCGTAATAAAGTTCCTCTGACGGAGAAGAAATCGGTGATATGAACTCCATAGGTTTTTTTTTGAACTATAGATCACAGTTAAAAACCTTTTTGAAATTAGCATAGGACAGTTTTACAGATGATTAAAGATTCTAAAAAAAAGATCTTTAAAAATATTAAAGATTTACTTTACTAGGAATAAGTCACGATAGCCGAGTGGTTGGGTGGTCGGAATTTCGAGTCGAGAGACCCGAGTTCGATCCCCAGGTGGCAGGGCTCGTACCAATGGGTTTTTCAAAAACTTATGTACGAATTATATCGTTGGATTGGACACGGGCTCACCACCTGTCACGCTGTGCCGAAAATATCTAGATATTTATTTATTTATGTATTTTACTAGGAAAGATTTACTATTTATTTTACTAGGAACTGGACCCGAGAAGTCTTTATGCTATGAATATGATAAAATAAAATAAATATAAATATCTTCACGCAATTCCCAATACAGGGGTAGACAGAGGTCAAGTCTAGACAATTAAGTTCCTTTGACCCACCTTCCACCGAAGATATTTTCGGGACAACGTGACAGGTGGTGAGCCCGTCGCCGCCTTTATGTCCAAGCCAACGATGAAATTCGTATATAAGTTTTTTTTTGAAAAACTCATGAATATGATGAAGCCAACATTAGTAAAGATAGACAGATAGAGACAACAATATATTTAAGCAATATATTTATGTTATGAAATCAAAACCTTCGAAGGTACCAAGGAAAAATTGGTTTTATACATTGTCGGGCCTAGTCTCTTATATATCTTTCTACCTGGCCAAGAATCGAACCTGGAACAACGTATGCGATGTTGTCCCTATCTATGTATATATTTATTTATTTATAAGAATTCCTTTTTTCTGTACTATAGTATGCGTATAGTATGTAGTATAATATACTATTAAATAGTTGAAAGAATCTCTTTATATAAAATGAATAACACGTAGCGAAACCTATAACAGACACGCTCGATGGAGAACCTCAAAAGGATTGCAAAGATAATACCGGCTTACAAAACATTTACATTTACCGACACACCCTGTATATTAAATGAGGTATAACGAAGTGAGGCTCACTCAGCCCGCTCTAATACATCGGATGAAAAATACGAAGTAAACACAAACTTGTATCTGTTTTCATAGAGGGATAATAAAGATAACAAAGGAACTAAGGTAAGAGACGCCTAGGTATTTTTTTTTATTTGAATTTACTATAGATAGGCTTACCACCTGTCACGTTGTTACAAAATAAGCCAGTGTAGTGGGTCGAAAAGATTACGTGTCTTGATCTCTTCTTACACCAGTATTGGGAAATAGCGTGAAGATATCACTTACTTAGTTTACTAGGGGAGCTGTAATTTCTACAATCTAGAATAAACAAATACCTACGTGCTAGTGACAAGCTTTCACATATACACCGACAACACGTTAAATAAATTGCTAATAAAATCTTTCGTGGGGGAATATTTTTAACTGGCAGTACTGTTACAAACTAGATCAAATTACAATCGTTTTTTAAACAGAAAAAAATTAAAAAGTCGCGTCAACTGATTGGTTAGGCGACCGGAATTCGAGTCAAGAGACCCGACTTCGATCCCCAGGTGGCAGGCTCGTACCAATGGCTTTGTCAAACACTTATGTACGAATCACATCATTAGTATAGATAGGCTTACCACCTGTCACGTTGTTCCAAAATAAACTCCGGTGTAGTGAATTAAAATTCATTGTTGTACACAATTTACTCTTTTTAATATTTATATTTTATTTATTTAATTATACGGCATCACCAGGGTATTAACCATTCAATACCCCGATGATGCTGTAAGGTGAAACCGGTCCTTTAATTAATGAATAATTAAATAAAGTGAATTGTGTACAAGTGTTTCTATGAATTTTAAGGGAATGCAATTCCACCAAGTAACAACAATCGCAAGTATAAATTATATCCGGTGTAGTGGGTCAAAAAGACTAAGTGTCTTGATCTATCGTAGGGATTATCCTGATTAAATGAAATAATTGGTTTTTCAACTCACTTCAGTCTTTTATTTTCACTTTTACTATTTTAGAATATTAATTTCGTCTTATCACTTTCTTCTTCCTTTCACGTACGCCATTCGTCTCCTCTCTCCCTCACACATCATTCTATCTCATCCCATTCATCTCAATCAATCATTATGTCATATCTTCCCTCTTAGTCTCACTTATCCTTTCTCTCACTCATTTACACATCCTACACTCGGCCATCCTGCTTTCATATCTGTCCTCAGATATGGTTTACATTTTAATAAAAAACTTTATTTTTAATCTAGTAGGAACATAGATTACATCATCACTAACTTAATTAGTACTTAAATAAACTAGACATCTTTAGAAAACTTAAATAAACTAAACTTTTAAAAGAAAATAACACCTTATGGTGTAACACGTTGTTACTTTATAACACAAAAACAACAATAAAAATATCCTACTTTAACATTCATTCTTCATCCACTCTTACACATACTGCTGAAAAACTATCAAAAATTAGTGTTCACCTGAAACATACAAAAATATTAAGACACATTAATCATCATCTCCAGGCCACCTCTTCATCAAATCAGCTGAGCTTAATGTCTTGTTCGGCCCTTCTGTAGTGTCGTACACCTTCTCCACATCATAGCGGTCATTTCGTTTTATCTTCACTACTTTGTAAGGTCCAATAAACTTCGGTTTCAGTTTCAACCCTGGTCCAAACTGCGTTCTCTTGACAGCAACTAGCTCATCTAGCTCGTACTTGTTGCTGTCCTTCCTTTTCTTATCATAGGTCTTTCTGTTTTCTTCCTGTACTTTCTGGATTTGTTCTTTGGCCTTCTGCCTCAGTTCTTCTCTCTCTGTTCGTTGTGTTGTTCTGCTAGCTCTTGTTGCAGTAGTTCAACAATTTGTAGGTCATCTTTACATTTCATCTTTGAGCCCACCATCAACTCAAAAGGTGTGGTATCTGTACTCCTCTGGTATGTGTTGTTCAGCGCTCTCTGTACTCTGCTCACATGTTTGTACCATAACGATTTGTCCTCTATACACAGCTTCGTAAACATTGGAGTGAGTATGCGGTGAACCCTCTCCACCTGACCGTTTCCTCGTGGTACTCCCGTCGTGATCTTCGCATGCTCTATGTTTTCATCTAGACAGTATTTCGTGAAGTCGCCACTCGTGAATGCTGTTCCTCTATCAGTTATGATTCTGGTAGGGTTGCCAAATATCTGCTGGTGTGCTTGCATCTTCGTCAGTACTTCTGCGGATGTTGTCGACTTCGTGGGGTAAAGCCACACAAACTTGGTAATGCATCAATCACTGTCAAAATATGATTGTACTGCTTCCTCGTCTCCGTGAGTGGTCCTATGTGATCTAAATGAAGGGTATGCAGGGGTGTTCCTTCTTTATTGATTGGATTTGGTTCTGGGAATCTCACCACAGCGTCTATCTTCTCACGGCTGGGTCGTACTTCTCCGTCTTTGATACGATGTCCTAGGAACTCAATCTCTTCATTTAAAAGCCTTGCCTTCTTCCAATTTATCTCTAGACCATAATCAGCTGCCACATTCAGAACTTGCTGTAGTCTTTCCACGGCTTCGACCTCGCTGATTGCTGGAATAATAATATCGTCTATAAATATCATCATCACATTCTTTGCTATTAGATCTCTGAATATAATCGTTATAAATCTCATGAAACACTTAGGCGATGAAGTCAATCCAAATGGTGCCCTCAGAAATTCGAACTGCCCATGATGCGTCACTAATGATGTGTATGGCACTGACTCCTCGCTCACCTTCAAATGAAAAATCCGTTTTGAGATCTAATACGCTAAATATCTTGCCGTCTTTCAGTTTGTCAATCACGTCATCTATGATTGGCAAAGGAATTCATCTTTAAGAATCTTCTTGTTTAGTAGCCTGTAGTCGACACAGACTCTAGTAGTGTCATCTTTCTTCTTGACCAACACCAGGGGACTAGCATATTCAGAAAAACTTACCCGCGCAATGCCTTTCTCTATCCACTCCTCTACCTGGTCTTCCACTAACTTTTGCTCCGTCAACGCCAGCCGTCGTGGGCGTTGGGCAACTGGGATGTCGTCCTTCAACACTATCTTCAATTGTACTGGTGCTTCTTTAGTTTGGCACGGTTTGTAATCCAATACCATTTGCTCCACCTGCTCTCGAGTGTTTACACCTGCTGCACAACCTGTTAACTCAATTTGGTTAGCAAAACAATCAACTCTCTTCCACCATTCATCATCTTTCGGGTACAACTTCGCCTCTCCATCACATAACACCATCACTAATTCACTCAGAAATTCTTGCCCTAAAATAACCGTAAACGGCATACAGTCTCTAGGCACTACATGGAATGTCACGTCTTCGTAGAGCTCTCCGTCGATCGTCACGTTAGCATGAAACTGTCCGCTCGATTTCACATTTGTTTGGCCAAGTCCAGATATCACCAAGTTGTCGTCGTATTTCTCGATGTTAAACGCCATAAACTGGTCGTCGGCCACTAGATTCGCACATGATCCTGTGTCTAGTAATGTCTTGACTTGAAAACCACACATTTCCATCATTTTCATGGGTTTTTTCTGCACTTTCAACTTAAACTCGTCTTTGTTATTGTTTTGAATGTGAAACATTCCGCCATGTTCTCCGTTTTCATTGTCAAACGTGAACTCTCGCTCCTCATTGGCTGTTGTCGTGTTTTGACAATCACTTGCAAACATAGCCGCCCTCGGCTTCATGTTTGGTTGGTCGAATCTTCGAGGCGTCGTCTTATTGGCTGGCACTCCGGCGCCGCCAAATTTGAATGCATTTCCGCCGCTTCCGCTGCCAACAGCGCCATCACGTCTAGCGGAGGATTGTGGAACCTCGACTTTGCAATGCTTACTCAAATGTCCGAATGCATTACAGCGAAAACACTTGATTCCTGTGGGACAGTCGCTCGCCATATGGTCATTCTCCCCACAGTTGTCGCACCGTCTCCGCTGCTGACCACCTGTCTGCTGTTTGCCACTCGTCGTTGGTCGTCTCGAACCTTGTCGCTCGCTGGTCTCCTTTGGTGCAGAGCTTCTTTTAGCCTCTGACCTCTCCTTCATTTGTTCATACAGCTTTAATCTATCTTTGAGTACTGAGTATGTAACAGCGCCATAAAGTATAGTCTTGTTTACTTCACTATCTTGAATGCCCTCAACAATGTACTGTATTGCCACATTGTCATTGAACCTAGCGCGCTTGCCCATCTCCTTCATCTTTAGCATGTACTGCATGTAGGTTTCACCAGGTTCCTTCTTCCTAGCTGCCATCAGCTCATGCATCTCTTTGCTGTTGATCTTTTCAGGAACTCTTGTAACAATGCCGCTTTCAGTTCTTTGAAGCCTTTGAACACCTTCTCCGTCTTTAACCATAGTGCTGCTGTACCTTCTAGTGATCTTCTTGCAATAATGAGCTGCTGCTGAGGTGTCCAATTGAATATTTCTGCGTTGTCCTCAATGTCTTCTGCCCACTTCACAGCAGAATAGGTATCGTCATCGCCGTTGAATTTGGTTATGTTATAGAATCCGTCTAAATAGGTTGCAAACAACTTCTCCGGTTTTTCCGTCTTATCAGTCGTCTTTTCTGATTCCGTCGTCATTGTGATTGTATCGTCTTCTTTGGTTTATTCGTCTTTTCGTCTTTGAGGTTATGAAAAAAAACCACGCCGGTCACGTCGTAAAAATTTTGGGATGATCCCGGACGAGCCCCCAAAATTTGTAGGGATTATCCTGATTAAATGAAATAATTGGTTTTTCAACTCACTTCAGTCTTTTATTTTCACTTTTACTATTTTAGAATATTAATTTCGTTTTATCACTTTCTTCTTCCTTTCACGTACGCCATTCGTCTTCTCTCTCCCTCACACATCATTCTATCTCATCCCATTCATCTCAATCAATCATTATGTCATATCTTCCCTCTTAGTCTCACTTATCCTTTCTTTTATCCTTTTATATATATATATATATATATATATATATATATATATATATATATATATATATATATATATATATATATATATATATATATATATATATATATATATATATATATACATATATATATATATATATATATATATATATATATATATATATATATATATATATATATATATATATATATATATATACATATATATATATATATATATATATATATATATATAACGGGAATACTAGTAATGTTATGTCGGCATTGCTAGTATTCTTTCAAAAAAAAAAAAAATGTGATAGCCTCGTGCCAATGAGTTTTTTCAAAGCTTACGTACGGTTTTATCGTTAGCTTGGACATAAAACGTCGCGAAGCTCAAGCTGTTGTCTCAAAAAATGTCTTCGGTGAAAGGTTGGCGGGACCGACTAGTTTTGGATCACCTTCGCGTCCCGTTTCACGAAAACATCTCTCTCATCCTGAAGAAGGACCTCCAACAGGTCCAAAACTAGTCGGTACCTACACCGTTTATTTAGAAGTGAGTTTTGCCGTTTTCAATTAATCATTTAATTAATAATATCTTCCTGTCTAATTAGACAATTCAGTCCCTTCGACCCACGTTCCACCGAAGATATTTTCGGGACAACGTGACAGGTGGTGAGCCTGTCGCCGCCTTTATGTCCAAGCCAACGATGTAATTCGTACATAAGTTTTTGAAAAACCCATTGGTACGAGCCTGCCACCTGGGGTTCGAACTCGGGTCTCTTGACTCGAACTCCGACCACCCAACCACTCGGCTATCGTGATTTTTTATTTATTTAATTAATAATGTTTCACGATAGTTTAGTAGATATTTTTTTTATATATTTTTTTCTTTTTTTTAAGATAAAATATCTTCACGCAATTCCCAATACAGGGGTAGACAGAGGTCTAGTCTAGACAATTAAGTCCCTTTGACCCACCTTCCACCGAAGATATTTTCGGGAAAACGTGACAGGTGGTGAGCCTGTCGCCGCCTTGATGTCCAAGCCAACGATGTAATTCGTACATAAGTTTTTGAAAAACATAAGTTTTTTAATCATACATAAATTTTTAATTAATTTTTAATTTTAATCAATTGTATGTGTTTAGTTGAAGCCAGACGTTGTGAAAGTAATTTTATATAGAACATTGTGCTACGACGTTGAATGTAAGGGTGTGGTTTGACAACTCTGCCGTCGTGAATATTAAAGTAATATTGACGTGGAATATGTATTGGCGCGCCTTGCGGTTCGGGAGGGTGATCAAATGAAAATAAGTATCAATAATTTCAATTTTTCTGTGAATTGATAGTCAACTATCCTACTTAAAATTAAAGTTAATATGTTGATGTGTTTGTTATTCAGTCACTCTAAAACAACTGAACGAATTTTAATAAAACTTGGCGCTCAGTTTGTTATCTGGATTCACTTATAGAAAATATATAGTCACAAATAGCCGAGTGGATGGGTGATCGGAATTAGAGTCAAATCAAATCATTTATTCATCGACATAAGAATGTACATTTGTTTATCTATAGTTATTTTTTAATCTACCACCACATCGTAATGAGGTTCCTCTAACGGAAAGGAAACAGGTGAAAGAAACTCCGTAGGCTTCCTCTTTAGGTCAATATTTTTTTTATAATATGATGTTTTTTTACAAATGTGATGTGATATTTTCTATAAATAGCTTGGGAGCGATCCATGAGGTGATCGCTCCCAAGCTATTGCATATAACCCTTCTTATAAAGTTTTTCTTTAATAAATTTCTAATACCTGTTAATATGCCTATAAACCTGTTAATAGTCAGAGACCCGAGTTCGTTCCCCAGGTGGCACTCCTGTATTGGGAATGGCGTGAAGATTATTTATTTGTTTGTTATTTGTTTTACTTATCGATAAAAAATACATAGATATCTACACATATTCCCCATACCGTGGTTAAACAGAGGTCGAGGCAATGAAGCCGTTTCATCACACTTCACCAAAGCGTGACAGGTGGTAAACCTTTTTGAGAGTTTACCTCTTAATCTGTTTGTTAACGCATCAAGAAAAGAGGATAGGTTTTAGGGTTTGATGTGTTTTTGCTCAACTCAGAAACTGCTGAGACTAACTATTAAAACTTATGTTAAGACAAGAGATAAGTTTCAGCAGTCATGCGACGTCACACAGTAGGAATATCGTTGGAATCATATATATTTTAATTTTGCATAAACTGCTTAACAAACGATTTGCACTGTTGTCTTGTTGTAGTCTGTCACGTTTATCTTACGAAGAACAGTTTTACATAAACAACACAAAGTCGTGGGCGTAATCTAAGTGGCTATAAAACAATTACTCATCTAATTAACTCAACCAACCTTAATTACGAGTAAAACAAACACACCGAAATTAATCCAAACAATTCCCACCTTCGAATGTAAAATACGTACAGAGAAAATCCAGTTTTTCATTGAAGTTCAAGCCTGAAATATTATCCAGGTTTAATACAACAATACATTTGTTACGCCTAATACAATTGAAATATTAACCCAACCGTGAACTTCGCCCTTTTCGTACGGTAATTTTATTTAACTCCGTTCTTCTGTACGTAAATTTACCATTCCACGACTCGGTAGTAGAAAATACGTATTGTAACCAAAGTATCTCGTTGCGTGACGTTTACATATTAAAGACGGTAATTGAGTTTCGTGACAATAATGTATAGAATTCCTGTCACTAGTCGAGTCAGACTCAGCCCTTTTAGATTGAGTTGCCAAAAGCTCTTTCCTTGCGGTAACGTAGATCACTGAAGTCGTAACTATAGTAGTCACGAGAGCCGAGTGGATACTGATCTAATTCGAGTCCAGAGACTCGAGTTCCGAAAATATCTTCGATGGAAGGTGGGTCGAAGAGACTTAATTGACTTAATTGACTTAAAAGACTTAATTGACTAGACCTCTGTCTACCCCTGTATTGGGAATTCAGTGAAGATATTTAATATTTAATATAATATAATCAGTAAAATATATGTCATGCTGGACTTTCGTTAATTATGTAAATGAGAAATTAAAAATTTTGGCACGTTGCGGCAGAGGTCACGGTTTTGATTTTCGCCCGTGTCATTTGATTTATAAAAGTTCTCATTCATTTAATGCCGATGTGCCCGACAGTTGCTGTATATTAAGCATCTCGGTGCGACGAGCTCTTTACCTGTGGTCACCGGTAACTATAAGGGGCTGTTGGATTTCTTTGAGGAGTTAGGTTTGTTCGAATAATCTCAGACATTCCTGCCCACACGCAAAATACGCGCTTAGTCGTGGAGTGCACAATCAGCCTATTTTCTAATCTTATGTTAAAAAAAAAGAAAAAATACATTACAGAATAATTTTCAAAATAGCACTCGCCTACCTACGTTTGTACCTACGTCTACATCCTCTTATATCTGCGACAGCCATTTAGGTATATACGGGAACTATCCCCCCGGATGTGTGTTCAAACAAAAGAGGGGCTACAAAACCCTCCAGTGAAGTTCCAACCCTCATTGTGTGGGAAGACAGTGTGGCTTTTTTCAAATGGGGAGACGAAACAATTGGTACCATCGTGATAATGGTTTCAGATTAACTACCAGGCTGTTTACAAGTTTTTATCTTCACGCCTATAGCTATGTGGTAGTAATAACATTTATTTTATTTTTATGGGGCACGAACTAATAACTCAACGGTTAAGTCTGTTAATCTCTTCACACTTTTCCTAATACTGGGGTAGCCAGAGGTCTAGACAATAATTTGCTTTCGAGCCACCTTTCACCGTAGACTTTTGGGACAACATAACAGGTGGTGAGCCTGTTGCAGTCATTATGTCAGAGCCAACGATATACATCGTACATAAGTTTTACGTACGTACAGGACAAAGAAAATTCAGTACATAAATAAATATCTTCATGCATATTCCTAAAACATTCCTTAAAGAAATTTAATTAGCTAGCAATTAAGTCTTTCACAGAAGACCATGTGGGACAAAATTAGTTTTTTATTTTAATTTATTTCTTTTAAAAAAAGTCACGATAGCCGAGTGGTTGGGTGGTCGGAATTTCGAGTCAAGGGACCCGACTTCGATCCCCAGGTGACAGGCTCGTGCCAATGGGTTTTTCGAAAACTTGTGTATGAATTATGTCATTGGCTTGGACATAAAGACGGCGACGGGCTCACCACCTGTCACGTTGTCCCAGAAATATCTTCGGTGGAAGGTGGGTCGAAGCGACTTAACTGTCTAGACTAGACCTCTGTCTACCCCTGTATTGGGAATTGCGTGAAGATATTTATAATTTTTTTTATTTATTTCTTGTCGTTAAACTCATCGCAGTGAGTAGGGGCGACAAAGTTCCACATAAGTCTACGGTATACAAGGTTTTAAATCCGCTTTCGGTGTCACCAGTATATTGGAACTCCGAAGCCTAACAATTCCTCTGAAATTAAAAAAAAAAAAAATGAGTCAGTTTCGTTTGACAAGTACAGTTAACAAGGTATTGGAAGTTTATGATACAAATTTATCCTATTTAAGTATTCTGTTATAAGTAAGACAAAGACACGGAATTCGCTTAACTGATTTCCGATACAGAATATCCGGCCGTGTCTTTAAACTTCAAAAGGGAAGCTACTTAGAAAAGGCCGTTACTTTGCGAGGTTATAATTTAAATTTTCAGAAGAACAGAACGTTAAAGTCTTGAACTACGTCGAGTGTTAATTGTTGAGGAGGGAAATCTCTATAATTAAGTAAAACTTTTATGGAATCAGCCATTTCAAATTTATAGAGCCGGAAAGTCCTAAAATTTTTAATTTTTTAATTTTATTTATCTTTCTAAAACGTCGTAGGTTTTAAGAAAAATTTAATATCAAACTCAAATCCTTCAGACGTTTATATTCCAGTAGACGCTGTCTGTACAAGTCGAGGGATTACTGCTTCACTATTCTGAGGACAGAGTTCCGAGTGGATTCCTTGTTCAATATGGATTGACATCGACTCCTTAAAACTCTACATAGTAACTAGATTTTGAGGATTAATACTTCTAAAGACAATCTTTTGTTTTCTATAATCTGCCGAACGATTTAAGCCAAATAGTGTCACATTCACTTTCTCAATTTTTACTCGTGAGCGAATGAAGAAGCTCAAAGTTGCTCAGTTGGATATAAAAAAGGCACACCATACCTCTGATATCCGTAGCGGACTCAGAGTAACCGACACTTTCGTAAAAGATCAGCACCCTGAAGTGGCAAACAGCTTAAAGAACTGACTACTGTTGGAGAGAAAAATTTCTCTAGAGGAAAACTCACTGGCAAAGACCTACGAGGCTGTATGACGACCTGCCCATGCAAATATTATGGAGAGTCAATGGATACAGGACACATTCTTTGTGTCAATCTAATAGGTTGCGTTAGGAATATAAAAGGTGGCAATAACCCTCACATGATAATATAATAAATACCGTAACTATATGAAGCTCTATATAGAACAGGTTATAATGAAAAGCTGGCAGCATAGAAAAGAAGAAAGAAATAAGTCTAAGCACTGTTTGAAAGATGCGTATTTCAAAGGGTTTTATAATCTGTAGTCGTATAAAGCCTGGCTGAGTTGTGATCGAAATTCAAATCAAAAGACTCGATTCTTCAATCGTCACGAGGAAAGCTTGTACTATGTTACTATTCTTGCTTTCGGTATACTATTATAAATGTGTGCCAAACAACTCTTATATCAACTGGAAATTTACTTCATTAAATTTAATTATTGAAAAAATCCATGATAGCCTAGTCAGATAGGTGCTCGGAATTCGAGTATAGAGATACTCGGGTTCAGTTCGATCCGCAGGGGGAGGGTCGTCTTAATGGTTTTTTTTTTCAAAACTTATGTACGATTTATATAGTTGGGTTGGACATACAGACGGACATGTTCTCCACCTGTCAAGGTGTGCCAAAAATGTCTTCGGTGAAAGGTGAGTCGAAAGGACTTAATTGCCTAGATCTTTGTCTACCCCAGTACTGGGAATGGCGTGAAGATATATATTTATTTATAATTTTTTAATTATTGTTTTTGCTATAAGTTTAATGTTGATTTATTTCTTGGAGAAACTGTTGCACAACTATATATATGTATAAATAAATATCTTTACTCATATTCTCAATACTCTTGTAGAGAGAGAGACATATTATATTCATATATATTTTTATAAAAAAAACTGCCATTTGCTAGTGTAATGAACAGAAAATTCAAATGCTCCTATGTACTATGAAGCCACCGGTGACACACATTTGTTCGACATTAAGGACACAACAGTGTTATTGTTGTACGTGTTTCGAATATGCACGGATCTGGAACATTCGAATGTTCTTTGAAGTGGAAATTCCACGAAATCACATTGTGTGTATTCTGTAGTACATTAAAAGTATTACATTGAAAACTACATGTAACTATATACTGAATTTTTGAATTGAAAATCTTAAGAAATCAGAATTTATTTATTTAAACTTTTATATATGTTTACATATACATATATATCAGTAATCAGTTTCTTGCTCGTCAATCCCATAGTGTGCCACACAACAGTGCCAGTTTCACATTTTAAAATTAAACCAATATGTGTAAAATCACGTGGGTGAGCGGTATATGAGTTTTTTCGATACTTATATATGATTTATATCATTGGCTTGGACATAAATCAAGGCTCACCACTTTTTACGTCGTCGCATAAAAATACTTCGGTGAAAGGTGGTTCCGAAGGATATATTTCTCTAAACCTTTCTCTACCCTTAAAGAAGACACTTTTTAAATTAATTGGCAAAAATTATTTTTTATCTTTCATAAGTCAGTGATACCGAGTACTAAGTCATTCATTACTTCAATTACTTACCTTAAGGCATCTAAAGTTCTTTATACCCTTCTTTCTACTGCCGTATGGTGTAGTGATAGTATGTCTATGTTGTATCCATGTAGGAATTGACGTAAGGAGAGAAGTGAAACGATCGGAGGATGATACAGAACTGCTCGTTTATTGTAAATAACCCACGATTATATGCCAATAATATAGACTTAAATATAACATAGTCATACTACAACTACAATGGGAATTCCTTCATCAGGAAATTGAATTGGTTATTCCATCATTTTTCGGTGGCCATTACGATTTTCTAAGCGTTGTCTCTAAGTCGAATCTTACGACACCCATGGGAAGAAAGGGGGTGGTAAATTCTAGCGTCGACAAGTTGGTAAGAAAATCTAGAAAATCTAGTTGAAATATACTATTTGGAAAATATAATCTAACCTACATTATGGCGACTACGAGCATATGACTTTAGGAATATATTGCAGAGGGAAGAACAGTGGAATTGAAAATAAATGCAATTTCTGTTTCCTATTCATGCGGACATTTTGTGTCGGCTTCTGTTATTTTGTTTGCTAGTTTGAAAACAGAAACTCTAAGCTGGACGAAATAGACAAATATTAGGAATCCCATTGAAATGATTATTCTTTGCTTTTGCGAAGACAAATACATGTAGGTAATATATTTAATGAATTTAGAAAACATTTTATTGGATCGCCTTTAAAAATAACACCACTTACTCTTGATAAATAATAACTTAATTACTTTTGAATTATGAATTTAAGTATAAAATTCTATAAAGGTTGCACCAGACAAAGAAGGAAGCCGACAGCCGAGTGGTTTGGTGATCGGAATTCGAGTCGAGAGACCCGAGTTCGATCCCCAAGTGGCAGGCTCGTACCAATGGGTTTTTCAAACCTTTGTACTATTTATATCGTTACCATGGACAAAAAGACGGTGACGGGCTCACCACCTGTCACGTTGTCCCAAAATATCTTCGGAAGGTGGGTCGAAGGGATTTAATTGTCTAGGCTAGACCTCTGTCTACCCCTGTATTAGGAATTGCGTGAAGATATTTATTTACTTATTTTTATTATGAATACCTTATATATGACGACCTCTATGCACGAGTGGCGTACGCACCTGATTCCATGGTATCGCCAGCTCTGAAGTCTCGGGTTTCGATTCGCGTTCGGGTCAAAAGAAGCGTGTTATAAGTCTGAAGATCAGTGTTTGCTGTAGCCTCGCAGCTCTCAAGCGGATGGATGGATTTTAATTTAGCTTTCTTTGTTTGAAAGGTGGCTGGATCAAGAGTGTTCTTATCTTTGATTGATGGAAATCGGTTTAACCGTTTAAAGATCATTAATTCTTTTCTAATGAAGTGCTTTTAACTTTTACTAGTTGATCTATACCAAATTTGGTATTCTGTTACTTTTGCTTTTTAAAGTCAAACTTTACGAATTTTCCAATACCAGATAGGCAGCGATCTATACAATTTAGTCTTTCTACCAATGTTTCACCAGAGTTTATTTAGGACAACATGACAAGGTGGTGAGCCTATCGCCGTAGTACCCAAGCTCTTAGTGACCAAACTGACTATACAATAAATATTCATATTAACTTATAAACATGATTCGAGTACAAACGTTTATATTTTTCATGGCAATGTTTGCTTCTAGCGAGATTCAAACATGCAACCCTTAGTTTTGAAGGCAGGTTCACTACCAATTAGGCTATCACATCCTCATTTTTAAAGCGTTATTAACATTAGATGTTTGTGAAGCAATTATTTTTAATACTTAATTCAAAATATATACAATAAAAATAAAACAATTTTTAGATTTTGATGCGTTTTTTATTTAGCTATTTTTTTAGAAATTTTCAATCGTTTTATTTTGGATATGTGTATGTTGGTGATAAATCATTATTAACATATTATTTAACAATACAATTTTTTTGAGCATTTTATGGAATTTGAACAGATTCCGTCCGTGGCGGTAGTGTAGAAATACGCCATCCCTTTGCTTTCTATGGGTGTCATAAGTATGGCCACTAAGGAACAACCATTTCGAAAAATACCAGACCAAAACGAATTAGACCGATGGTATTTAAATTATCTGGTACTGTGTTCGCCAATCCGCTTGCCAAGCTTGACAATTATGTATCCTTGTGAATGTATGAAAATACAGATTTACATTTGAAATAGTCTATTTATTCAAAGGGTTTAAAACGGCAGCCATTTACGAAATCCGCTAAGAGGAACTGCGCTGTTACCTGAGCTAGGATTTGGTGTCGAGTTATGTATTATCCTTTTTATCGTTAGGGAGGGACAAACATATACAATACATTTTTCATTTTTAATGTTAAAAAAATTTTTTCCAATACTTGGGTAGACAGAGCTTTATACAATTAGGTCTATACATTAAACCGAATTCTTTTTTGGGAAACAATTTATGTCTATAATTTTTCTTGTAGTATAGTTTCGTTATTAAGACTTGATTTCGGATTTGAGATTTCCAGAAGTCCGATAGATACACTGTTTTGACTGTATGTGCATATACCATAGTGGTACACACATATTTTTAATACTTTCCTAAGTAGTCAAAGAAAAAGTAATAAAAAAAGTATTATTGAATAATTACCTCGCACCATTCCGCATGCGAATATAAAATAGGTATATGTTAGCTGGTCCGAAGAGAAAGTGCACTTCTTGAAGTGCAGTTGCAAGGTAATTATTCAATAACAACTTTACAATGAACTTCCGCAAAGTAACGCCTGAATCAATTAACTATCATAATTAAAAACGAACAGATCTATTATCTAAAAAGCGTAAGAATTCACCATCGCTTTCTTCTCGGAATTGTTGTTAGAGGCGACTTGGGGAGGGCTTGAATCGCAATTTATAGATCAACATGCTAATGGTAGGGTCCAAATTGCAAGGTCTAATTGATGGTAATCAGCCAATCCTAATTACGACCTGTAGTCAACATTTACAGTCCCTTAAGTCAGTTATGTAGTTCTAATGATTCAGGAAGACTGTGTGGATATAAAACATGCAGACATTGGGTGAGAAACTAAAAATAATAACTAAAAATATAAATAATAACTAAATAATAAAAATAATAACTAAAAATAGAAACTAAAAATAATAGCTACTTTGTAAATCGGTCTTGTTTGCAATGTATGTGATGTTGTCATTATCTATGTTTGTATTTATTTATTTCAAAAATAATTTAACTTTATATTATTATAAGAAAGAAATTCGTTCTTAGTCTTAATCTCTTTCATCTCCATCGATAGTATTTAATTTTATGCGATACTGCAGTGTCCCCGGCTACCGAGTAATTTACAGAGGCAAAAGACACAACATTATTACAATCAAAAGGCATTGTATCTATTTTCCCATGACGGTCTCTCCATAGTGTTACTATGGTAGTGGTCAGTCCATCTTTGGTCGTAGGTGCATAGCTACGTGACCTGCCCATTGCCCATGACATTTTAAGTTTAGTTCAAGGTAGCATTCATTCCTTTTTTAATGTTCTTATCCTTGCCCAACCTTATTTTATCTTTTTTAC
Organism: Sericinus montela; assembly: GCA_029286605.1. NCBI lineage: Eukaryota > Metazoa > Arthropoda > Insecta > Lepidoptera > Papilionidae > Sericinus > Sericinus montela. Next base: position 4,523,866 of record JAGSMR010000014.1, read on the forward strand.
TTATCTTGAGCATTGCTATCACGTCACGTTCGGCAAGCGGATTGACGATCGAAGTACTAAGCACCTTGCACCGTAGACGCTGCACCCCGTCATCAGCTTGCTGAATTTTTGTTTCGTATTTTTTAAGATGGTCATACCGTCATCTTTCGGAAGCTAATTTCAAGACCTTTAGTAACCTTTACGTCTCCCACGGCAAGGAAAGAGAAAGGTATATTTTTAGCCGACAGCATACGGATTTTAATACGATATCTTGAGGATGCTATGCTTTAATTTTCTCTGGCGGGTATTGTTTTTACGTTACACTTTAGCCGTAATTTTAGTCAAAACGGGTGCCACTGAAAATCAGGGTTGGGGTGTTCTACTTCTGATACATTCCAACATATCCTGAGTGGCTTTCCTTTTTGGAGCATAGCGGCATTGACGGGTGGATTATCTGTGTAATACACCTTATGCATTACTCCTTATTCTGTAGTTCTTTATCATTATTTTTTATATATTATTGATTGATTTTTTGTTACTTGTTTTTTTTTTAATTGTACCATACCTATAAACATGGAGTGAATGTCCTCTGTTTCATGACTTCTATGTATATTTTTTTTATATTTTTTTTTGTTTTCTATGTCTACTCAAATGTTAATGTGTTTTATGTAATCCGCTTGTTTATGTTGCTTGTGCCAAATAAAATATTTCTTTCTTTCTAATGTGTGGGAAAGAGTGGGATGTTACTTTACACAGTTGTCAATTCATGTTATGTCTCTATAACGTTAGTATTACTGCTATAGCGGCATAAGTTTAAATAAAACAAATCTCTTTACGCCATTCCCAATACAGAGGTAGACAGAGGTCTAGACATATAAGTATTTTTTCAGAGAGTGTCGCTGTCTTTATGTCCAAGCCAACGATATAAATTGTTTGCCTTGGGGATCGCAGACGGGTCTCATGACTCGTATTCTGATAAGTTAACCCATCGGCTATCGTAACTGTAAGTTTAATAAACTGTAACAATTAATTTTAATTTTTACAATTTACATTTAATGGCAATTAAAAGTGTTTAACAATTTTAAATTGCGCAATTTTACAAACGGCTAACATTGTACGTGGATTAAAACTATTATAATTAATAGCAGAGACTTCAATTAGCTCGGTGCTCGGGATTAAATATTCTGAAGTGGCTTAATTAAGATGCGATCGATCAGTTCCCTTAGTGGAATTTGTAACTTGAAAGATAATATTGTTCATTGGAAATTAACTCAACTAATTTCATAGACGATGCCATAAAAAATTGTTCTTATCAATAGTTTATGTTTGGACAGATTCTTTAACATACGGTGTAGATGTGCCCAGTAGTGTCATCGGACATTTGAACAAAATCAAATCAAATCAAAATCTTTATTTTACACTAAGGAATAGAAATTTCACATATCAAACGTCTTTATTTTTTAAATCGACCACCGTTTCATAATAGCGTTCCTCTAACAGAGTTGAAATCGACGAATGAAACTCCTTTTTTATTTTTTGGCATATCGTACGATCAATCCTTCTTGATCGAAGCGATCAAAGCGTATTCCTCAATAAAATCATAAAAGAGAAAGAGAAAAGACTAGAGATGATCGGTCCCCTCAAGCAGCGCCTATTTACAAGTTAGCTCCAGCTAACTAACTTTAACGAAGCGTTTAAGTAATGGGCAGCATCTTCTTTTTTATAGAAAAGGAAGGCAAACGACACACGTGATGGTAAGTGATTACCGCCGCCCATGAACATCTGCAATACCGGAGGAATAGCGGTTGCGTTGCCGGCCTTTGAGAAAGGTGTAGGCTCTTTTCTTGAAGGTCCCTAAGTCGTATCTGTCTGGAAAAGCGCTGACGGCAGCTCATTCCACAAAGTGCAACTGCATGGCAGAAAATTCCGCGAAAAACGCACTGTGGTGGAATGCCAAGCATCAAGGTGGTGTTGATGAAATTTTTGGTTATGCCGTAAGGTACGATGGTGAAATTCAGCGGCTGGGATTAATCCGAACAATTACTCGGAGCACTCCCCGTAGTAGATCTTATAGAAAATGCAAAGAGATGCAACATCTCTTTGTAAAGCCAGGAGATCTAGCCGATCGGATAGAGTATGGTCGTCGACTATTCGAGCCGCTCTTCTTTGGATACGGTCAAATGGAAGGGGACACCCCAGTGTCAGCTCACAGTGTGTCCCCGCCCAGATATGACAACAGTAGTCCATGCGCGACCAAAACCTGCGCCTTATTAAGTTGCAAGCGGTGGGCCGGCATGAAGTACTGTCGTGCTCTACTGAGCACGCCAAACTTTAGAGGACAATATGGCCTTCCTTCCGAATGACCGCGAAACTGAACGTTGCTTGATATGTCGACGCCAAGGATTCCGATGCTGGCTGTGGCAACTAGGGAGTGCTCTCATAACGAGTTGATACGACGAAGGGTTCCTTTTTAGTTTTTATCTTTAATATGATTTGTGTTTTTTTTACTTCTAATAAAGCTATATGCATAAACTAGCTGCCCCCGCGGCTTTGCCCGCAATTTAGCTCTCAACGACCTAACTATGTTTTCTAAAATAAAAGTAGCCTATGTTACTCCTTATAACATTAGCTATCTGACAGTGAAAATCCTATTAAAATCGGTCCAACCGTTTCAGAGATTAGCCGGAACAAACAGAAAGACAGAAATTTATTTTTGTGTACCGTATATATTCATATAGATGTCATTGGAACAACATCACATATATTGCTCAGATCTCAACGTAAGTAGCTAAAGTTCTTGTGTTATGGGAGCGGAAACAATGAATGTACCAGAAACACCCATAACCGAGAAAATGTAGAAAAGTTAGTCTCGCGACTCCATGAACAACCATTATGTTCTTTCTTACCTTCACGGAAGTTGACAGTAAATACAAATGTATATATGAAATAAATACATATATAGATAGGGACAACATCACATACATTGCTTGCAATGTACGATGCTAAAGCACTTGAGGTATGGGAATCGGAAACAACGAAGGCACCACAAACACCCAGACCCGAGACAATGTAGAAAAAGTGGTTCATCTACATTGACCCGACCGGGAATTGAACCCGGGAATTGAACCCTCGAGATGGCGACACCTTGAAAACCAGTGTTTACGCCACTCGTCCACGGAGGTCGTCTCGTTTGGTATTTAAGGAAAACACACCAAATACCAATACAAATAAGATTGAAGTGTCTGTTTCTAAGTTCAAAGTAAAAGCATTTCACTAAATGTATGTGAAAGTATATATAAGAGTAAGTAACAAAGTATATACGGTAGTTAAGTAAAAAAAAAACATTTTTTAAAATTTTTCTGTCTGTCTGTTTCTTTGTTCCGGCTAATCTCTAAAATGGCTACACTGACTTTAACGGGACTTTCATTGCAATATAACTGAAATATCAATTAAATTGAAAAGTCATCTAAGTTACTCTTTATAATAATAAAGAGTAACTTAGATGACTTTTGTTTTTAAAACGAATAAGTGTCCCGCATTAACTTTCAAACGGCGGGCAAAGCTGCGGTAAGCAGCCAGTACAAATACATTAATGCTTGTACATAGATATTTACACTCAGAGGTCACCGTTTATCATACCTTCACGGTACATTTAAATCACGGTCGACTGCGTAATAGCGTTAAAAAATCACGCTTTTGTTACACATTAAGCAGAATCTTTTAGAATATATTCTGTAACATTTCATAATGCTTGCTCCCATTTCTCTACAATGCGTATACACAATCCTTAGTTTCCAGGTCAGTAACGTCCTCGGTGTCTTCGTAGATGTTATAAGTACTTTCCGTGACATTTTATAATTTAAAAAAATGTTCACTATGACTAAGAATTTTTATAATATGCAGTGTTTAGTTTGTAATCCGTGTTTCAACGATATTTCCCTGTTCGAGAAACAAATTAACGTTTTATGTGAGATTAATAAACCAAGTATGTCACGTTAGCAGAGTGGTTGGGTGGTCGGGATTCGAGTCAAGAGACCCGAGTTCGAACCCCAAATGATAGACCAATGGGGTTTTCAAAAATTTTTGTACGATATATCGTTGGCTTGGGCATAAAGACGGCGACTGGCTCACCAGCTGTCACGTTGTCCCAAAAATATCTTCGGGGGAAAGTGGGTCTAAAGAACCAAATTGAGACAGAGGTAGACCTCTGTCTACCTCTGTACTCGGAATGACGTCAAGATATTTATTACATACACAATATGTATGTATATTTATAGAGAAATTGTAATAATGGTAAACCTAGCAATTGTGTTATCGGAATTCGAACTGGAAATCGATCCCATGTTCTACATGGCTCGTACGTAAATAAAAACATTCCGATTACACAACACAAGAACTTTAGCTACTTACTTTGGGATCATAACATTGTATGTGATGTTGTTCTTATCTACTTACTTACTTATTCACGCACAATCCCTGACAGGGTAGCCAGAGAAATGATCGCCAAGTGTCACGATCCTACATACCTCTTTCGCTTCTTTCAGGTTCATCATCTTCTTAATACACCCACGTCTATGTATCCGAGTACTTTTGACCCTCTCCTCTCCTAGCAATTTGCTCATATGGTCTTCGAAAGTTAGTCTCGGTCTACCTCGACACCTTTTAATATTAAATAGTTCTTACTTGCGTATCCTATTTATTTATACAGCTTTATTCAATTTAAAAATAATCACGGTCTGTCCCAACTACTCGGCTATCCTGACCTCTTATTGCGTATGTATTTATACATAAGTACATAAGTGTTAAGTAAAGAATCGTGAACAATGTGGCTGTTGTGGTTGCCGCGTTTCTAAATACTGTATTTTACTCTAAACTCGGTGCTCATTAGCTAAACAAACAAAACACAACTTAAATACGCGTTTAAAGTCGGTAAATACAACTAATTTTGACGTTCTAAAATATCCAGGGCCAAGAAATAGTTGGGATTAAGTAAATGTTATAAATTTTACATTATTTTTGTCGTGTGATGTATGCGTAGAATTTCCTTCTTCGCTATTGAGTTTGGGAGAATCGTATGAAGAAAAAATAACTAGCCCACTACTGTTATTAACTAACGTGCTACTAAATGTCGTGGCAGTTTTTATTGTTTTTATAATTTAGTATTTTTATTCAGGTTTTGTAAAGACCCGTGGTAGCTGAGTGGTAAAGGTGCTCACTTTCGTACTTCTGTAAGTGACCCAGGTTCGATACCTGGCATCACAAGATAATTTTTTACTTAACTATCTGTAAATGTTTACATGTAATTCTCTCCGGTAAGGAGTAGTAGTAGAGAGGAGTAGTAAGGTAAATATTCTTTATATCTTCACGTACAGTTCCCAACCGAGTAGCCGAAGAGAACAGATCGCAAAATAACACGATCCTTACATATTCATCACATTCATATGAACATATGTTTCTGTCAAATCCATAATTTTTTTATGCGTACCATTGATTCACCCATTTTCGAGCAATTTGCTCACATGGTCTTCTATATTAGTCTTGACCTCTATTATTTCATTGTTACTATTACTATAACTTATTAAATATTATAATTGGTGTGGTTTATTAATTTTATTTAACTTCCAAACAGTCTTCGGTGTAAGGTTACTCGAAAGAACTTAATTGTACATTGTAAAATACGTCTATTAGTCTATCCCAGTATTAGAGTGAATGCGTGAAGATATAAATAAGAAATAAAGATACAGATTCGTAAAATATTTTATTAAATCATATCCTGACGTGAAATTTGATAAAGAACTATTTACAAAAATAAAAAAATATATCATTACGCCACTCCCAATACAGTGGTACATAGAAGTCTAATCTAGACAATTAAGTCTCTTCGACCCACCTTCCATGAAGGTGGGTTCCACATTTCCTTCCTTCAATAAATATATTCGGAACATTGGACAGGTGGTGAGCCCGTCGCCGTCTTTATGTCCAAGCCAACGATATATTCGTACATAAGTTTTTGAAAAAAAAAAAAAACCCATTCATACGCGCCGACCATCTGGGGATCGAACTCGGGTCTCCTGACTCGAAATTCCGACCACCCAACCACTGACTATCGTGACGTTTGCAAATGTAATACCACTAAAATTAACGTCATCCAATGACAAAACAAACGGTGAGATAAGTTTTAATAAATCCGGCCTTGCGCGTGGAAACTGTGTCACGTACACAAACGATGTGTTCTCTTATATCAGAACGGTACCGACGATTTCCTTTCTACCGTCTTATCGTTTGGTAGTGGAACGTGTTCGAGACACTTGTAGATTGTTAGACGAGGTAACATAGAGACGCTAATGATAAAGTGTGTGTTCAGTAATCTTTAGAACAATTAGGTTTTTGTCATAAATATGAATAGTTAATAATTATCTTCACGCCTATCCCAATACAGGGCTAGCCAATGGTGTAAACAATCTAGTCCTTTCGACTCTACATTTCACCGAAGCTTATTTTGGGATGACGTGAAAGATGGTAATTAAAAAAAAAAAACGCAGGAGTTCTATTTCTAGGAGACACGTACCAATACGTAAGCCCTGGGAATCTTGACTCGAATTCCGATCACCCAATTACTCGGTTATCGTGACTTAATAATAATAATAATAAATATAAATAAAAACAGACATAGATAGCGACAACATCACATACATTGCTCTGATCCCAAAGTAAGTAGCTAAAGCACTTGTGTTATGGAATAATAAAAAAGAAGGCACCACAAACACTCAGATCCGAGAAAATATTTGTTGTTTTAAGCAATTGCGATGATTTGAGTGAGGACAATTAATTTCTGAGAGTTTATGGGATATATAGAGGGTGTGTACTTCCGTGGGTGTCGTAAGACGATTGAGGGAAAGGCCATGTAAAGGAAACTGGCTTGGTTTTGCCTTCTCAAATAATAAACATGTTATTTAATATCTTTTATAATTGCTTATATAATATGTAATGAAGAAACAAAGAAAATAATTTATTGGACCACCATAAAGAGACAACAAACAAAAGAACAAATAGGAATTAAACAAAATGATGAAAAATAGTATAAACTTAATACCAAAAAAGTTACGCTAAATATATTCTTGATACATTTATATTATCTATACATAACATTATTATATACACATAATAATGTTTTTTTTATAAATCTTATACCAAACCATCTTGCATTGGCCGACCGAAAATGAAACGAACGAGTATGGCAGGTATGAAATAGGATATTATCACTAAAATGGATTGCTTGTTTAAATGGATTATTGGATCGCGTGCGTCGATGGTTTGAGCACGTTGAGTGAATGAGTGAAGAGGCGAACGGTGAACAATATACATAGCACGACTGAACATTTACAGGGGTCGATGTTGGAGACTAACTTTCGAAGACCATGTGAGAAGAGAATGAATTTGAATGAATTCATTCAAATTCACTCTCTTCTTTCTCAAATTTGTAAAAACAAAAAAGGTATGTAAGGATCGTGATCATGAAATAGTCACTATTACAATAATTAACACAGATAATTAAATACTGAAATCCTTTTTTTTAGATTAGTGTACCATTGTTCATTGGATTAATCATATTAAGATTTAGCAATTTTTGAAAAAAATCTAAATACTCAGGAGGGCTCTTGTACTCTTGTTAGAATATCATAAAATATTATTAAGATTGACAGATTTTTTAAAAAATGCTCCGAACTCTTTACGATTATACATAGAACAATATTATAGCAAACTTATAGTAAAGGGATTATAAAACCAGATGTGAAACATCGTGTGTATATATATATATATATATGTATATATATATATATATATATATATATATATATATATATATATATATATATATATATATATATATATATATATATATATATATATATATATATATATATATATATATATATATATATATATATATATATACACACGATGTTTCACATCTGCCAGGCGTCCCATGACGGCTCACATTTTTGAAAATACGAGATCTGGTCTCTATGGCTCCCCAGGGACAAAACGTGAAGATATTTTTATATTTATTTTTATTATTTATAGATTGAACCTTTCTTTTCTTTTCTTTATTACTTCTATATCTGCCTCTGTACCAAGGTTGTTTTGGAAACCTCTTTCGAAACCAACTTCAAGTGAATTAATTAAAGAACTTTTAATAAGTCATAGTTTCTCTAAGTAATACAGCGATACCAACTCTCTGAACATTCAAAAGACGTCCACCCATTTCCTTCAATAAAGTTTCCCAGAATTAATTAATTTGAAATAACATTCTTTGAGCAAAATTTGTCGTTGGGATGTAACATCTTCTTTTTATAGCAGAGGGTTTTAATTGTAAAGAAAAATATTTGATTTATCAGTGAAATAAGTAAGTTTCTTACACCAACACTAATTCAGTAATTCCGTGTCATGTGTTTCCGTCTTACATGTGTGTATATGGAGGATACTGAAGTCAAAATCAAATCGAATTCTCTATTTCTCGACATAGGAAGATAAATTACAATTGTCAATAGTAATTATATTTAAATATACGTTTGTTTCGTAATAAAGTTCCTCCGACGGAGAAGAAATCGGTAATATGAACTCCATAGGTTTTTTTTGAACTATAGATCACAGTTAAAAACCTTTTGAAATTAGCATAGGACAGTTTTACAGATGATTAAAGATTCTAAAAAGATCTTTAAAAATATTAAAGACTTACTTTACTAGGAATAAGTCACGATAGCCAGTGGTTGGGTGGTCGGAATTTCGAGTCGAGAGACCCGAGTTCGATCCCCAGGTGGCAGGGCTCGTACCAATGGGTTTTTCAAAAACTTATGTACGAATTATATCGTTGGATTGGACACGGGCTCACCACCTGTCACGCTGTGCCGAAAATATCTAGATATTTATTTATTTATGTATTTTACTAGGAAAGATTTACTATTTATTTTACTAGGAACTGGACCCGAGAAGTCTTTATGCTATGAATATGATAAAATAAAATAAATATAAATATCTTCACGCAATTCCCAATACAGGGGTAGACAGAGGTCAAGTCTAGACAATTAAGTTCCTTTGACCCACCTTCCACCGAAGATATTTTCGGGACAACGTGACAGGTGGTGAGCCCGTCGCCGCCTTTATGTCCAAGCCAACGATGAAATTCGTACATAAGTTTTTTTTTGAAAAACTCATGAATATGATGAAGCCAACATTAGTAAAGTTAGACAGATAGAGACAACAATATATTTATGTTATGAAATCAAAACCTTCGAAGGTACCAAGGAAAAATTGGTTTTATACATTGTCGGGCCTAGTCTCTTATATATCTTTCTACCTGGCCAAGAATCGAACCTGGAACAACGTATGCGATGTTGTCCCTATCTATGTATATATTTATTTATTTATAAGAATTCCTTTTTTCTGTACTATAGTATGCGTATAGTATGTAGTATAATATACTATTAAATAGTTGAAAGAATCTCTTTATATAAAAATGAATAACACGTAGCGAAACCTATAACAGACACGCTCGATGGAGAACCTCAAAAGGATTGCAAAGATAATACCGGCTTACAAAACATTTACATTTACCGACACACCCTGTATATTAAATGAGGTATAACGAAGTGAGGCTCACTCAGCCCGCTCTAATACATCGGATGAAAAATACGAAGTAAACACAAACTTGTATCTGTTTTCATAGAGGGATAATAAAGATAACAAAGGAACTAAGGTAAGAGACGCCTAGGTATTTTTTTTTATTTGAATTTACTATAGATAGGCTTACCACCTGTCACGTTGTTACAAAATAAGCCAGTGTAGTGGGTCGAAAAGATTACGTGTCTTGATCTCTTCTTACACCAGTATTGGGAAATAGCGTGAAGATATCACTTACTTAGTTTACTAGGGGAGCTGTAATTTCTACAATCTAGAATAAACAAATACCTACGTGCTAGTGACAAGCTTTCACATATACACCGACAACACGTTAAATAAATTGCTAATAAAATCTTTCGTGGGGGAATATTTTTAACTGGCAGTACTGTTACAAACTAGATCAAATTATAATCGTTTTTAAACAGAAATAAATTAAAAGTCGCGTCAACTGATTGGTTAGGCGACCGGAATTCGAGTCAAGAGACCCGACTTCGATCCCCAGGTGGCAGGCTCGTACCAATGGCTTTGTCAAACACTTATGTACGAATCACATCATTAGTATAGATAGGCTTACCACCTGTCACGTTGTTCCAAAATAAACTCCGGTGTAGTGAATTAAAATTCATTGTTGTACACAATTTACTCTTTTTAATATTTATATTTTATTTATTTAATAATACGGCATCATCAGGGTATTACCCATTCAATACCCTGATGATGCTGTAAGGTGAAACCGGTCCTTTAATTAATGAATAATTAAATAAAGTGAATTGTGTACAAGTGTTTCTATGAATTTTAAGGGAATGCAATTCCACCAAGTAACAACAATCGCAAGTATAAATTATATCCGGTGTAGTGGGTCAAAAAGACTAAGTGTCTTGATCTCTTCCTACACCAGTATTGGGAAATTGAGTGAAGATATTACTTACTTAATTTACTAGAATAAGCAAATATTTACGTACTAGTGGCAAGCTTTCACATATACACCGATAACTCTTTAAATATATTTTTAATAAATACATATATATACATAAATATATATATATATATATATATATATATATATATATATATATATATATATATATATATATATATATATATATATATATATATATATATATATATATATATATATATATATATATTTATATATATATATATATATATATATATATATATATATATATATATATATATATATATACATATATATATATATATATATATATATATATATATATATATATATATATATATATATATATATATATATATATATATATATATATATATATATATGTATATATATATATATATATATATATGGGCGGAACCGACTAGTTTTGGATCACCTTCACGTCCCGTTTCACGAAAACATCTCTCTCACCCTGAAGAAGTCGGTACCTACACCGTTTATTTAGAAGTGAGTTTTGCCGTTTTCAATTAATCATTTAATTAATAATATCTTCCTGTCTAATTAGACAATTCAGTCCCTTCGACCCACGTTCCACCAAAGATATTTTCGGGACAACGTGACAGGTGGTGAGCCTGTCGCCGCCTTTATGTCCAAGTCAACGATGTAATTCGTACATAAGTTTTGAAAAACTCATTGGTTCGAGCCTTCCACCCAGATCGAACTCGGGTCTCTTCACTCGAACTCCGACCACCCAACCACTCGGCTATCGTGATTTTTATTTATTTAATTAATAATGTTTCACGAAAGTTTTGATAATTTAATTACATTATAATGCAATTTCAGTTAATGGTAGGAACGTTGAGGAATATTTTGCAGTAACTACGGACAATTGTATGTGTTTAGTTGAAGCCAGACGTTGTGAAAGTAATTTTATATAGAACATTGTGCTACGACGTTGAATGTAAGGGTGTGGTTTGACAACTCTGCCGTCGTGAATATTAAAGTAATATTGACGTGGAATATGTATTGGCGCGCCTTGCGGTTCGGGAGGGTGATCAAATGAAAATAAGTATCAATAATTTCAATTTTTCTGTGAATTGATAGTCAACTATCCTACTAATATTAAAGTTAATATGTTGATGTGTTTGTTATTCAGTCACTCTAAAACAACTGAACGAATTTTAATAAAACTTGGCGCTCAGTTTGTTATCTGGATTCACTTATAGAAAATATATAGTCACAAATAGCCGAGTGGATGGGTGATCGGAATTAAAGTCAAATCAAATCAATAAATAGCTTGGGAGCGATCACCTCATGGATCGCTCCCAAACCATTTACAGAAAATAATAAATATCCAGGGGTTACTGTCATTAATATATTAATTTATATTATAATAACCCTTCTTATAAAGTTTTTCTTTAATAAATTTCTAATATATAATAATCTTTAATAATATAATAATCTTTATTGATAAACCAATTAAACAGAATCATGAATAACAGTGGTTTGTGACCCTGAGCTAGGGATAAGATACCTGTGTTTCAGGTAATACCTGTTAATATATAGTCAGAGACCCGAGTTCGTTCCCCAGGTGGCACTCCTGTATTGGGAATGGCGTGAAGATTATTTATTTGTTTGTTATTTGTTTTACTTATCGATAAAAATACATAGATATCTACACATATTCCCCATACCGTGGTTAAACAGAGGTCGAGGCAATGAAGCCGTTTCATCACACTTCACCAAAGCGTGACAGGTGGTAAACGTTTTTGAGAGTTTACCTCTTAATCTGTTTGTTAACGCATCAAGAAAAGAGGATAGGTTTTAGGGTTTGATGTGTTTTTGATCAACTCAGAAACTGCTGAGACTAACTATTAAAACTTATGTTAAGACAAGAGATAAGTTTCAGCAGTCATGCGACGTCACACAGTAGGAATATCGTTGGAATCATATATTTTAATTTTGCATAAACTGCTCAACAAACGATTTGCACTGTTGTCTTGTTGTAGTCTGTCACGTTTATCTTACGAAGAACAGTTTTACATAAACAACACAAAGTCGTGGGCGTAATCTAAGTGGCTATAAAACAATTACTCATCTAATTAACTCAACCAACCTTAATTACGAGTAAAACAAACACACCGAAATTAATCCAAACAATTCCCACCTTCGAATGTAAAATACGTACAGAGAAAATCCAGTTTTCATTGAAGTTCAAGCCTGAAATATTATCCAGGTTTAATACAACAATACATTTGTTACGCCTAATACAATTGAAATATTAACCCAACCGTGAACTTCGCCCTTTTCGTACGGTAATTTTACTTAACTCCGTTCTTCTGTACGTAAATTTACCATTCCACGACTCGGTAGTAGAAAATACGTATTGTAACCAAAGTATCTCGTTGCGTGACGTTTACATATTAAAGACGGTAATTGTGTTTCGTGACAATAATGTATAGAATTCCTGTCACTAGTCGAGTCAGACTCAGCCCTATTAGATTGAGTTGCCAAAAGCTCTTTCCTTGCGGTAACGTAGATCACTGAAGTCGTAACTATAGTAGTCACGAGAGCCGAGTGGATACTGATCTAATTCGAGTCCAGAGACTCGAGTTCCGAAAATATCTTCGATGGAAGGTGGGTCGAAGAGACTTAATTGTCTAGACTAGACCTCTGTCTACCCCTGTATTGGGAATTCAGTGAAGATATTTATTTTTTCATTTTATTAATAATTTATATATGACGACCTCTATGCACGAGTGGCGTACGCACCGGCTTTCATGGTGTCGCCAGCTCTGAGGTCACAGGTTCGATTCGCGTTCGGGTCAATTTACAAAACACTTTTTCCTTTGTTTCCGATTCCATAACACAAGTGCTTAAGCTACTTTCTTTGGGATCAAAACAATGTATGTGATGTTATCCCTACCTACGTATGTATTTATGTATGTAAAAATAAAATAAATATCTTCACGCAATTCCCAATACAGGGGTAGACAGAGGTCGAGTCTAGACAATTACGTCCCTTCGACCCACCTTCCACCGAAGATATTTTCGGGAAAACGTGACAGGTGGTATATGTTTTATGTAATTAATGTAAGTTTTAATTTTAAAATATATGTCATGCTGGACTTTCGTTAATTATGTAAATGAGAAATTAAAAATTTTGGCACGTTGCGGCAAAGGTCACGGTTTTGATTTTCGCCCGTGTCATTTGATTTATAAAAGTTCTCATTCATTTAATGCCGATGTGCCCGACAGTTGCTGTATATTAAGCATATCGGTGCGACGAGCTCTTTACCTGTGGTCACCGGTAACTATAAGGGGCTGTTGGATTTCTTTGAGGAGTTAGGTTTGTTCGAATTATCTCAGACATTCCTGCCCACACGCAAAATACGCGCTTAGTCGTGGAGTGCACAATCAGCCTATTTTCTAATCTTATGTTAAAAAAAAAAAGAAAAAATACATTACAGAATAATTTTCAAAATAGCACTCGCCTACCTACGTTTGTACCTACGTCTACATCCTCTTATATCTGCGACAGCCATTTAGGTATATACGGGAACTATCCCCCCGGATGTGTGTTCAAACAAAAGAGGGGCTACAAAACCCCCTCCAGTGAAGTTCCAACCCTCATTGTGTGGGAAGACAGTGTGGCTTTTTTCAAATGGGGAGACGAAACAATTGGTACCATCGTGATAATGGTTTCAGATTAACTACCAGGCTGTTTACAAGTTTTTATCTTCACGCCTATAGCTATGTGGTAGTAATAACATTTATTTTATTTTTATGGGACACGAACTAATAACTCAACGGTTAAGTCTGTTAATCTCTTCACACTTTTCCTAATACTGGGGTAGCCAGAGGTCTAGACAATAATTTGCTTTCGAGCCACCTTTCACCGTAGACTTTTGGGACAACATAACAGGTGGTGAGCCTGTTGCAGTCATTATGTCAGAGCCAACGATATACATCGTACATAAGTTTTTGAAGAAATTTATCAATCACCTGGGGATCGAACTCGAGTCTCTGGACTCGAATAAGTGTGTGGAGTGCATCCTAAGTACGCACAGGACAAAGAAAATTCAGTACATAAATAAATATCTTCATGCATATTCCTAAAACATTCCTTAAAGAAATTTAATTAGCTAGCAATTAAGTCTTTCACAGAAGACCATGTGGGACAAAATTAGTTTTTTATTTTAATTTATTTCTTTTAAAAAAAGTCACGATCGCCGAGTGGTTGGGTGGTCGGAATTTCGAGTCAAGGGACCCGACTTCGATCCCCAGGTGACAGGCTCGTGCTAATGGGTTTTTCGAAAACTTGTGTATGAATTATGTCGTTGGCTTGGACATAAAGACGGCGACGGGCTCACCACCTGTCACGTTGTCCCAGAAATATCTTCGGTGGAAGGTGGGTCGAAGCGACTTAACTGTCTAGACTAGACCTCTGTCTACCCCTGTATTGGGAATTGCGTGAAGATATTTATAAATTTTTTTATTTATTTCTTGTCGTTAAACTCATCGCAGTGAGTAGGGGCGACAAAGTTCCACATAAGTCTACGGTATACAAGGTTTTAAATCCGCTTTCGGTGTCACCACTATATTGGAACTCCGAAGCCTAACAATTCCTCTGAAATAAAAAATAAAAAATTGAGTCAGTTTCGTTTGACAAGTACAGTTAACAAGGTATTGGAAGTTTATGATACAAATTTATCCTATTTAAGTATTCTGATATAAGTAAGACAAAGACACGGAATTCGCTTAACTGATTTCCGATACAGAATATCCGGCCGTGTCTTTAAACTTCAAAAGGGAAGCTACTTAGAAAAGGCCGTTACTTTGCGAGGTTATAATTTAAATTTTCAGAAGAACAGTTAAAGTCTTGAACTACGTCGAGTGTTAATTGTTGAGGAGGAAATCTCTATAATTAAGTAAAACTTTTATAGAATCAGCCATTTCAATTTTATAGAGCCGGAAAGTCCTAAAATTTTAATTTTTAATTTTATTTATCTTTCTAAAACATCGTAGGTTTTAAGAAAAATTTAACATAAAACTCAAATCCTTCAGACGTTTATATTCCAGTAGACGCTGTCTGTACAAGTCGAGGGATTACTGCTTCACTATTCTGAGGACAGAGTTCCGAATGGATTCCTTGTTCAATATGGATTGACATCGACTCCTTAAAACCCTACATCGTAACTAGATTTTGAGGAGTAATACTTCTAAAGACAATCTTTTGTTTTCTATAATCTGCCGAACGATTTAAGCCAAATAGTGTCACATTCACTTTCTCAATTTTCACTCGTGAGCGAATGAAGAAGCTCAAAGTTGCTCAGTTGGATATAAAAAGGCACACCATACCTCTGATATCCGTAGCGGACTCAGAGTAACCGACACATTCGTAAAAGATCAGCACGCTGAAGTGGCAAACAACAAACAAAACGTGGAAATGCAGCCAGCGTTCTTGGTACCATGCCACGAGGAGTAGGGCTCTACGATTATAATAGTTTTTAGTTAATAAGTATTGTAAATATTAACATAATTTTTCTGTAAATAAATATTTATGTAATTAAATTAAATTTACAAATAAAAACAAACAGCTTAAAGAACTGACTACTGTTGGAGAGAAAAATTTCTCTAGAGGAAAACTCACTGGCAAAGACCTACGAGGCTGTATGACGACCTGCCCATGCAAATATTATGGAGAGTCAATGGATACAGGACACATTCTTTGTGGCAATCTAATAGGTTGCGTTAAGAATATAAAGGTGGCAATAACCCTCACATGATAATATAATAAATACCGTAACTATATGGAGCTCTATATAGAACAGGTTATAATGAAAAGCTGGCTGCATAGAAAAGAAGAAAGGAATAAGTCTAAGCACTGTTTGAAAGATGCGTATTTCAAAGGGTTTTATAATCTGTAGTCGTATAAAGCCTGGCTGAGTTGTGATCGAAATTCAAATCAAAAGACTCGATTCTTCAATCGTAAATCTTATACTATGTGACTATTCTTGCTTTCGGTATACTATTATAAATGTGTGACAAACAACTCTTACATCAAATGGAAATTTACTTCCTTAAATTTAATTATTGAAAAAATTCATGATAGCCTAGACAGATAGGTGCTCGGAATTCGAGTATAGAGATACTCGGGTTCAGTTCGATCCCAAGGGGAGGGTCGTCTTAATGGTTTTTTTTTTTTTAACACTTATGTACGATTTATATAGTTGGGTTGGACATACAGACGGACATGTTCTCCAAGGTGTTCTATCAAGGTGTGCCAAAAATGTCTTCGGATCTTTGTCTATCCCCGTTACGGGGAATAGCGTGAAGGTATTTATTTATTTATTAATCAATTTTAATATTTTTTGCTATAAGTTTATAGTAGATTTAGTTCTTGGAGAAACTGTTGCACATATATATATGTATAAATAAATATCTTCACTCATATATGTTGTGGACAGAGAGACATTATGTTCATATATTTTTATAAAAAAACTGCCATTTGCTAGTGTAATGAACAGAAAATTCAAATGCTTCTATGTACTATGAAGCCACCGGTGACACACATTTGTTCGATATTAAGGACACAACAGTGTTATTGTTGTACGTGTTTCGAATATGCACGGATCTGGAACATTCGAATGTTCTTCGAAGTGGAAATTCCACGAAACCACATTGAGTGTATTCTGTAGTACATATCAAGTCTTACATTGGAAATTACATGCAAGTATGTACTGAATTTTTGAATTGTAAATCTTAAGAAATCAGAATTTATTTATTTAAACTTTTATATATGTATACATATACATATATATCAGTAATCAGTTTCTTGCTCGTCAATCCCTTAGTGTTCCACACAACAGTGCCAGTTTCACATTTTAAAATTACACATATTGGTTATGTGTAAAATCACGTGGGTGATCGGAATATGAGTTTTTCGATACTTATGAATTAACATACTTATGAACATATATCATTGGCTTGGACATAAACCACTTTTAAGTCATCGCATAAAAGACTTCGGTGAAAGGTGGTTCCGAACGATATATTTCTCTAAACCTTTCTACCCCTAAAATGACACTTTTTAAATTAATTGGCAAAAATTATTTTTATCTTTCATAAGTCAGTGATACCGAGTACTAAGTCATTAATTACTTCAATTACTTACCTTAAGGCATCTAAAGTTCTTTATACGCTTCTTTCTAATGCCGTATGGTGTAGTGATAGTATGTCTATGTTGTATCCATGTAGGAATTGACGTAAGGAGAGAAGTGAAACGATCGGAGGATGATACAGAACTGCTCGTTTATTGTAAATAACCCACGATTATATGCGAATAATATAGATTTAAATATAACATAGTCATACTACAACTACAATGGGAATTCCTTCATCAGGAAATTGAATTGGTTATTCCATCATTTTCGGTGGCCATTACGATTTTCTAAGCGTTGTCTTTAAGTCGAATCTTACGAGAATAAAGGGGAAGAAAGGGGTGGTAAATTCTAGCGTCGACAAGTTGGTAAGAAAATCTAGAAAATCTAGTTGAAATATACTATTTGGAAAATATAATCTAACATACATTATGGTGACTACGAGCATATGACTTTAGGAATATATTGCAGAGGAAGAACAGTGGAATTGAAAATAAATGCAATTTCTGTTTCCTATTCATGCGGACATTTTGTGTCGACTTTTGTTATTTTGTTTGCTAGTTTGAAAACAGAAACTCTAAGCTGGACGAAATAGACAAATAATAGGAATCCCATTGAAATGATTATTCTTTGCTTTTGCGAAGACAAATACATGTAGGTAATATATTTAATGAATTTAGAAAACATTTTATTGGATCGCCTTTAAAAATAACACCACTTACTCTTGATAAATAATAACTTAATTACTTTTGAATTATGAATTTAAGTATAAAATTCTATAAAGGTTGCACCAGACAAAGAAGGAAGCGGAATTCGAGTCGAGAGACCCGAGTTCGATCCCCAGGTGGCAGGCTCGTACCAATGGGTTTTTCAAACCTTTGTACTATTTATATCGTTACCATGGACAAAAGACGGCGTCGGGCTCACCACCTGTCACGTTGTCCAAAAATATCTTCGGAAGGTGGGAGGAAGGGATTTAATTGTCTAGGCTAGACCTCTGTCTACCCGTGTATTAGGAATGGCGTGAAGATATTAAGAGGAACTGCGCTGTTACCTGAGCTAGGATTTGGTGTCGAGTTATGTGTTATCCTTTTATCGTTAGGGAGGGACAAACATATACAGTACATATTTCACTTTTAATGTTAAAAAAAATTTTTCCAATACTTGGGTAGACAGAGCTCTATACAATTAGGTCTATACCTTAAACCGAAGCCTTTTTTGGGAAACAATTTATGTCTTTAATTTTTCCTGTAGTATAGTTTCGTTATTAAGACTTGATTTCGGATTTGAGATTTCCAGAAGTCCGATAGATACACTGTTTTGACTGTATAAGCCTATACCATAGTGGTACACACATATTTTTAATAGTTTCCTAAGTAGTCAAAGAAAAGTAATAAAAAATATTATTGAATAATTACCACGAACTATTCTGCATGCGAATATAAAATAGGTATATGTTAGCTGGTCCGAAGAGAAAGTGCACTTCTTGAAGTGCAGTTGCAAGGTAATTATTCAATAACAACTTTACAATGAACTTCCGCAAAGTAACGCCTGAATCAATTAACTATCATAATTAAAAACGAACAGATCTATTATCTAAAAAGCGTAAGAATTCACCATCGCTTTCTTCTCGGAATTGTTGTTAGAGGCGACTTGGGGAGGGCTTGAATCGCAATTTATAGATCAACATGCTAATGGTAGGGTCCAAATTGCAAGGTCTAATTGATGGTAATCAGCCAATCCTAATTACGACCTGTAGTCAACATTTACAGTCCCTTAAGTCAGTTATGTAGTTCTAATGATTCAGGAAGACTGTGTGGATATAAAACATGCAGACATTGGGTGAGAAACTAAAAATAATAACTGAAAAAATTAAAAAAATTATGAAGATATTTATTTATATAGATAAAATAGACATATAGATAAAATAGTTTAGGTCTAATTTGAGAAGTTTTTTGCTATGCTTATTGAAAATGCCTTGGTGATCCAACTCGGATCTGTGGACGCGTTCAAAGGCATATCGGAAAGAATAGCTTTCTTAAATATACATCCATAAAAGTATTACTGTCATGGGAAATTTTCAGAGTGGCACTATTAAAAAACAACAAATGAAACAGTGAAAACATCAGAAGAAATATTCGAATAATATTGTTGTAGTATTAGGAATTCCGTGTAGTAACGGCGCAAGAACCACTCCCTTTTTTCCCGTCGATGTCGTAAGAGACGACTAAGGAAAACAGTCTTGAATATCGTTATGACAACCGATAGATGGCGGGTAACTATCTCTAAAAATATCAGACGAAAACAATCGGACCGAAGATGGGCAGCAGCGTCTGAGGTGCGAGTGGTCTGGTACTGCGATCGCCAATCCGTTTGCCTAACGTGGCGATTATGGCAAATCTTTCCTATGGGAGAGGCCTATGTCCTGCAGTGGACTTTAATAGGCCGATATATATATTTAAAGTCGTGCTAGCCGAGTGTTTGGGTGGTCGGAATTTCGAGTCAGGAGACCCGAGTTCGATGCCCAGCTTCGTACCAATGGGTTTTTCAACAACTTATGTACGAATTGCATAGTTGGCTTGGACATAAAGACGGCGACGGGCTCACCTGTCACGTTGACCCGAAAATATCTTCGGTGGAAGATGGGTCGAAGGGACTTAATTGTCTAGACTAGACCTCTGTCTACACCTCTACTGGGAATTGCGTGAAGATATTTATTTATTTTTATCTATATCCATAAAAATGTCACTGTTATGGGAGGAAGTTCAAATTAGTACTTAAAAAGCAAGAAATGAAACAGTGAAAACACCATCAGAAGAAATATTCGAATAATATTGTTATAGTATAAGGAAACCATAAGAGCGAAAGATAGATTAATTGTTATGCGATCGTATTAACTGTTATCCTACTCTATGTAAACACAAAGCGCCTGAAGATATAAACAGATGAAATTCTGTGCAATCTACGACTGATTAGTAATTTACCACCGTAATTACACATGATACTCCTACATGCTTTATGTAATATGTTATCAAAATGTATAGTTATTTATGTATTAAGTTCTCGCATATCTGTATATAATCAATTGAATGTAGAAGTCTAGAAAACGTGATGGTCTAGTGGTATTATTACTAGATCGAAAAAAAAATTTACTTCTGAATTTGTCCTAAGGTCGGCGGCGATGTAAAAACATCGCAAGGAAACCAGTATTTCTGAGAAGTAAGAAGAAAAACATTTCGGGGAAGTCTAAAATCCGTCTCTAATATTTGAAAGAGAATAACCCTGAAGTGAGAATTATTAGTGGAAGAAATTAAAAGATTGGAAATGGCTAGTTTTTTACGAGGATCTCAGAGCTGGGAACACATTGGAAACCTGCGTTTAGCCTACTCGTCAACAGATAGTGGGAGTAAGGCTGCAGCAGCATCTAAGTAAGCTCTTCCGGGTGTGGTGCAATTGATTTTACATTTGTTTAATTAATAAAACTCCTAAATCCTGTTAGGTTTAGAAAATCAACCACTTTCGACCTCTATTTGATTTATTCTGTAAAAATAACCAGAGTTTCCTATACTTTATTTACACAAACAAATGTTTTAAGTTTATATTTAAATTAACAATACTTATTAAACAAACACTACAATAATCGTACATTACTACTCCTCTTGGCATGGTGCCACGAACGCTGGCTGCATTTCCACGTTGAATGGCTAGACTTAACTTTTTCAGAACCTTGTTTATGTAACTAATCAGAAATAATTAATAAACACCGTTTAATGTACTATTAAATAAAGTTTATACACTATTTAAAAGTTTAGTACCGACACTAAGAGCTTGATTGTATCATATGGGTTATATGATAGCTTTGAAGCTTTTTTTATAAATTGCTTCTTTGGTTGCTATAAAATATTTGAGATCACAAAAAAAACATATTTTTTTATCTTCACACATTTCCCAATACTGGGGTAGCCATAGATAACTTTTGGGACAACGTGAGCCTATCGCCGTCTTTATATATCAATGTAAAGTTTTAAGTTTAAGTTATGAAAGAACTCATAGGTACGGGTCTACCTCCTGAGGATCAAACTCGGATTTCTTGACTCGAAGCTAACCATTCTACTAATGTAAATGTATTATGAATAATGTAAATATGAAATATAAAATAATGCAGAGGGAGAGATATTAATAATTCCAGTGCCTGATAACAATTTCGCGGAAATTCTAAAGAATTCCAATAAGCATCTTTCCGAATAATCCTCTCGGAATTTCAGCATACGTAAAGTGGATTTCCTTTTGTTCACGTATATCATCCAATATTTATGCCACAATTCAATTACAATTCAAATACTTAAATTTTACAAGTTTTCGGGAGCTTGTTTACCTGTTAGGTTTGAGCAGGTTGAGCGAATGAGTGGAGATCGAATGGTGAGCTAATATATATAGCGCGAAAGTTAACATTAAAAGGTAGGCCGTAACGGTCGAGATGATGTGAGCAAATTGCTCGTAAAGAGGAGGATAGTCCTCGGATACCTAGACGTGAGTGTATGAAGAGAATGCTAAATTAAAAAAAAAGCGAATGAGGTATGTAAGGATCGTGACACTTGGCGATCTGATCTCTCTGACTACTCCGACAGGGACTGTGCGTGAAGATAAGTAAGTTGTTACATTCTTCTCAGAAACGTTCTTATCACGTTGTACAGGTTGATGACCTGATAGCCTTCTTTTTATTGACGTTTCCTTCGAAGCTAACAAAGGTTGCATGTTCTATCGTTTATCGATCTATTGTTTTTATCTTCACGCATATTCACAATACCGGGGCAGACACAGGTCTAGATAATCAAGTCCTCTCGGTCCATCTGTTTCTTATAAGTTTCCGTGATAAATATACAAAACATTTCAACATACAAGTGTTTTCCCCTAGCGGAATTCTAATCCACAAGATTCAAAGGCAGGACAACCACCAAATAGGCTATCGGATCTTACTTTAACTTAGATAACAGATAATAGTAAATGGGCCACTTTCGTCAAGTAGATTGTTAATAGCAGTAAGAGAGCGACCGCAATACCTGACTCCTTGCATTTCAGACTCTGCTGCACATCACCGACCCGCTAAAGTTGGTGAGCTTTTTACGGGATTCTGGAGCAGAATATAGGTCTCGTTTGTGAAGGAGCAGCCACTAAGGTGCAAAGTGTATGGTACTGCGTTATGAGGCTTAATATAAGATAAATCCTGTCACCTCACGTTCTTCCATAAAATGTCTTCAGTTAAAGGTGGAGTCGAAAGGACTTAATTGTCTGGATCTTTGTCTACCTGTGTTGGGAAAGGCATGAAGAGATAAAAAATAATCAAATAGTTAAATCGGGGCGCGACCGCGAACTCAGTCCACTCACCCTGATGAAGAACTTCCAACAGGTCTGTAACTATTCGGTACCTACATCATTTAAACGTGAGTTTTCAGTTATTTGATTAATAATATCTCGCGAAAGTTTTAATAAGATAAAAATAATTTCGTAAACATTCTGTTTTTAAAAATATCAGTGTATTCGTTTCTAAATTACAGCAATAACGTTGTATTATGTTAGATTACCGCGTTGACCAATCGTGTAGCCTAACAACACAAGTTAAACTATAATTTACGTTCAAAGTACAAACTAATACGAACATTTGAACCCCCACACCCCAGCGGAAGTGATCCTCTACGGGACGATTTGGAATTTCGCGTAGGTCACGAAAGTCGAAGGAATACGACTAATATGAATTTATAGGTTGGGACTGAACGGTGCTGTTTCGGATATACAGGCTGCTACATTTGGGAAGATGATAAAATATAAAGATATGGACAACATCACATACCAACAACGTCCAGGCTCGGGATTATGGCCTCACTTAGCGCTGATTTTCACTCAAGAAACCTATTCATTGGCGTCACGAACGTAGCACAGCTGTTACGTGACGTCTAATCCGTCACGCAATTTCCAATACAGGGGTCGACAGAGGTCTAGTCTAGACAATTAAGTCCCTTTGACCCACCTTCCACCGACGATATTTTCGTGACAACGTGTAGGTGGTAAATTACTATTATTACTCGTAGATACTAGCAATGCCTTCCTGTTAATCACACCAACCCACGCAACCCTTGTGCCTGGAGTGTTTTACAATAGACGAATAGCGTAAACGCTGCTGTTTGGTTTGGTTATTTAATTTTGGTCCGGTAGATTTCAAGAGTTATCTGTCACAAAAGATTGTCGTCAACATGGCTTTCTCCTTAATCGCCTCTTACGTCACTCACGGGAAGAGAGGGGGTGATGGGGAGTGATTATTCTCAATCCGATACCACAAGGCAACACCTTTTTTTATAAGTAAGTAAGGTAAGTGATTACCGCCGCCCATGAACATCCGCAAAACCGGAGGCATAGCAGATGCGTTGCCGGCCTTAGAAAGCCCAATTAAGGGAGAGGGGTGTGAGGGTCTCCGGTTACCTGCACTCACCAGACGAAACGCAGAAGTTCGTTAGACTTCTACTTCACGCCGGTATTATGTGAGGTCGTGGTATTTCCCCGGTCGCGTCTGCTCATTTATGCAACAACATAAGCTGATGCGTGGCTCTTCCACTGTACACCTACCTTTATGTAGTTTAATAAAGGATGAGTTACTATAGTCGAGTGGTTGGGTGATCTGAATTCGAATCAAAAGACCCGAGTTCTATCACGAGCTGGTATGCTCGTACCAATGGGTTTTTGATAAACTTATGTACGATTCACATTTCGATTGTTTGGACATAAAGACGGCGACGGGTTGTCCCAAATACGACCTGACACCTTGTCCTAAAAACGTCTTCGGTGGAAGGTACTCTACCCCTGTAATAGGAATGGCTTGAAGATATTTGATTATATTTTAAAAAAAATAATAAACGACGGTTCTGAGAGAGTGTACGCAATTGAAAATGATTTAATTTCGTCGCTTAAGAAGCAGTAGAGATCGAGTACCGCTTATTCTTATTGGATTTGACTCCGCCTGAGGATCTAAACGAGCGAGGCGAGATTCAATTTTGTATTTACTTTAGAATAGAAAAAAAACCGAACGTAATGTAGACTGGATGAGGGAACATTGATGTTTAGTAGTAATTTAAAAAAATAAATACATTTTTTCCTAATGTTCTAAATTCAAGGGTCATTTGACTGTTTGTGTATGTAAATAAGTAATAAATAAATATAAATATCTTTACGCAGTTCTCAATACTGTGGTAGACAAAGGTCTAGCCTAGGCAATTAAGTCCCTTTGACCCACCTTCCACCTAATATATTTTCGGGACGGAACGACATAATTCGTACATAAGTTTTGGATAAAACCCATTGGTATGAGACTGCCACCTGGGGATCGAAATCGGGTCTCTTGATTTGAAACTCCAACCACCCAATCGCTCGGCTATCGTGACTTTTGTATGTAGTTTACTATACTTTGACCTAATGGTCAAAGTATAATAAACTACATAGAAAAATGATTATTTCTGAATAAAAGGTTGATTTGGAATTGTCACCACGCTTCACAAGCGGTTGGCGATCGCTGTAACGGTAAAAAATTATCATTATTAATTCAAAATTCTGTGATTTTTATTTAAATTTAATAAATCTTCACTCATTTTCTATACTAGTCTATATAACTAGAGAACAGTAGAAGTAAAAGATAAGTATGCTTTATTGTATATAAAGAGAGACATAGTTTGTTGTTGTTTGTTGTAAATTAATTTTACACGGGCCCTGGTACTTTAAAACACAGGCCAAGGCTTAGTTTGGGTTCCAGATTTCCTATAAATAAAAATATTAAAAATATTAAATCCTAAAAATATTAAAATTAAAACGGACCTGAGTACAATGGGCTGCCATATCGCTTAAACAGCTGTGTCTTCCAGGCTACCTTAGGGAAAAAGGATTCTTCTAAAGAAGGTCTGGTCCTTTCCACACGTATTCCACCTGAATTCTTTGGGACAACGTGATATGTAGTGAGCCTGCCGTAGTCTTTGTGTCTAAGCTACGGATACAAATCGTACATAAGTTTTAAAAAAACTTATTGCCCTTCTTCCTGGGGATTGAACTCGGGTCTCCTGATTAGAATTTTAATCACTCTACTCGGCCATCGTGGATACTAAAAAGTGAAGTCATCCTAGCACTAATATTATGTAACGCTTCTATGCCATTTGTAAAATAAACATATATGTATTAGCCTAAAAAATAAATACCTTAACGCCATTCCCAATAATAGGGTAGGCAGAGGTCTTGACAATTAAGGCCTTTGGACCTACCTTCCTCCGGAGACATTTTTGGGACATCATGATAAGTGGTGAGCCCGTCGCCGTCTCTAGAACCAAGCCAAGGATATTAATCGTAAAAAAGTTTTTATAAAAAAACCCATTGGTATAAACCTACTACCTGGAAATCGAACTCGGGTCTCTTGACTCGAATTCCGATCACCCAACCACTCGGCTATCGTGCCTCATTTTGATAATCTAAACATACTTAATAGCTTCGTAGCATTAAATCTGTACGCCGTTACCTATGCAAACATTAGCTTAAGGCGGCGTCTTAAACCCAGGACTCATTCCGTCCCGTATCATATCACTTACCCTTAAAAAGCTACCCAAATACACTCAATTGACTTGTATCGTTTTATGATTTAAGGACCTTAATGCATAATGAAATAATAGGTGAATCTTGAATTAAGCCAAATGATATGATCTTTTCTTATTTTGTGAAGCCTTTGTATTTGTTATAATATTTATAGACTCATCGATAGAGTTCCATCAGTAGGTTTTTCAAAAACTTATGTACTATTTATATCTTTGGCGTGGGCATAAGGACAGCGACAGGCTCACCACTTGTCACGATGTCCCAAAAAATTCTTCGATGAATGGGGGTTCGAGAGGACCGAAATGTGACCTCTATCTACACCTGCATTCGGAATGGCGTGAAGATATTATTTTTATTTATTTCTATTACATAGTTTAAAGAAAAGTTTTAGTACAAAAAGAGATTTAATTACAAACATAAAAATAGTTGCTCTGAACCTACTTCTTTAGGTTTCTGATGCCTTGCGATTTCTGATGCCTAACAGAAAAGTCAGGATTATCAAATTGTCACTTGCAAAAGGGATAACAGATGGCGCCTATGCCAATAAACAAGGCACAAGTAATATAAAGAGAATACAGAGTTAAAATTTCAACTGATGCGTGTAGGACATGATGGCTCGGAGGTAGGAGCATCGCCACGGATCGCCGAAGGTCGCGGGTTCGAATCCCGCCCGTGTCAATTGAAATTTTGACTTTTTTCTCATTAATTTCATGCTACATTTGAATAAGAATTGATAATAAACAGGAGAAAATTGCATTTTAAATTGCGTTATATTTTAAGTAATAATTTAATTAAAACATAACCTTAGGCGATGACAATGAATTTACAGATGCGTTTGTACTTGTTTCATATGAAGGTATCGGTAGGTAGGCAGTAGTTATCACAATGAAATGAACTTTCAGCACGTTTTTCATTCTTATTTCCAACAAAATAACATATGTATGTATCACAGATACTCTTAAATTATTGAACGCACTTATCTATAATATATAAATTTTATACATATCCATATAGAGTCACGATAGCCGAGTGGTTCGGTGGTCGGAATTTCGAGACAATAGACCTGAGTGTGATCCTCAGTTTGCAGGCTCGTACCAATGGGTTTTTCAAAAACTTATGTACGAATTATGTAGTTGGCTTGGACATAAAGACGTCGACGGGCTCACCACCTGTCACGTTGTCCCGAAAATATCTTCGGTGGAAGGTGGGTCGAAGGGACTTTATTATCTAGACTAGACCTCTGTCTACCCTATATTGGGAATTGCGTGAAGATATTTATTAACAATAATTTTCATACAGAGTATACGAATGTTTCAATAAAAGAACGGTTTGAGATTAAATTTTATCTTTATTACGTAACCACGAATGGAAACATCATAAAATAAATGTTTGCTTTATGTTGAATCGGCACTGCATTGTATTAAATTAACCATTCATCATTCCTTTGTTGTTAAAATATAAAAAGGGTTTAATAAAATAAAATTCAAGTACATTCAAATAAATAAAGGCATGTAAAATCCACTAAGGGATAGCTCTAATCCACAAGATACTGTTTACAATAATAGCCATGTTCGGCAAGCGGTTTGCCGATCATAGTATCAAACAATTACAACTTTATACAAAATATTAAGTTATCTATCTTATGCTTCATTTAAATAGTCACGGTAGCGGAACAGTTGGGTGATCGGAGTTCAATTAGAGACCACCGTGGAACGAACTTGGGTCGTTTGAAGCTTATATGCAATATATATCGTTGGCTTGGACATAAAGACGACGAAGGCCTATCACGTTGTCCCAAAAAAATGTCGTTGTTGGCAGATGCGTCAAAAGAGCTTAATTGTCTAGACATCATCCTATCCCAGTATTAGGAATGGCGTGAAGTAATTTTTATTTTTGGTAAAAAATTTGCTCCGCTTTACATTGCCAATAATTGCAAGTGTCTGGTTTTGCCAGACTAATTTACATTAAAAGCAAGTGGAAATTCCCAGTTACAGATATGTAGCTAAACCAAAAACCGCACGATCCGATGGTAAGCTGCTCTCTCTGAGGATTCTAACGGCATTTTATATGTATATCGTAGAAATTTTAAGCAGTATAAATTGGTATTATATTGGCTCTAAGGTTTCAAAATCTGTATTTATTTACCTTTAAAGTTAAGTATTTCTATATTCTATATATTCATTCATTAATTCATTCAAAAGTAACTTTTGAAACGACATTGCTCATCGACAAATTGCCGACTGTGGGGATCACAGTCTCTTAATTTCGGTGCGA